>WBNH01008963.1:518194-560247 GCA_013401255.1 Urocolius indicus | reverse complement strand
GACAGAAGAAGGAAGAAGCAGGAAAAAGATGGAGGAAAACAACCTCCTCTTCTGGCTTCTTCTTAAAAAGTGATCGTGGAGGCGTCTAATTGGCTCAGCCCCAGACGTGGGTCTGGCTCAGAGCTGGGGAGAGTTGCAAACAACTTCTTACAGGCGCCATCTTTACAGCCCCTTCCCCCTTACCAGAAAAGGCTGTCATGTCAAACCATGACAGCCTGTGATTCCTCTTGTTTCATTGTAGGTGATGGAAAGTTGGGCCTCTAGCCTCTAGTAACTATCTTGGTTTCCTTTGGACTGAATAAAAGATAGGAATCTCAGGAGGTGCTCCTATGAGACCTGGTCTAGGTGAACCTGCTTCTGCAGGGAGGTTGGACTAGACGGTCTCTAAAGGTCCCTTCCAATCCCTACCGTTCTGCGATTCTCCCCACATGCTGTGGAAACCCATCTGAGGAGGAGCTGCACTGCCATTCAAGGCTTCTGACAACCTCAGGTGACTAGATTTAATTAAAAGGCTAATTTTTGGTTATGTAGGTGAGTAAATCTTGTTCTCTAACCATATTTGTTCCTAAGAAAAAAGGGCACAGCTCAGCTGAATGCAGAAAGCACCAAATGGGCTTATAAAAGCTGCAAAAGTGAAACCAGAATTTCAGAATTTTAGTGCTAAGCTGTGGCGCATCTCATGCTGAAACTGTGATTGTTAACATGCTATTCTATTCTCCTGACTTTACATGCTCATAATAGGAATGAAGGACAGGAGGACTAGAGATAGAGTTTGGTATATTTTGCCAAAACTATGACAAATTATTGCAGGAAATGTTCCTGCATAGAAGCCATCTGGATTTTCCTCCTCCAATCTGCTTAGAAAGGTCTCCTAAAACCTCCTACTCAAGGTAGGAATCTCTTTCTGACTTTCAGCCCAGTTTTACTCAGGACAGACATTTGCTCTTCGGAATAACATTATTCAGTTGCTGAAAACAGATGGAACTGTATCCGATATTTAGACTCCGATGTTTTTATAAAGACCAAGCATTCTTCTCAGCCTTTCTCTTGTGGGGCCAAAGAAGCTAAATTTCTGTTCTTCCCTTTGAATAGGAATTGTTCTCTCCTTAAATAGTTTAGAAGCCATTTTTTACATCTTTCTTCAAAACTTATAAATCCAAATACTTATCACAGTAAATCAACAATGACAGTCATTTGAAATATTAGTCTTGTTCTAAAACTTGAGTTAAAGATTGAAACCCTATAGGAGAAGAACCAAAAAACAGTGTATCTAGGCATCTCTTTTGTGTTTGATTAAAGTCCCCTTGTGAGGCCCACTAAACCTATTACACAGTACTAAAAAATTCTGCAGATCTACAGGAACTGAGGTAATTGGAGGAAGGAAGAAGAGAAGTTCTGCTGAGAAAAATCACAAAAAGGTGCTGACTTGTTCTAAGACAGGCTGTTATTCTGGGTGGAAGTTGGCCTTGTTTGAAGTCAATGGTAATATTCCTGTTTACATTAAGATTTTATCAGGGCTCTAGCAGTTAAGTACAGGACAAATGGAGGGGCTGGTAACAGTGCAATGGAATGCTGGGTTTAAATGTTTCTATAAGAATGATCTAATCTCTCATTAATGCAGCCAGCAATTAATTGGCACTTACAACTAATGGAAGTAAATCAACTTGATCAACTTTCAAAATGTGTCATTTCTCAGAAACATGCATTTTCATGAAAAGCTCTGACACTTTAGCTTGTCTATTCTCCATTCTGTTCACACTGAATGTTGTTTAAAGCACGTGAACAATTTTAATTACACTGTACCAGTTTAACATTTTAGCCTTAAACCTGAAATGATATATACAAAAGAAGGCAGTGAAAGCAAAAAAAGGAAAGGCTTAACTTTCCTGAGAATGTACTGAACTAAGCAAAATAAAGTCATATTCAGACCACCTATGAGTCCAATGTTAGCAATGACCGCAATAGCTCCTGCGTCTAAGTTCAAGAATGCAACAAAGCATTTGAGCTGCAGACTATCAAGAGTTTCAGGAACCTTTCTGTCTGTACAGGCAATGTATGATTGGATGACATTTTTTTACTTGAAACTTGCATGTTGTTGGAATTTACCTCATGGTGCTTCAGTTGTGTAAAAGTAAGGCATCTACGTAACCATCCAGCATTTCCTCAGTGGTAATGGTGAGAAGGAACCACTGGTACTACCCTAGACCTTTCCTGAAACTGAGACTTCCAGGAGGAGATTTGGCTGATCAGTCTCTCTGCCTTCACAAGGAGCCTCGGTGACCATGAAGCGTGGATATGTACATAACTGACAGATGGTAAAGCTGTGTGAAATGAGTCCCAAACAAGTGTTAGCTGGTTGAAGATGCCCTGCAGATATCACCTACCATGTGTGGCCTGAGAGATGCATTAGTGTGAATCCTGGCTGTGTGTGACAGAAAAGATTTTTTTTCTCATTGTATTTTCACAGAGTTTAAGTCCCTTCAAAACACAGGGGTCTTGTTTTTCTTGTTTAATCTCTCTTTTGCTTTGTTGATATGCATAAGAAAGAAACATGATCTTTTCTCTGAGTTTATAATCACCTGAACTATAAACCTCAGGTGGAAATTGTTACTATGCTGCCATGCTTAGATATTTATGAAATGCTTCTCTGTCTGTATCCTGACATGAAGCTAAAGCCAAACAGGTGAAAGCAGTCGTTCCTTTGGTAAGCAGAGGCAACTTTCCCAGCTGCAAAGCATTCCCTAGCTCCAAGTTTCTTCACCCCTGAGGTCCAGCTTTGTGCACCAGATGTTTCTTTTTTCTATCTTCCTTACACTTGTCATCAATTCACAAATAGAGCAGGTGGCTTTGCTCTGCAGCTGCGAGATTAATCTGTGTTAGCTCAATAGGTGCTTACTTCTAGCTTTAGGCTGCGGTTGGTTTTTGCCTTTGTATACTTGGTGAAGGGTTTTGTCCTTACATATTGTGCAGCCAGCACCATTTAAAAGGAATTAGTTTTCTCACAACAGAATGCTTGGTTTCCTATTAATACTTCCTTAATTGAAAAGATTGTTCAGCCTTCTCATCAGCTGAGCACAAAACCATCTAGAGATACAAGAAATTGTACAAATTGAGAAAGAAAATGTAATTATTTTCTTTTTTAAATTCATCCTATCATTCCTGAAACACTTCACAAGAGTACTTTAAGGGAAACACTGCCACTCTTACCTTGCAGATGGCCCTTTGGAAGTGTCTATGTTTCTCTAATGAGAATGAAGTGTGCTTGGGGCAGAGATCAGGGCCAATATTTTTAATTTTTGTTCTTCTCCTGGGCTTGTGGTTTGCATTGCTCTTCTCAAACATGATGGAGAGACTACTTTATCGCTAACTTCCATTCAGAAATGTTGTATTCATGTATGAGGTTTTAGCAGCTTGGATTTTGTTTTTAAACTGCATGGAACTATAAACTCTTTGTTTAAGCACACAAACGTGAAAACAGGCACAGTTTTTATCACACACTCCTCAAAGACCTAACATGTTCACTCTGATGAACACAAAACAGTGTTGGATTTAATTTACTGTTTTGTTATAAAAGTTTGCACTATGCAGGTGTTTATTTTGTAAATTTGAATGGGAAAATTATGTTTTGCTGCTGGAAAACTCTTATAACTTTATACTATGATTCAGAGAAATAAGCAAAAGACAAGAGATTTCTTAACATATAGAATAGAGAGATTAACAATTTCTTTTTGCACAGAAACTATTGTTCCATATAATAATATCTTGAAAAAATTGTTGAACTTTTGAAATAGCAGCAGACTGAAAAAAGTTACTTTATTTTATTTTTTTTTCATAATTTTGAAACATTCAATTTCAGTTTCCATTAGTGAAATATTAATATGCTTCCCAAGCAGTGTCCTCAAGGTTTCAGAAGCATTCAAATGTCCTCATCAATTGATGTTCTGATATATTAAAAGCCTGTCTTTCACATATCAGGGAGATTCACTTCTAGCATTGGTAAACTTGCACAGCAAAATGAGATTTCTAGGTTGAGAGCCTACAGGAAGATGAAAATATCTTCTCTTAACTCTCAGTTTCCCTGTTCAGGCCTGATCGCTTCTCTAGAGTGATCATCTAGTTCCTTCTGTGATGAAATGCAGATATGTTTCTGGTGACAAAGCTGTTTGAGGCTGCTCCCAGTGGTCAGATGGGGAGGGACTAGCACTGTTCTTCCCACATAGCCTTCTCTTGTGCTTTTAAATCAAGGTCCAGGACTTATAACACAGACCTTTGATATCATGACGTACAACTATTGGCTTGATAGCCTCTAACACAGGCCTCACATCATTTCAAGGCATTATATCCATAAAAAACCAAAAAGGATGGGGAGAGAAAAAGGAATGAGAGAAATTTCAAAAGCTTCAGAAATACTGATGTCTTAAATTGACAGAAGTGCCAAAAGGAGCTTGGAGGCAGTACAGGCTTACAGTTACTCTGTAGGACTGCTGCCAGGGTTTTGTAGCAGAGCTTTTCCTGAGCAGCATGTACACAAGCAACCCTGTGTCCCTTGCTTTGGAGCCAAGTACTAGTCCCTTGGGTGGATAGCTCTGTGCAGTGCAAAACTAGTACTGGCATCCCTGTTGAGGCCTCATCTGGAGTCCTGTGTCCAGTTCTGGGCTCCTCAGCTCAAGAGGGACAGGGAACTTCCAGAGAGAATCCAGCACTGGGCCATCAAGATGATCAGGGGACTGGAGCATCTTCCTTATGAGGAAAGGCTGCGGGATCTGGTGCTGTTTAGTCTAGAGAAGAGAAGACTGAGGGGAGATCTCATTAATATTTACAAATTTCTATGTGGTTGGTATTAGGAGGTTGGAGCATCACTTTTTTTGCTGTATCTAGTGAGAGGACAAGGTGTTATGGAATGAAGCTGGAAGACAAAAATCTCCATTTAAACATAAGGAAAAACTATTTTAGGGAGGGTGACTGAGCAGTGGCACAGGCTGCCCAGGGAGGCAGTGGAGTCTTCTTCTCTGGAGGTTTTTAAAACCCACCTGAACATGTTTTTGTGCAACCTGATCTAGATGGACCTGCTTTGTCAGGGAGATTGGACTAGATGATCTCTAAAGGTCCCTTCCAATTCTTACCATTCTATGATTCTATGATCTCACAAGTGTAATTTAGATCTTTGACTGGATGCATTCACAGTCTGATCAGCATTAAAAGCTATAACAGCATCAATTCCCATGTGCAGGCAAGGCAGAGGATGAATTGCTCTGAGCATGTATCACTTTGGGAGTATTGATCTTTATTTCCATAGCAAAGACTTGTGATCACACATGAAATGTGAAAAAGGAGGGAGAAGGCTGTGAAAAATATCTAGGGAAAAGACAGAAAGTAAAAAAAAAAAGCACCTACATAACCCAACGTGTCAGCAAAGACAAATGAAGATATTTTATTTTTTCTACACACAAGGTTTGCTAAAAATGAGTCTAGATAAAATTGCAGCTGCTGTACTCTGAGTTAGTTTGATCTGGAAGCTGAGGACTTAATATTTGACTCCAGGGATGGAGGTTTCCCAGTGGGATCCTTTTCTATCCTATACAATATTTCTGCACTGTATCAGTAGAGTTAGGCTCAAGGAGTGGTTTCTCATTCAATTGCTTCAGCACTTAATACCTTTTTTTACTTTACTCTGACTGTTGGCCAAGTATGCCAGAAGCATTAATGTTTCTTATTTTGGGGGAATGGCATGGTTTAACCCTAGTGAGCAGCTCAGTCCCACTCAGCCACTCACTCACTCCCCTCAGTGGTATGAGGAAGAGAATCAAAAAGGCAAAAATGAAAAAACGTATGGGTTGATATAAAGACAGTTTAATAGTGAAGCTGAAGCTCCATGCAGAAGCAAAGCAAACCCAGGAATTCTTTCCCTTTCTACCATGGGCAAGGGAGGCATCTCCAGGAAAGCAGGGCTCTGTCACAGGAGGACAAACACCATCTCTCCAAATATCCTTTGCTTGTCCTCGCAGCTTTAATTGCTGAGCGTGATGTCATACGGTATGGGATATCTCTTGGGTCAGTTTGGGTCAACCGTCCTGGCTGTCCCCTCTCAGCACCTCGTGCACCCCAGCCCACTCACTGGCAGGCATGGTGAGAAGCATACAAGACCTTGATGCTGTGTAAGTGCTGCTCAGCAATAACCAAAACATCCCTGTGTTTTTTCAACACCATTTTGATGACAAATCCAAAACACAGCACCATACAAGCTACTGTGAAAGAAATTAACTCAGTTCTAGCTAGAACCAGTTCAAGGTGAAAGTGCACTGTGAGATTATAATTAGAGAATATTGTTAAATTTACCTGACACTTTCCTTTTTTACTGATTTTTGCCTTTCTTCTTGTATTTCATTGCATTTCTAAATTACTTACAAGACATGCAATATGACATCTTGCCCTTGCTGAAATCAACTCGCTTTAGATAGGTCATGATGTAACCCAGGAAAAAAAATTAAAATACAGAAAAGTTTTTTGCAGGTTAACTTGTGAACATTTTCCTGTATTCAGTAACTTTACATAACCAGTGTGCTGTGATTTTGGAAGTCCTTTTAAAAATTGACAAGGTTTTTTTTTTTTTTTTTCAGAAAAGAAAAAAATACAGAAAAGGTCATGTTGTCAAAATTTAGAAAACAGCTGTAAAATGATCTTGCCAGCATTCTTCTGAGGAATATTTATTCAAGAAAAAATATAATAGATTCACTGACATAATTGCCTTAAGGAAATAATTTGACCAGCTCTTCAGTTAACTTGGCACTAATTTGACAAAAAAAAAAAAGCAGAACAAAATCTTATCTGGGCTAGAATCTTCTGTTTTCCTTCCTTGTTAAAATGCTCACAGATAATTTTTATTGGTAGCAATTTGGTGTTAGTGGATAACCAGCAATTTATTACTAGGTTCATGCCATATTGCTTCTCCAACTTGCAGAAACCTCTTTCTTTCATGCATAAAACACTTTTTAATTTATCACCTCTGGAGAGTACTTAAGCAACTGTGATTCAATTAAACCAATGTTCAACGGCTGTGCCTGTGTTTCACACTTGGCTGATAAAAGAAAAAGATGGGACGCATTACAACTATTGATTGACTATAGTTTATTTATGGTTTTAACCTGTAAGTCTTTAACAATCACCTAATTTTGCGTGTGTGTGGAGAGTGCTGAGCTGATAAAAGAAAGCTTCAAGCGCAATCCCTACTGAGAAAGGAGAGGTAGGCTTTAACATTTTATCTGTTTATGTAGTGATTTTATAGCTTGTGACTTCGTCAGTTCTAGAGGGCAGTTTTCCTTCCTTACATGCATAACAGGGATGTCACAAGCACTAGTAGTGCAATCTTCCTGAAATTGGAATAGCCTCCAATGCCATATTAAGGGATTTCTGTAGGGATTCAGTCTCTCATCCATTTCTGTTAGTTTGCCAAACTCTTGTGACAGACTTTCTGGCAGTGTCGTAATTTCAGTTTGTCATATTAATACATCAGAGAAAGGAAAATACTTTTTAAAAATTGTGATGGTGGGGAATTTAAATCAGACAACTATATACTGACTTGCCCAAGGTCGTGTAGAAAGTCAGATCCAACACGAAGCCAAACATATCAATATTTATTTATTTATCTATTTTTACACTAGGCCAGGCTGCATTTGAATCCAGAGGGAAGTGCTAAAAATTTCAGTAGCATTTAGTCCAGCTAAGGGAGTGAGGAACACAAGAGTGGAAACAACCCAATCCTTGAAAATGAAAAAGGAAGAAAAAAATGATTGCACTATTTTTATTGTTTAATCTGTTGTATGGCATTCACAGGGAAGCTTTGAAATAAAGGGAGAAACTCAGAACACAAAGTAGAAGGGTAGATAGTGAAAGGTACTTGAGGTACATACCCTGCTGTGAATTTCACAGGTTCATCTGAGGTGATAGCTGAGTGATAGCTCTTGAAGCTGTTACTTTGCAGGAATTCACAAGAACAAGGAAAACCACTGTTTGTGTTTGGCTTTTTAGTTATTCCTTTGTGCAAAAGGCCTTTTCGGGAACACAAGCACAGCTAACAAGATATCTCCTTAGAACCAAACCCCAAAAGCTTATTGACACTAACATTTCTTCATCAGGCTGTTCTACTCACTAGGTGCTCCTCATAGCTCACAGAAAAGTTTGGGTGAGTTTAAAGAGTGCAAACTGTTCTGGTAAAGAGAGGTTTAAATAATCACAGAAAAAATAAGAATCAGTAGAAAATTTTCTTTAGAATTTTATTTAGCACAGAACATTTTATTAAACCTTAGATTTTTTTTTTCTTGCCAGAAACTCAAATTGTTTTTATATTTTTTCCATGTCTTTTTAAAAAGACATTTTCTTCAGAAATAGAAAGCAGTATTGTAGGATACATGTTGGTCTTGTTTTTAAGGAAGACAATTATTTTTTACCAATAACTTGATTGCGTTCAGCTGGTAACGATGATACATCAAGGGCAGCTGAACAGTCAAGTGAAGGTAGGAATCAGCAGGATCCCAGGCAAGCTGAGTCCTCTCTCAGAGATTCCCATTAGACATTTGTCTTGAAGCTGATGCAACACTGAGTATGACTGATTTTTATTTTGTTTTTTAAACTTATTTTCTCAGTCTTTGCATGACTGATGACAGCCATCGAAAGATGAGGGTTTTCTATATTTTGGTCTGTTACTTGTCTGTTGGTTTGTTTTTTTTTCCTCTACTTAGGGCTCTCTTCCGTGTTTTTCTGTTCCTCTTATTGTTCCCAGTTTATTTCAGCCAGCTATTTGGATAAGCTTTATGTTTTACTTTGTATTGAGCTGTTGCTTTCTGGCTGTGGCTTCCACCTCTAATTTTGTACATAATGAACAAAATAGAAGAAAACCAAACACAATAGCAAAATATGTCATTATCCTTAGCATCTTTTCCGTGCTTTTTGTTGATCATATGCGTATCATTTCTAGTGCTGCCAAGAGCATCTGAGCCTCAGTCAACTACCTTTGGGATTGTAATTCCTTTATGATCTATTTTCCTATTTATTTAGATTTGAATGGTTTACTAGTGCAGCTTGGAAAAGATAGAGGCAAAGGTCTTTGGACTAAGTTTCTGTTGAATTAACATGAGCCATTTCACATGCCATTGAGTCCTGGCATAATACGTTTCAGGCTGGCAGTTGGCCTTGAGAACATAAATTCATTTATTTCCTTTTTTGTCTCTTATCTTACTTGAGCATCAGACACTCTTATCACAAATCAACGCTATACTAGCAACAGATTACAACTAAAGAAGGATAACGGATATAAGAAGTTCATTCATCTGTCTATCTTGTTATTTATTCTACATATATTAATAGAACACGTCTGCTACACAGACTTTGCTCTGTTTTGTTTTCTTTCATTTAGTCCTTGCACATGAAGATATAGTTGTGAAGGGAGTGGTGGAATTTTTGTTGTTGGAGTTTTTCTTGTGTTTTTTTTTTTTTTTTCTTGAGGAGAGGAAAGAGAGACATGATCTGTATTATTCATAGGGAAAAAAAAATATGGCCAAGAGGTAGATGTGGTGAAGTAAATCACAGGGAAAATCAGTAATTAAACTGAACAACCTAATGTATGTACATAAGAACCCAATATAATTCTCTCTGAAGGGCCATATTTCAAAATACACCTTTACAGTCAGAGGTGATGGTAGATTTCAAAATGCCTCTAGCATAGATATCTGTTCTGTAAAAATCTATACTTAAGAAGGTACTCCGGTCTCCTTTTGCAGACTGCTATAAGGAACAGCTACTCCTAGAAAGCCCTTCATCTCATCTTGATTAACAGATTTTAAATGTCAGATAAAATATGTTTTAATAATGCCCTTTTCTCCCCAACAATAAAAAAACCCATCTAGCTGAGTAACTCAGATGTACCTGCCTGCTGCATCAATGCCTAAAAGTTCATTAGGATGAGTGTCACTCACAATCTTATACAAACTGAAGTCTTGCACTTTTTTTTTATATTGTCATAGAGTTGTGTTCCAACATGGCAGGCCTCATGATGCAAATGGTGTGTATGTTGTGTATTCATGATTCTGCAGTGAATGAGAAATAAATACTGACCAGTATGCTTCAATACAGATATGGGATTTAAACATACTTTGTGTATGATCATCAAATATTTAAGTGAATCAATAAAGATTATGAACATAGATTATCAAGCTTAATATTTAAATTATTTAAAAGAAAAAAATTCTGATGGAGTTAAAATGAATAGTTAACATATTTGTGTATGCACACTTGTATCAATATCTTAGACAGAGATTTGCAGTGGACCTCAGTGGACGGTGAGAACATTGGCAATTGCTCAAATATATCAAGGGTTTGGTGGCATTGCTCTTGGCCATCTCAACTAGTGAATTAAAATTCACTTAATTTGAATAACAATATTAAAAATATTGAACTGAAAACCTGTTATGTCTGTAGAGCTGCTGAATTTCTAGATAAAACAAGAAATTGAGGTAGTGAAACCATGAAGCAGTGTAATATGAACTCATCACTGTTGGGGAGTGAGATTAGAGCACAGAGTCAGTGCAGCAAATTTCTTTGCCATCTGCTCCTTCAGCTTCTTAACCATGTTGCAAGGCAGGCAGTCTCCTCCCTTTCATCCTATTAAAAGTGACATATGCTGTCTTCTGCACCAAGTTATTCAATGCAGTCCAAACTTCCCACTTTCTGAATCAAAATCAAACAAAGCAGATTTGGACCAGGTCATGGGAAGTTATCCTTCAAGGATTGTCTGTTAAACTCACTGAATGTAAACTCAGAGTAGTCAGTGCTAAATTAAGCTATAAGAACCAGTCCTAAATGAGCTAATCTGTGTACTGAAAGATAGTGATGTTGGCTTTTTCCCATAATCTTTAAACACACTAAATAAACTCTCTTGCCATAGCTCTCTAAGGTAGTCAGTGAAAGTTAACATGAATATTGCCTCATGGCTTTGACCTGTTCACACATAGTCATGTCTTCAGTAGACTTATCCAAACTACAGCAGAGAATGTTTACATGCATGTGAAACGACTACAACAGAAACATATTGCATGGAGAAATGTAAGGCAAAATGGCAAGAAAAAGAATTGAAACTGTAAATAGTTTTCTGGTTTTAACCTGTCTTCTTCTACCAAAATTAAAAAGCTTGATTTTTAATCAAATTTTAGAGTGATTTTTCTCACCATTTCTGTATAGATTTAGTGTATCTGCATTGATTGTTTCAAAATACTGCTTTCTTAAAAAGAGCTGTCATTTAAATATCCTCTAAAAGTTTTGTTAAAGTGCCAGCAACTAATTTTTTACTTTTATTTTTCAGCACTATAGCAAGAACCAATCCTTATTTCATTATCAGTTTTTTTGGTGCAAAAGTTTACATCCTCACAACAAATATTCTCATATCCTGGAAATTATAATTTTGAGGAGTGTGTATTTAATATTTAAAAAAGTAACAGTATTTAAACAAATCTATATTCTATTTCAAATTCTATATTAACATAGGTCAGAAATCTATACAACATTTATAATTATATTTAATCAGAAAAAGAAAGGTGATTTGGGAAATCTGATTGCTTGGCAGATTCTGTTCCCTTTTTTGTCTTCTTTTCATTGTCTTTTTAAATCAGTGAGTACAAACGCCTTGCCTAAAGAACACTGGAGGAGGTGTGAAGAGACAAAGAATCTTGGTGTGCTCCTCACTAACTGAGTGTTATATTAAAAGGGCAAAATAAAACAGAGAATCTTAGCTACACAAAGACAGGTTCAAGGGATGACACTTTCCATTAACAGTACGGAGAACTGAAGTGAATGAATTACTCTCACCCATGAAAGCACGGAGGCTGAGAGTGAGGTCTAAGTCAGCATCTGAAGTACAAGTTCTATATTAAGCAAATGGAAGCATCTCAGCTGTAAGTACTTTGTAGCCATCCTCCATTCTTCTTTATTTTCTTTGGAACTTTAATTGCACTAGATATTGCTACTTGCTGAGAAAAACACAGAGTCTTTCCTTTCTTTCCCTGCTGGAATGCCACTGTTTCTGTGGGGTGTCTTTTTTTCTCTTTTTTAAATTTCATAGCGTATTATAAGACTATAACTTATTTTTAATTTGCAAAATAGAGAAAGATTTTCAACCTAGGGCCACAGATGCTCCTGTAGCGGAGTCTATGCATTCACTGTATATATCTTATGGTCAATAAATCAAAAGTGATGCAAATGTGTGATGCAGAAGGAACATACCTAAGATATAAATATACAAGATACTTTTGGGGAGAAAAAAAAAATCTAAATCAACTAGTGTATAATTGCATTAACTACCTCCAGAAACTGCAGATGTTCCTTTGATGTGGTATGCTTACGTGGTGGCAATGCTTTCAATTGCTGTTTCTTGATGCTAGCAGCATTCCTCCCTCCTGGCCTTATAGGGTAGGATTTCTAGCTGGTAAAATATAGTCAGTCTTTCTGAGTCTGAATTGTCTCTGTAAAGAAATCATCCAAGCTAATTATTTGTATTCTAAAGGTGCTTTTGCACTGACTTCCACATTCCAAAGGTGTATTCAGCACTAGGCAAATAAAGAAAAATTCATTATACATTGTTAGAAAGTAACTCGTCAGCTGCTGTGCAGTGTTGCAGTTTCTTGAGGGAGGGTAGAGTAGTTTTAATTTCCTTTATTTATAAGAAGGGGATGCACCCAAAAAATGAACCGTCTGTTGTTGTTGATGTTGTGCACTAAAACAAAGGAAGAGATAAACAAGTACTTAATGAATCACAGAGAGGAAAATTCAACCTGCTGTAATTCCACAAGACTTTCAGGCCAAGGTGTATGCTTTTTGTCAAACCAACAAAGGTGGGGCAAGAATCCGATATATGAGGTCAGATTATTTTCTGTGTCTAAAAAGCACATTGTCTTTTTTTCAGGTGAACATTTCCTCATAAAACAGCCAGAAATACAGAACACACACTTTTCACTGTATACTTTTTACTCAATACCTAACAGTATCACAATTTTTATCAGTTAAAAAGATTTGATTTTCTGTTGTCATGAGTTGGAAATCAATTTTCATTTGCTTAACTGTCGAAATGTATGGACAGACAATTTTCAGCTCAATAAATGCAGCTATGTGTCCATGTGTCTATGTACCAGAACGAACAAAAAACAGTCTGTGTGCACTCAATTCACTTGGGCCTTTGAACCAAGTTGGTGAAAGAAGGCAGCTGGGAAGGCCTTGTGGCAGCCAAACCTTGAAATATTAACAGAAGCAGCTAAGGAAAGTCTCGCCAAGATAGCAACACCACCATCCCAGTTACATCCATAGCACTAAGTTCTGCCAGCAAAGTAGATTACAGTGCTTGGTTTATGAGCTATTTGACTGCCAGGCTGTTGTGTATGGCCATGTACATAGCGATCAGCTAAGCAATCAGCAAAGGAAGGATGGATACCAATGCTAGTCTGCATGGAAAGAATAAACAGATGGGAATTTTCAAACTTGTGTTGTCTCCCGTCTCTCAGACACTGCTGTCTGCTGTCCAGGAGCTGGGAGCAGCACTACAGATCCACTTGGTGCAGTCAGAGTTTCAGTTGTACACTGTAGGCATTGAGCTCTGGCTCTGTAATTAATGTGGCTACATTAAAATATCCAGCTGTTGGGTCCACAGTTTGCCCTCAGATGCATGTGTGTGGCTTCCGTGGTTCAATGGGAACAGAGCATGAGTGGCGGAAGATACAGTCTGGCTGTGTATGTCCACATGTGTATACATATACATCTCTGTTTATACAGCAGTTTTAAGGAGAGAAATATATTTTCCCAAATGATAGTATTCATTAGCTTCTCATTTCTTTTCTGTACCAAATATGGGTATTTCTCTGTAGAGTCCTGGGCTTTGGTGTGTAGCAGTCTTCTCCAGGTAACATATAGATCATCTAGTGACTATTTCAATCAAAGCAATGGGATTAGTAAGATTTTCTTCTAACCTCAATCTGAACCACAGTCTGAACTGTTTGAAACTGTTACAATATTGAGAGCGAGAGAGAAGAGAAGACCAAATGTTCTGTTTGTGTCTGAGATAAGAAGCAGGAAGATCAAAATATCCCAGAAAAGGCTATTCCTGCTGTACTACCGACCCAGCCAAAACCAAGTACTTCTGGAAATCTTTCAAGATAATCCTGTTTGAGTTATTTCCAGTCTTGCTTCCAGACCAGAGAGGCTTGGATAAGGCATTCAAAAGTTTGAATGCTTGTCAGTTACTTCTTCCTTTTGCCTCTCTTCACCTAAATGGGAGCCCAGATTCACCACTTCATGGATGTGGCACTTCCTTCTACAGACATCTCTGACTAATTTTCCACCTGTACAGTTCTCTTTAAAGTAACAGAGCATTGTGCTCTGACTTCATTCTTCACATGGACATCCATGTTTGGCTGGAATCTGGGACAGAAGTGGTTCATTTCATATTCTAACTGAACTACTTTTCTCATTCCTAATTATCTTTCTTTAAGATATTGGACCTTAAGTGAAAATGAATTAACTTTGATTAAAAAACCATAAAAGAACATTATATGTTTCTCACAGATATTTTTTCTGATTCCTAAAAAAAAAGTATTAGTCCTTTGCACTGTATATTTGACTTATGTCATCTATAACTAAGCCTTGACATTCCTGCTTGGTAGGTCCTATCTCAGTCAAGACAAATCTTTTAAGATACAATCTGTTACTGAAATCTGCCTCAACCGTATGTAACTTTAATTCAAATTATTTGATTCCCAACTTACAATACTGCTTAATTTGAGTTAGCTAGTTGTAAATTAGATGTTCATTAAGGACCAGTGTGGACATGGGTTAGCCTGAATTAGATATTACTGTAGATAAACAACGGCCTTTAGGATTTCTTTTTTTTTTTTTTTTTTTTTTTGTCTGGAAGTATCTAGAGTAAGATTGCTTTATACTTTCCTTTTGCCTTTGATAAACTGATCAGGCTGCCTGGATTTTTTTTTTTTTTTTTTTTTTTGCTATGAGTCATGTTTTCTTGTAATTATTCTCAAAAATCTTCTCTGAACTCCTTCCAAATATCAATCCTTCTTGAACAACAGGCATAGGAATTTACTTGAATATTCCAGAAATGTTTACTTTGGGATGAACACACAAGTATTATTGACTCTTTACAATTGCTCAGTATCTCCTTGTTACTAAGTTCTAAAGTCTTGTTAGCCTTTTGAAACTCAGAATCTCATGTGAAGCTCAGATCAGTTCAGAGCAGGACCATCACTGTGGATCTTCCCAGAATGAAAGTTTTCTTTGTTGGCATCTCCTCTCTTCTGTTATGTCCTTTAGTCTCTCTCTAGTTTTAGTTGTTTTTTTTTTCAAATCAAAACACATACTATTTGTAAGCTTCTAACTTACCAAGCAATCAGGATTGCCCTCTGTCAGTAACATTTCCTCTTTGTTATCTGTCAGCCTCTAACTCTTCCTAATAACTCCAAACTTTGTTAATGATATTATCTTCCAGGTCACTGATAAAAACTCATTATGACCACAGTATCAACTATGGGACCACGCTAAAAACATGTCTGTTGGTGATGATTTCTTTGACATCTGTCAGTTATTGGATAATATATGTACTGTTCACTTTGTTAACTTTGTAACATCCTTTGGTTTTAACCAAAATGTCCTGAAAAACAGAAAAGTTTGACTGAGCTTTGAATATATACACTAATATTGCTACCTTTGTCAACTCAACTTGTAATCCCATCAGAAAAAAATGACATTAGCTTGATAGAATCTATTTTTCAGAAGACTACTTTGAGTGGCATTAATGTAGGAAAGCTCTTGAAAACTTTACCTGTAAGACCTGGGATGTTGAGGCATATCCTGTGAGTAGTGTAGGTGCTATTAATGGAGAAAAGCGGAGTTTTTATTCTTCACTCAGTCATTCTGATATTTTTATTCCACTCTTCTTCCCTAATAGGACAAACCTGCAATATTCTGACATCTTTAAAAAGGAAGATATCTGTGATTAAAGCACTCACCCTGGATGCTACAAATGAAGAGACTTGTAACTGAGGCTCTTAAGTTCCTGATTACAGCATTATTAGTATTCTTGGGTAGCAGTCGCTCAAAGTAAATGCTTGCATAAGTAGTTTTGAATACAGTAGATAACATTGACTGAAATCTGACATCCTTTACCAAGTTTCCGCTGGTTAGATGATGTCATGGCCACCTGTATCCCAGTTTTCTAAATATTAGATTATTGGAACAAAAGATCCTGAGGATTACTATGAAACAAGCAAGAAGGTAATGAGGACAGTCTGACCATGGTTTCATACTACAGCTGGAGCAAAATTGGTCAAACTTTGACTAAAAATGGTCAGGTCCCACTTTTATTGTTGCCACCTACTCTTGCTCTCTCTTGTTGGATTTTATCTCCTGCTTCCATGAGCTATTTCCTCTTCTCATGTGGTTTCAGTGGGAGTTAATTCAACTAAATGAAATGGCATAACATTAAGCAGGACAAGATTCCAAAGCGATGAGCAAAGGCAGGGAAGGAGAAGGGTCTCAGGAGAAAGTGGGAGAAAAAATGAAGATATGTCAAAGCAGAACAAATGAGAACTATTCTGTTTGACAGCTGTTATATGCAGTTTAGCCACAGAATGGTTGGGGAAAACCAAAATAGAAACAATGCTAGCAGGTTTTGAGTACATATTTTACTTTTCTAATAGCATCTGTATCATAATTTATTAACTACAAATCAGGCTTAGACTAAAGACAAACTCCATACTTTGTACTAAATGTATATTTTTAACTTGTTTTCTTTTTTGGTCATTAGCTATAAGTAGAATGGCCAATATTATTCTTATTGCTTGTTACAGTAAAGCAGCAAGAAATATCACAGAAAGAAATATGATTTAATCGAGTAAGAATTCTAAAATGCAAAAATTTTGCATATCTCAGAACATCAATATAAATACAGGAGCTACAAAAACAGACAACAAATATCATATTGGCTGACTGAACGGCCTAAGGCAATAAAAGGAAAAAAACAAATACTTAAAAATGAGAATTTCGTTGTCCTTTGCAACTCATCAACTTAATTATAGCATGGATAAATTAGAGAGCCAGATATGCTTGTAATAAAGCATTGTGCAGTTTAACAAAGAATTGGACCCAATCAGAATAGTGTTTCAGAAAAGCCACAAATAATGTATTTGTTAAAAAGACTTAAAGGCAGTGATATGTAGTATGCTGTATGCATATTGCAGTGCCAAAACAAACACAACTGCATAAATGCAAGACTAATTTGGAGAAGCAGTTTCTAGACTATAATCCTGATGGTGAAACCTGTAATTATGGGTGCAATCCTGCAATCCCTAGCAATTGTACTAGGTTTACTCAAGCCAGTAATTGAGTCGGGCATTCCCACATTCTGACTGTCACTAAAATCTTCTGACTCACCACATGTAAAATGGCTAAGCTCAATGTTTTCTACTTTCTTCACAAGTCCATAGCTACCACTTGTTCACTCCTGGCCATGATAAAAACCACCAACTCATTTCTAAAGGCTTTACGGTAAGACTGTCCCAATTTTGTCATCTCTAACTCTTTTCCTACTACCTTGATTCTTTCCCAAGGTTTCCTCTCACTTTAAGCAGCTTCAAATGTCCTTTACAATTCTACCTTTCTAATTCCTGTAAATTATGATTTGGATCTCTGTTCTTTCATCATGATCACAGTGACCACAATGTGTTATTGTTACCCTTTTCTTTATTGTTTTGTGTTTTTCCTCTCCTTTCCCTCTTCCCCAGTAGAAAAAAAAAAATCTATGAAAACACATTTCAATGAGATAATACTGACAAAGCCAGCAGCCTTAAATCAATATTTTTTTCATACACTTTGATTTGGTTGACCACTTATTTGGTTCTTAAGGACTATTCTGTAACATTTTCTTTTTAGTAATTCTTAAACACACCAAAAATCCCATAAATTTAAACATTTTAAACTTGAAATTACTACTATGCCATCATGGTCAGGTCCCTGTATTTGTAGACATTTAAAAACACCCAGAGAGACTGATGATGTAAACTCTGTTCTAGGTCACTGCATTGAAAGAAAATTCAGCAAGTGAAAGTAGTTGAAAATGTTACTTGCTACAGAGGAAAAGAAACTCCACCCTGTATGTCTAGACATTTGTCCTATAATAATTCTGGATAAGTGAGAAAAGCTTCAAGGAGCTGCCCAAATCAGCAAGGTAAAATCCATGTCTTCTACATTTAAACCTTTGAAAATGAGCAGTCTGCTTGTCTAGACTTGTATGAAAGTCTGCCTTTTTCTGTTATAAATACCACCAAAACATGATTCATCAAGCCAATATAAGTGCATTAAAAACAACACAAATGAATAAAATTCTGGGAATGCTTATTTATCTGGGAATGTTTATTTATCTTGATAGACTATAGTATCATAGAATTGTTTTGATTGGAAAATGTCTTTAAGATCATTGAGTCCAAATGCTAACCTAACACTGCCATGTCCACCACTAAACCATGTCTGTAAGTGCCACATCTACCTGCCTGTTAAGTACCTCCAGGTACGCAACTCTACCACTTCCCTGGGCAGTCTGTTCCAATGCTTTGACAACCCCTTCAGTGAAGAAATTTTGCCTGATGTCCAAACTAAACCTACCCTGATGCAACTTGAGCCCATTTCCTCTTATCATTCATTACTTGGGATAAGAAATTGACCCCCACCTTGGTACAATGTCTTTTCAGATAGTTGTAGAGAGTGATCATGTCTCCTCTCAGACTCCTCCAAGCTAAAAAATCTCAGCTGCTCCTCATAAGACTTGTGCTCCAGATCCTTCACTAACTTTGTTGCCCGTCTCTGGATGCGCTCCAAGACCTCCATGTTTTTCTTGTACCAAGGGTCACAAAACTGAACACAGTACTTGAGGTGTGGCCTCACCAGTTCAACCTTCATGACAACACAAGAAACGACCCAGCTAGAGACAAAGAAAGGACCCAATGAAGAACAGGAAGACCCCAGAGCCCAATATTACTGCTATTAGATGAATAACTTTAAAAAGATACTTACAATATTAGTTGAAAGTGATGCTAAAGTTGTTGCTAATGGCTCCCTATTGAATGAGCAAGTTTTAAGCACTGTTGATAGCAAAAACTGTTCTGTTCCACATGTTATTGTCATATAGATCATTCCATATCCATAAAATAGTATTATTAAAATAGTAAAATATGAAGACTATGAAGATATTTTGATAGAGGTGAGGGAATTAAATGATCATCTGTAGGGATTCTAATCACAGAAGACTGGAAAAATCTAAAAGTCTCAAAAGCAAGTAACTTTTAAAACTTGCAATAGATTCATGCTGCGAAATTCAAATCCATATTTGCATTCCAAATTTTGACAGGTTGTTTTTATGAATATTTGTCATTGTGACATTCATTTGTACTTTTTTCTTTAGGGCTCATGAAAAAACAGAAAGCATCTCTGTTGAGAAAGTTTGGATTTTTGTGACAAAACTAACATGCTTTTCTTTATATCAATAGTAATTAAGTGAGCCATCATGTAGCTTAAAACATTGTCTGATCATTTTTCTTCCTTTCTGTGATTGTCCATCGTACAGCTGTTTCGCAGCACAGGTGGGTTGCTACAGTTTTCTGAAATCAGATAGAAGGGATTGATTTTATAAAAAAAAAAAAAAAAAAAAAAGAAAAACCAATACACAAACATATACCAGACAAAAACCCTGGGTGCATGTGATGTAAGGTAATTTATCTGTGTAATGTAATCTCCAAGTGAGGGTTCACAGTCAGTTTGTTCAAGGACAGGTAAATTACTTCAAGAAGTTGAAGCCTCTAGAAGACTTTCCTCTCATTTTTCACTCCTTGCTAGATATATTTTAAAGTCCTCTCACTCTTCTTCTTGATGTTAAGTGCAAAGTAAGGTGAGTGGCACCAAAAAATCAGCAACCAGAAAGAAATTTTAAAATAGGAACCATTAATTTTTCACCTGTCATTTCAAAGAACGGGTGAGTGGGTGACGAAGTGTAGAGTTAGCTGTAACAAAGTCCTGTGACTTTGCTCCACAGCAGTAGGGTAAAATTTTTTCTAGGCATTTTTATTGTTGATATTCTTAATTTCATTAGGTGTTTCTTATGTTAGACTCAGAATAATTAGTAGCCTTAGGTATTTTCATAGCTTCAGGTAAACAACGATTTAGTAGTTCAATGTTTTATTCAGGCAACAGAAATTTGTTTCAAATAAGGAATGATTGTGCATCATTGAATTTCAAGTAACCGAGATTTAACTGCATTTTATAATTCTACAGTAAATCAAACTAGAGAAACCTGCCCTGCTATAGAGGAGTAAGGTTATGCTGTGTGTTAGAATACTTTATTTGGATGATGCTGAAAAGAAGAAATACTTGGAAGAAAATGTGGTTGAAAATAGAGTCACTGAATAACTGCGCCTTAGCTTCCTACCTCCCAAGTGGGAGAAGTTCATAGTTGTTTGCATTTTCTCTCCTCTTGTCCATTTATATCTAAAGTCTATTTGGTGCCATTCTTACTGTCTGACTTTAATTAAGGCTATACTGTCAGACTGATGACAAACAGCTCTAGAGCAAGAACAGGGAAAGGGATTTGTAGGTCTAAATGAGTACAATTTGGCATGATTAGCATGGGAAAAGTAGGGTAAAGCCTTAACAGCCAAATTAACAGTCAAATCTGCCAAAAAAAGGAACTTCCAGTCCACTCTTAACTGTTTAGTAAAGATGGGTATATTGTTTTGTCTCTCCAGACCCCCTCTAGTAATGCAGGAGTAACGCATTAATAAGAGGGGCAAGTCCTTTTTTTCTATTTGCATGAATATTTCTGGAGCTTGAAATCAGCCTGAAAGTAAAAATGTTAATGTAGAAGAAAAAAAGAAATATTCTAGAAACTAATTCCAATGGAAGAAATATGCATGCAAAGTAGGATTTTTATATACAGCACAACATTGGTGTTGTACATCCCTCATGTATGCTATATGTAAATTTTAATTTGGAGAGACTTTCAAATGAAGGAAGAGTAAGAGGAGAAAATTACAAATGCTTTCTTTCCCTTCAACTCCTAAATGAACTTAGTGCAGAATATCCATCACTGTTCAGAACGACACATAAACCAGCTCCTTGGCTCTTTTTACTGTGCTATAACTCATCTTTGCCAGGAATTGTCACCCCCATAACAACTTAAAGTTTTCCCTTGGCTTCATTCTCACAAACAGTAGCTGGGGAAAATGATTTACTGCATCTGCAGAGGCAGCACCAGAGGAAGAGATCTCAGTCATGGCAGGGCTCTGACAAGCGCAACGTGCTGATTTCACATCACGCCCCATCAGCATGAAGGACCTACTCTCCTGGACCTAGTTTGTTGCTGGAGTGGCTGCAGAGATACAAATGATGTTTGGGAGACTAGGGATAGTAATGCTATCACAGGAATCTTTGGTATGCACTGCATGTGACTTTAAGGATCTTGACCTGGATTTTTTAGCACTGAGAAGTGTGAGTGTGTCTGAGGCATTACTGGTGAGCCTATTTACTAGCCATGACATTTAACTTCATTGGTTTTACGCACAATTAACCCTGACTGTTGCTGACCCCTTCCCCTGGGATCGAACTGCATACAGCCCATGATCTAGGCTCTGCCTGGTCATGGGTCCTGCCAAGCTAGGCCCATTCATGAGCCCAAGTTCTAGCCTTGCCTCTGTCAGATCCCAGGGAGGTGCCCAATGCCTGAGACTTTGTCTGCTCTGGTGACTCCTGGCTACCCTGCTCCTGGCTGGGATGGTGGGACAGGCCCAGGCTGCCACGTAGGTTCTACCTCGATAGACCCCATGGACAACCCTGGCCTACAGGAACCACTGGTCTTCTAGTGCCCTGGTAGTAATTTAAAAGGTGCAGTAACACAAAAAAAAAAAAAAACAAAAAACCCCAAAAACAAACAAACAAACAAACAAAAAAACCCAAAAATACAAATATTTCAGTGATGCCCATGGAAACTTGTGGACATCTCCATGTGCATTTTCTTTTCCCCAAAGTGAGTGGACTGTGAAAATGATTTCCTCTGTAATCCTGACAACTCAAATCAATTAGCTCAAGTTAATTTGCACTATTATTTTAGTGCAAATCAAGTGTGTACATTCACTGGGCTTCGAGCCTTGGTCCTTTGGTCTTTGAAATTGAAGAAGAGCAACAACTGTTATACAGGTAGTTTCTAGAAAGCTATAGGAGTTGTTTCAGTCCCACACACAAATTATTCTTTATTGACTTGAAAGGCAAGTCCTATGGCAACACGGCACCCCAGAAAGAATTGAGTCAGACAATGGGACACATTTCAGAAACAATCTTATAGATACGTGGGCCAAAGAGCACGGCATCGAGTGGGTCTATCACATCCCCTATCATGCACCAGCTTCTGGGAAAATTGAAAGATACAATGGACTATTAAAGACCACTTTGAGAGTGATGGGAGGTGGGACTTTCAAACATTGGGACACTCATCTAGCAAAAGCCACCTGGATAGTCAATACAAGGGGATCTGTCAATAGAGCTGGTCCTGCTGAATCAGAACTCCTACACACTATAGAAGGGGATAAAGTCCCTGCGGTGCGTATGAAAAATCTGTTAGGAAAGTCAGTTTGGGTCAATCCTGCCTTGGGCAAAGGCAGTCCCATCCAGGGGGACTTGGATATACTTGGTGGGTGATGCAGAAGGATGGAGAAGTTTGATGCATACCACCGGGGTATTTGATTTTGGGTGAGACTAGCCCTTAAACTAAATGGTATTAGTCACTGAATAACCTCCTACCTTGAGCATGCTCTTCAGAATGAGATGATCTCGTACAAGAACATGCACCTCGAGCTGAGACCAGAGAAGCTGAAGCAGTGGGTTGATATCATCTGAGTAAGAAACTGGAAGACTGCGATGAGAGATGGAGCCCTGAAGTCATGGACTAAATTAATGCTGCATGGACTAAGGGAATAATATCTGTATTAGTGACACAAAAATGTTTAAAATGTGCCTTATCTGAGCATGACGTACATGGAATTGAATAAGGGGTGGATAATGTCCTGGGTTTGGCCAGGTGTTGTGGATTTGGCCAGGATAGAATTAACTCTCCCCAGCTGCCCCTAGGGGGCGCGGCCAGGCTGTTCAATCCCATGTGACATCATGCTCGGGATATAAGGGCAGCAGCTGGGCCGCAGCGGTGCTGCGGCCAGTGCGGGGACTGCGGTTCTAAGCGGTGGGGCGGAGCGCCGGGGCGGAGCGCGGTGAGCAGTTACATTGGGCAGTGCTTGTTTTTCTTTGTCCTTTGGCCATCATTGTAACTGCCTGCTCTTTGTGGTGTTCTATTAAACTGTCCTTATCTCAACCCAGAAAGTTCTACAACTCTCTCTTGATTCTCCTCCCCATCCTGCTGAGTGGGGAGCAGTGAGTAACTGGGTGGTTTGGTTATTGTTCAGTTAGGGCTAAACCACCACACCACCTCAGAGCTGGAGGATGTTCTGAGAACGGATTACTGGGACCAGCACAGCAGCTCTCTCCTTCTGTTACCAAGCAAAAAATGAGTCCACACAGACTCGTGACATCTTGTACTTTATTTTGGATTAGTTTTAGCTTCTCTGATTATAGTGGTGTACTTGTGTCTGGGGACTTCTGCAGCCTGGGGAAAATTTTTCTCTGGTGGGGTGCCAATACATTACAATCTGCCAATCTGGACTATCTGTGAAAATGATCCAACCTGCTTCAAAACACTGAAGTTGAGGAAATTACTTAAAATAAATCCACGAATAAGAAACCTAAACCATTACGTAGACATCGGTTTAGGAGCTTCTTCCAAGTAAAATATCCTTTAATTTGTTGTTTTCCATATATTATCTTCTCTCACATTAGTATTTTCTGTTTTCCTGACTTTTATTTATTGTTTGGACAAAAAAAAAAAGAGCACTTTAAAATATTTTTAATGTCTGACAAATATGTCTGTTCACAATTATGTGAACAACAATGAACCATCTGGGTTATTTATATGGACCATAATCATGACTAACTTGTAAGAAGTTTGGGGTGACATCCATATACTTCTTACTTGAGATGATTACTCACTAACTTTGGACTTTTCCCACATTATAGGAGCTAAAACTGAAGGCCCATTGTTTCTATTTCCACACACAAGATACCTATTTACGTCATTAAGAGGACTGGCCACTAGAGATTGGTTGAAGTACTGCCCTTTATAAGCTTGAGGAAAGTAGAAAGTATGCCTTAGCGTGCACTTCAACTCTTAGCTTAACAAGATACTTTATACACAGACAACATCATAAGCTCACACTAAGAAAAAAGTTTCTTTTTCTTTCATCAAATGTAGGAAATAGAAGCAAAAGGAAGACGAAAGGAGGAAGATGATGACCTTTAAATACCAGCACATTTCTGACAGGAAATGAGGTCAGTGTTTGGTTCCAAGTGAGAAAACAGCAAGAATTACCTCAAATTCTCTTGAGGGATGTGATTCTGCTTTTGACCATTATCATTCCCCTTCTCCTATAGTCTAGGATGGATTCTCAGATTCCCATGCTAGGAAGCAACAGAAATAGAGCAAGCCATACTGGTAATGAGTATGCAACCCATTTTACTACATGAGCCTGAATTGCCTACAACACAGTTCAGGAATGTTGAGCATACATGATTCATGAAAAAACACAACCAACCAACCAAAACTTCTTCAGGGAAAAAAAAGAGAAATTTATGCAATAACAAGCAATTGGATTAATCATGCAAGTAAGGACACACATTCTGGGCTTTTTTAATCAGTCATACCTGTGAGTTCAGCAAGTTTACATTTAATTTCTCCCCTTGAAAAGGAATATAATGAGACTTCTAAATTATCTTGTTCATTTCTAGTTGAATTCCTATGTCTGCTTAAATATCCCGTATCATTCAGATGTCAAGAATATGATAATAGACATGAGAGGATCATACAAAGGCCTTTGAAAATGTTTTTGACAAGTTATTCTTCCCTGTTTCATAAAAATTGAATAATAATTGTAGATTGTATTTATTGCAAGCTGCAAAAATCAAATGCACTTTGGAGGTGATTTTGCTCCTCATGTCCCACATAATGTGTAGTTCTATAGCAGATATATTCAACTTTTTAGATTCCCAAAGAATATTATTACTTCTTGTAAAATTTTAGCTAATGTTCATTTCTTACCCTGAGGTTTTGTTCTGTGTGTAAAAGTATTGCAAAGCCTAAAATGTAGGGACCTGTCAAGGCAATTAAAACAGGCTAAGTACCTTGCATAGCTAATAAGACAAAATCAGACACTTCAAAGAATCAGAAAGCCTCCACCCAGAATGAATGCTTGTTTAGACTTAGTCAATAAGAAATAACAAGCTCAGATCTGCGTGTCTCTGTTCTCTGCCCATGATTCAGAACATGGAGGCTTTTTTTTTTTTTCTTGTCAGTGACAATCAATTGATGTGGGCTTATATTTTCTAAAACAGTTTTTTATGGAACAGAAACTGAGCATCTATACTAAAGACAAGGAACCACACACCTTCAACACTGAATGCTATTCTAACCCCATGCTGGACACTTTGATTCAGCTCCCTTGTCAGATAAATTTCCTTTATTCCCAGGTAATGCACTTATTACCAAGTTGTAAGGTAGTCCAGATGTGGAAACAATATGCTGGTAAAATATGGTTGCGATACAGCCAGTCGTTATGGTCCTCAGCCAGTGTGAATAAAGAAGCAAAACATGGTGGAATATGACTCTGTTTCTCCCAGTTTGCTGCTTAAGAGCTGGCAAGTGAAAAATCTGACTTGTGATCTATGGAATCAGTATTATTTCTGTTTTTATCTTGACTCGGGGAGGAATCAACATCATTCATTTTGGAAGACTAGGGGTAGTCTGCTCCTCACTCCTTTTAAACTCAATAGCTCTCAAGTTCTTCAGTGCATAGCAGCACTGAAGAGCACAATTTACCAGAACAGTAAGGGCACCTCTCATGCAGTGAGAATTGTAAAGTTAATATTCATTAAGCTATTATATAAAACTATTAAAAGGAGGAGTTCTTTATTTAATTTCCTGGGATGAAGCTCACAGAGGGCTCATCTGAAGAGAAGGTGCTGGACTGTGAGTTCCAATGTGCCTCCTGCAGAGCTAAGTCCCAGGGAAATACTGACATACATGTGTACTGTCACAAATCTGGTCACAGCTTTCCTTATTGTTTTTCTCCTGGCGGATGACTTTTTTGCCTCTTGCTGCTGTCAACTCTACTCTGAGATGCCTATTCCATATGATCTGAATAGAAAAATGCCCTGGTACAGTTATTCTGGATGTATAGTCTAGTCTTCTAGGAACTAGTTCAGGTATGTTGATGTGGTAACCCCTATTGAAAACAGCTGAAAACCGTAGAATCATAGCATGGTAGGGGTTAGGAGGAACTTTTAGCCATCACTCCACACCCTCCCTGGGCAGCCTGTACCAGGGCTCCCTCACCCTCAGAGTAAAACAGTTTTTTCTTATGTTTCTTATGTGTTATGTGGAGATTTTTGTCTTCCAGCTTCATCCCACTACACCTTGTCCTGTTGCTAGATACCACAGAGAAAAGGGATGTCCCAACTTCCTGACACCCACCATTTAGATATTTGTAAATATTAATGAGATCCCTCCTCAGTATCCTCTTCTCTAGACTAAACAGCCCCAGTTCCCGCAGCCTTTCCTCGTATGAAAGATGTTCCAGTCCCCCAATCATCTTGGTGGCCCTGTGCTGGACTCTCTCCAGAAGTTCTCTGTCCCTCTTGAGCTGAGGAGCCCAGGACTGGACACAGGACTCCAGATGAGGCCTCACCATGGTAGAGTAGAGGGAGAGCAGAATCTCCCTCGACCTGCTGGCCACACTCTTCTTGATGCATCACAGGATGCCATTAGCCTTCTTGGCCACGAGGGCACATTGCTGGCTCATGGTTAGTTTATTATCAATCAGGACTCCCAGGTCCCTCTCTGCAGAGCTGCTCTCCAGCAGGTCAATCCCCAGCCTGTACTGGTGCATGGGGTTTTTCCTCCCCAGATGCAGGACTCTGCACTTGTCCTTGTTGAACCTCATGAGGTTCCTCTCTGCCCAACTCTCAAGCCAGTTGAGATCCCGCTAAATGGCAGCACAGTCTTCTGGGGAATCAGCCAGTCCTCCCATATCACACTTATTTGTAAAGTTGCACCTTTCGCTTGAAAGCGGCTGTTGCTTCTTAGAAATTATTTTTTCCCCTCTCTTCTGTATCAGTTGCAAAATACTACCTGTGCACTTGGCTTTTCTTTTTAGTGTGTTTGGGTTTTCTTTGTCAAAGTATGGAAGGACTGAGAAGAAACTGCATAAAAAAAAATGTAAGGGTAAATCACTTCTCTGACTTCCATTAGGCATACCCTGAGTTAAGAATAGCAATAAGCTGATGCATTGGGTTGCCCTTAACCCTGAATGAAAAATTCTTATGGTAGGCCAAAACTTGAAGTGATCATAATGCAAATGTATATCCTGTATTATTAGATAAGCGATGGTTTTCATGCAGTAGCAAAGTTCTGTAAGATCCCTTAAAATATTTAAGATGTTTAAATGGGTATGCCCTGTCAGTCCTATAACCTTCCACACAGTTGCCAGGATCATTAGCGTTTATTTGAGGAAATGTGATTCATGCAGTCACAGAAGTAGACCTAAACATGGCAGAAAATATGACAGTAGAGATGGACCTAGTCAGGGCAAACAACAAGGAATGTCAATAAAGCAGTCTATTTGCATGAAAATACGGGTGATGGACATGGGGGGAAAGATACAGCTTTCAAGGTCTTGGTGATCCAGTGAGCTGAGTTCTTTACTTACTTGTCTTTTATTTCAACTTCAAATACAGAAGTAGAGTGAAGCCAAAATAAAGTAGAGGTCATTCTGAGTCTTGAACTTTTGGTGGCTTGCCCATCATTAAATATCAATAAGCTCTGGTGAAAAGAATCCTTTTAAAGAGTGATAGCAGAAAAGCATGCAATGGAAAATGTCTGCATTGTAATGACTTTCAGATGAATTTCCATTAAACCTAAGAACAAAAATGAAGAGCAGGCAGCTGTGAAATATATTGACATAATGGGTTAATACGGGTTAAATAGCACATATATCCATCTTGTGTGTGGTTATGACGTTTTCAGGGTATTCTGTCTCTAATAAAGTAAAGATTTTATTATAAAAACTTGCTTCTTACATTTTTAGACAAGCAAAATAAATAAGCTACATGCGTTTCTTAATTTATGAACAGATTTGACTGCATTTTTGGAGGCAGAATAGATAAAGCTTTTTTTTTTAAAATTAATAATCTTATTTTCAAAGTTGGCCCTTTTTTCCATAATAAAATAAGCATTTCAAATTTCAGTTTGTGATTAAAAATTGGCAGACTGCATGAGGCAGACTGAGTGGCTCCACATCAAACAATATAACGAAAAAAATTACAATAATATAATATTTAAGAACTGTATTTAGCATAAACTCTGCCATTGTAGAGATTGGTCATGTACTCTGTGGATTTCCCTAAAGTTCCTGAACTTGATTCTGGTAATCAGACCAAAAGTGCATGAGAGGCTATAAAACTGGAGAAAACAATAAAAAGTCAAAACTGGTGCCATTCCTGCATAGGATATGAGCTATTTCTTCCTTCCTGCACGTTAGCATGTCTAATACAAAAAAGGTTATTTCAAAACAGCAATTTGATCTTCCCATGCTAGGTGACTGATCCTGCTGTAGTCACAATATATGTTCTTCCCTGTTCAACAGTGCATAGGAAGAAGCAAATTCCAAAACCAATACTCTCCTTGCCCCAGCACATCCCCCAGCTTGACTTGATCTTTCCAATGATCCAAGAATCCAGCATAACTATAAAATTCACAGTTAGATGTCACAAGTAAGTAGCACAGCTCAGAAGCTCAGGTCTTAGTCTGCAGACTCCTGGATTGTAAACCGACATAGATGTTTGTTTCACTGTGATTTGGCTGAAGCACTTAACTCTCACATGCCCCTAAGGCAAGGATGCTACTTGCAGATATATTCCTGATGCTCTAAGGAAAAGTGGATGAGAGTGATAAAAATCAGGGGCTAGTTTAGACATTTCTTTATTCATAGAATCACCCAATGGTTTGGGTTGGAAGGCACCTTAAAGGAAGGGGCATCTTCCACTAGACCAGATCTCTCAAACCCCCATCCAATCCAACCCTGAATACTTCCAACGATGGGCCATATACAACTTCTTTGGGCAACCTGTTCCAGTGTCTCACTACAGTCATGATAAAAAATATCTTCCTTTTATCCAATCTCAATCTACCCTCTTTCAGTTTAATACCATTACTCATTGTCTTGTCAATACAGGTCTTGATAAAAACTCTCTCCCTGTCTTTGTATATTGAAAGGCACCAATAAGGTCTCCCTGGAGCTTTCTTTTATCCAGGCTGAACAGCCTGAAATCTCTCAGCCTTTTTCCATGAGAGATGTTTTATCCTCTGATCATTTTTATATCCCTCTTCTGAACCTTCTGTAACAAATCTATATTTTTCTTATACTGGGGACCCTAGAGCTGGATGTAGTACTCCAGATGGAGTCTCATGAGAGCACAGCACAAAGAGTGAATCACCTCCTTCAATGTGCTGGTCACACATCTTTTGATGCGGCCCTGGATACAACTGGGATGCAAGTGCTCATTTTTTCATCAACATGAGTCATGTCCATGTTTTTTTTGTTCACCAGTATCCCCAAGTAGTTCTCCACAAGGCTGCTCTTGACCAATTAATCCCCAGCCAGTACAGGCACAGGACCTTGTACTTGGCCTTGTTGAGCTTCATGGGGTTCATATGGGCACACTCCTCAACCTGTCTGGATACTTCTGGATGGCATTTCTTCCCTCAAGTGAATCAAGCACACCATGCAGCACCACGCAGACATTCAGAAGCATTATTCTGTTGATTCAGAGATACAAGACATGAATCATTTTTAAAGCAGCAAGTATTTGCAGCAAGAGAAATATAGATTAGAGCCAGAATATTTTGCATTAGCTTTTCTTGACCCACTCTGAAACTATGATGCCAAGAAAAGTACTCAACAAATCATAAGCCATCTTTGACAAGGAGCACACAGCTGATGTTTTACAAGCATTTAAAGGGAGTACACCTAGATTGCAATAACAGGGCTGTTAAGAGACAAGGTGCGAGGATGGATTAAGGACCCCTGATCCAGTTTACAGCTGGTGATTGTCTTAATTTCCATCCCATCTTCATAGCTCATATAACATACTAAGATCTATAGCCTGGGAACGTAGCAAACTAACAGACTGAAACAACACTTTACACTGCTCTTTCTTTTTCAGTCTCAGATATAAAAATTTTACTGCACAAGTAGCTGTCTGGTGTTTTTATTCTTATACAGAGCCTGTGCTGTCCTGTGCACTGAAATAGCTCATGCTTTGTGACAGGTTTAAATGTAATTATTCAGCATGCAATAACACATATATCTGAAGAAAAAGAAATCAGGCTTTTATGTAGCCAGTACCAGACCACTTCAGGTATTTTCAAACTTCTAGAATCTTTGGCTTTGCAATGTTATATTCTTTTAATGCTCTTTAGACAGCTAGTTGTAAGGATCATATGTCAAAATGTCTTTTCTGCTACTGAGTTTGCACTGATTTAAAAAGTTCTTCTAAAAGGCTTCTAATTAAAAGTATGTATGTATGTATTTATTGGTACTAAAATCAGGTCAATACAACACAGTGCCCTACATCTATCCACAAATGCAGAAAGAGACAGTGAGAATCTGTATCTAATTCATGAAATTTCAGGGATTTGGATGGAAAATGCTTCACATATCCAACTTGTGTGAAACATGGTGAAACAATATGACCAGTGAGTTAATTTCTGCAAGTAAACAAACAAGCAAACAGTCAACAAAACCTGAACTCCTTTACATAGAGTATTCTACCAGTCCTGTAGCCCGAAACAGTCCTCATTCAAAAATCTTGTCCCTCAAATTTGGGACAGATAATTACATTAGTCACATATATGGGGAGATTTTCACTATCCAAAAAGAACCCAATTTCTCACACTGGCTGAAATTGCAGGAAATAGTCAAGGAAGGAGGCATATCTCTGAGTGTAAGCAAAAAAGAACTGCCGAACCTACCTAGGCATTTAAATGTACTTACTGGGAACTGGGAGTTTTGTCAGTGTGGGTAGGATTCATTTGGCAATGCATAGGAGTGTAATACTGTTTCAGATGCTTAGTGGTATCCTGTCAGACTCCAGCTGATTTTGTAGAAGAGATTCATATAGATCCTATATCATATATGTCAGACACATAGAGCTGTCTCATATTTCTTAGTGCATTTTAAACAACAGTAGATGCCTGTGTTTAGGCAAGTGAATCCTAGCCAATGTAATATTTCACTTGTTTCCTTGCATTGGATCAAAACTTTGGCATCATTGATTTTTCTTTTAAAGGACTAACTCAAGATGCATGAAAATCTGGTATTAATTTTTAATCCATTGTAGAAACCTTTGAAACCATTTTAATTGTGCAGCCAGATTTTCTGCTCACTAGCCTGGCTAGACACGGATACAAAAAGTCAGCATCTCCCTGTGTTGCAGAAGGCTAAATATTCCTTCCCACTGAGTAGTCCTGTCACTGTCTTAACAGCTACTAGGATTCACTCAAGAATGCATTTGAAAGAAACGACACACACACACACAAAAGATACAGCTGACCTGCTATTTGATACTGCCTTCAGAAACTAATGGCGAGTCTCTTTGAAAAGAGGAAAAAAACAATGATGATGATAGTACTGTTAAACAAGGAGAAAGGAAAAAAACTACTGTCACTTAAATTGGTCTCACATTTTTCTGTGATATATGAAGTTGCATAGAATAATCTGCTAATTTGCTCCTTTCTCAACAAAATAGCCAAATGAATACTTACATTTGATTTACTAGTCTAATTTGTGGCCACGGCAACTGCTACCATCAGCTATATTTACGGTAACTCGAATATATCACACAGAAACTTATAAATGTCAGTGTTGCAGCTCCCTGTAATAGAAGACGTTTTTACTGATGAAAGACCAGAGACTAGTAACACAGCCCAGCATTTGCTGTTATTTGTCTGAGAGAGAATTGTTAGCAAAGAGGTTACTGAGACCAGTGAATTCACAGAGCTAATAAAGGTAATTAGAAATTCAAAGTTCTTATGTAGAAATGTCATGTTTCCCTTAATACTTTTGAAATTTCTCACCAATGTTTTTCTCCATCTACTGAGGCATTAGTAACAAAATTTAAAAAGTGTTTTAATAACATTTGCAGATAAAATGATCAGCTGCTGTAATATCCCCTTTTGAAGTCATTCAAATAAACATTATATATATATTTGTTAATAACATATGGTGCTGATACGAGGAGAAGACTTAATTTGCTGTGTTATTTATGCAGCAAAATGTCCTAATGGTTCCCAGACTAAGATGAAAAGCTCTTGTGGAACAGTCTTTGTATTAGATAATGTCTTGGCACTTTCCCTATTATGGTGTTAGAAATAAATATGATGATTAAACCAGGGTGGTGTCTGGTGCATTAAGATGCATTTTTGGTTTATCCCTGTTTCCAGACCAGACCCACCCCCTGCTGGCAGGAGGCTTCTTACACATGTCTGATAGAAACAGAGCAAACAAGCAGCGTAGGGGCTGATTCAAATCCTTGTGATGCTAATTGATGGACTCTAATCAAGACAATAAGTCCTTGTGGACATGCACTGGTGACATATGAACGAGCAGTATCAAGGGACTGTCTCCGCCATTAGATAAATAAATGAGTGTGCTTTGGAGAGGCCTTGTGTCAGAGAAAAAGAAAAAAAATCAATCTTTTAATCTCATATTGTTTTTCTCTGCTGAACACTTTCCCTGTTTTCTAACTGTTGTCCTCTTTTTTTACCTTCCCATGTGAGATATCTCATCTCTGTCTTCTTGCCTTTCAGAAAAGCAGACATAAGCAGGTTCAAAATGGCTGTGAAAATGAATTTTAATTATATCTTGCAACTATCCAACATAAATATTAAATGTGAAGCAAGAAAAATTTCCATCATGGTGTTATGCTAAAGACAGGGCAAATGAACAGGTAAACACATGTGATAAGTTTGGGTTTCAAACAGCTCCTGTATCTGCCTGTGCGAATACTTGGACCCTGTGCTCAGCCTGAGGTAAACAGCAATGAAAGACATTCTTGATATTTGGAAATGAGCTAATATGCAGAGACATTTACCCAAAATCATAAAAGCTGTTTCATACACTTTATTCCATTCAGGTTGGTGCTACCGTTTCCTGGTTTATGTGAACACCCCCCAAAGAGAGTATTTCATGGTCCTGCTTCCTGAGGCTCACAGATTACCTTGTGTTCTGCTGGCTACTGCCCTGCCATGCACGATCCTCTCTTGGGAGCCCTTCTGCTACTGCCACTATGCTGCTGGGGGAACTGGACCCACCAATGGCACTTCATGCATCTTACAGAGTGAAACCACCAGCCAGATGGGTTTTAGGCCCTTGACTGGAGAACTGGGATCCAGGCTGCTAATGATCATTTGTTCCTCCTGGGTAGGAAGGACACGTGTGCCCTAGGAGAAGGAAATGTGCTCTGTGGAGAGAAAGGGAGGGAAGACAGATGTTATCACTCTTACCAAAACCATGCCCTGTGCTTCTGCATTAGTATGGAAAGGAAAAACCTTAATTATCATTAAGCCAAAAGGGACAGAGAGGAAGGTCAGGTATTATCTATGATGTTCTCCAGCCTATAGATCCCAGACCTCTTCCCTTATCATAGCCTTGTTGAAAGCCTCAACTCCACAGCCGTCAGCACTTTCAGGTTCACTGCATTGTGCCACTTATGGCATATCTAGGGTCACAGCTGTACAGATAGGAAATGCTTCCCCAAGACTGAAGATGTGGGATATGTTTGTCATGAAGATGTGTTGCTACTTAGTGAAAGCTTCATTTAATTAAGATAGAGAGCAACAAAAGTCGATCTGGGACAATATTGTTTTAAAATGAGCACATATGTGGAGCACACAATCTCCAGGGCCAGGATAGATATTTTGTTTGTTTTCATGTGCTGAAGACTATGCTCTGTTACTGCAACTGGTGTCAGTCTATCTAAAGTCACAAAAAGATACTAGCACATTATATCATCCCACCATCCTGTTGGTTCATGAACACTTCCAAAAACACTTACATCACCAAAGATCTTTTAAATCAAAATGTTGAACTTTGTGCTGTTCCATGTAACACTAAATGAAGGCTGTTATGGATCTGAATTATGAGCTCATCTGAGGATACATAAGCCATTGTTAGTTTTGGCAAGTTAATAAAACCTATGCATATCTTCAGTGACTGACTTCAACCACAACCATCTATTTTTCTTGTCAAATTCTATTCAGATAAAACACATTTCCTGCCCATTTGTTTACAGGTAGATCTGTTTGGAATACAAAGCATGTTCTTGATAAAAGATGGCTGTTTTAGCAAAACATAAACATTTTAGGAGGATGTATGACTCTCAACGAAACTTGTCACTGATGTTTTTTAAAGTGAACAAATATCTAATCCTTTTCCACTAGAGAGTTAGAAAAAAACAAAGAAATATAACTGCTTTTAAAAAGAAACAGAGTAGCAATTTTGACAGTTACATTTTGTGAAAATGCCTAAAGTTTCTTGATTCTGTTCTAAAGTAAAATGTAACAGGGTACCCTGAAAGATATAAGAAAATATAGTTCTTTTCTTGTGGGCACTTCTGAATAATGATATTGTTTAAAATAATAAAACACTGACCTGTATATTCTCTGTAGAGCATTTAGGAGAATTTAAAAATACAGAGGAAAAGGAAAGCTGTAAAGCCATGAAAAGGAGTATGACAATTACTTGATAATGTGTTTGCCCTTAGCATTATTTATTGATGATAGTTCTGAGGCTGTGAGTTTGTCTACAGTTAGCTAGAGAAATATGCAGACCCAGAAACTCATTGCACTTACCTTAGCTGTCTGCAAGTTAAATTTCTAGTTTTAAATTGGTTATTTCCCCAGCCAAAAGAGAGGGACAGAAAGGTAGAAAGGATGAGAGAGAGAACTCCAATGGAGTAGTGGGACTAAACAACTAGCTTAAATTGGACATCTTATGTGTGTCTAAATGCAGGTGAAACAAATTCACCTGTCCTAATGTGAGTATCACCCCAATGATCACTGCATACAGCTAGTGTAATGAAAATGCTTTTTCTTGTCTGGAAATTATTTTTTATTACAGGAAGTGCACTGCTGCAAGCAAATGGCTAATCCAAGAAGTACTTCTCAATTACAAGTAAAACTATCCTTGGAGGGAAAATTTTCTCTGCTAATACCTCTATATGTTTCCATGGGAGCTTTAAAAATGGCTCTGGGTAGTTTTACACTGAAAAACACATTTCTGGTATTAAAGGATTATTATTTCATACAATTATCTATGCTGATCTTTCAAAGAGTAAGACTGTACACCATTATTATCTCCTTCTGAAATGTTCTTTTTATCCCTTATAAACATGCAACCAATCTAATAGCTCTTACAAGTAGCATTAAAGTCTGAAAGGTCTCTCCTACATCACTGACTTAAATGAAAACAATGCTGATTGGCAGTATACAGCTTGCCTTTCACTCAGCCCTTTCTTCTTTTACCATTTAAGGAGAAGGATGGAAAAGATTTGGTTTTCTCTTGTGTAGGTGAAAAGGTGTTTTAATTCAGTGAGTTTTAATGATGCAAATTCAGACCAGTATTTACAGAATTTATATTAGGTATCAGAGAATATTTAGATCACCTAAGAAATAGCATCCAGAAAGCCAAAGAGAACAGCTGGGTTTCTTTCTTCTGTTATGCTCTGTGCATTTTCGTTATCCTAAAATAAGCTATACTTCATTGTCATGCCTTCAACATCTTTAGGCAGCAGCAATCAATCCATTTCCTGCTCTCATGCATCATCTTATGTATTTCAAACCTGTTCATTACCAAAAAACACAGGTTTATATTTATATACAGAGATGCTTTTTTTTTTTCTTACTGGCTCCTTCTCTCCTGGGCTGCCGCCACTTGAAGCTTTCGTTCCGGCACCTCAGACTTCAGCCCCACCACCCAGATCTGTGATTTATCTGCATGCAGGTCTTCACAACTCAAACACCTTCTCTTAGTGAGATCTGTCAAAATTTTTTCTAGATTCAAGTAAAAAAATATGGAGTATGAAGCAAGGTATCTCCAGAGTATAATTCTCCAGATTAAAATTTCTAGCCTTAGAAGTGTTCCGATTTGTTCATTAGAGTGTATATCCTCAGATTATCCCAATATGCAGATAGAAATATGAATGTGCTTAATTCAAGCCTGGGGAATCAACCCAACTAAACTTAATCACCTCAAAGGCAACATCTAATCTAAGATGGTCACGTTAAATTTACTTTGCAGTGAATAGAAGATTGGAACCTCCATAGAGAGATTTCTGTCATCTGGAAAGAGGTATCTAATGTAGGTGGGATGAATTGCCATACAGAGCTGCCTCTTTTCATTGAGTCTAAAGTGAACTCCAGCAAAACTAAGCTAGACAGTGAGCTTTCAGACCAATTAAGTAAAAGAACTTGTGGCAAGGAAGTATTATAAAACTGTGGGCATAAGGTGGGCATAAGAAACCATGTTTCAAATGAGACGTCAGATGAATCTGTCCTCCCTTTTCAAGAACACAGCCATAATGAAGGACCTACACAGATCTTCTGTAGGTGTGAGCATATTGATGAAAGCACCATTACACAAAGAAAACTGAATCTGCATTCCTTTTTTCAGCATGTAATTTCTATGTTTGCTGTGAGGGCAATACATAAAATTACTCTTGCAGTTGCTCAGTGCTTTTAAGGTAAACTATTTTTAAATGTGAAGTTTAATTAGATTTTAGTTCTACTTTCAGACAGATCTGTGTGTTAATTAAGGGCCTGGAGCAAAACTGTGTTTAAGTCTCATAAATCTCTCTGTAGTGCTGGGTGATCTGCTCATCATGCAAGTGTTTTGCCTGCACATTTCACAGAGAAACAATTTTCCATCATGTAATTTCTGCTTCCACTTCCTCCTCCTACTCCTGCTCTCTCCCCCTTCACTTCATACAGACTTTTAGTTAAGAGGCAGGTACACCAATACATTCACATCGTAGGTGTTTTACTGTAGCAATTGACCACAATATCCTTTGATTAATTCCTTCTTACCCGTTCCTGTAAACAGGGCATACAAAAAATTATGTACTATTATTCATATTATTTCACACTTTAAAATTCAGTATTTGTTGAAGGCGTTTATTTCCCCTCCTACTTGCTAGCACATTTAAGATAATGGCACTCTGCCAAAATCATACTACCTTTGTCTTTGAGCAAAAGTATAGAAATTGAAATTAAGTTAGCATCAATTGTATTTTGACCTTTTGTGCTGTATTCTATTAGTTAAGTGCTATATTGTGTCTCATAGTTACAATTCTAGGGTGATATGGTGATTAGGCATCCATAAACAGAGTTCAATGGAAAAACCCTCTATGGGGAATCAGAGAAAGGGAGAGCACTAGCAAGCACAGTGAAGCCTTGATTATAGAGATCTAAATCTGCTTTTCTGGGTTGTGAGGTTTGTCTCTCTCCTGAGTAATGATTCTGGCTTCTCTGCTTGGCTCTTTCTAACTCTGCTTTTGGTTCCTCTCCAGAGTACTCTCTAAAGATATTGGGAGGAGATTTGTACCTGACTGGAGGTAAAACTGGAAAGAAATTTTCCAACCTAGCTCCCCTAGACAAACAAGACTGTTGTGTACTGCATCCTGTCTTCATGAATTAGAAAATAAACCGTCCCAATGCTTACACGTGTACCCATGCCCATTGCCAAAAGTTCAGTAACTAATGAGGGATTTCTATTTACATATCCTTTGTGAAAATGGGTAGTGAATCCATGATCCCTTTGATAGCTTGATTTCATACTCATGTCTGCAGTGGGGTGCCTTGCGACAATTCCGTCCATATTGATGTAGAGACAGGTCTCAACAGATACTCTTTTCCTTCTCCTCACTGTCAGGTGAGGCAGCTGGTTGTTCCCAAAGCTACAGGAGGATGATAGTCAATGTATTTGCTCTGTGGGCCATTGACTTGTTAGATTCACTTCGAGACTCCAAGCTGTACCCCCATGTATGTTAAATGCAACCAACCTCAGTCCTGCTGCTGGTGCCCTCTCACTGTCTCCAGCCACACTTTAGCAGATTTGGTTCTCTTGAAGAATGCATACTGCATGCAATTTGCTATGCACTGGTGGTTGACTTCCCAGCTTCACCATTTCACTAGCCTTGCTGAACCAGATCTCAGTACGATTATGTCTGCAACTGCTTGAAATGAATTTTAACTCTAAACTCACAAATAATTTTCAGATTTATGCAAGTAGAGCTTTGCTTGCCTCAATGTTCATAAAATGTGCTATGCAAATGGCATGCAAATAGAGGTATAAATAATTGTTTGAAAATTTCCACTGTTACTTATCCAGTTTTAAAAGCTATGAGCTAATTTGTGTCAACTATACTACTTTAATTGGTTGGATAAAAGGCTATATGTTCTTGCTAAGTATAAATACCAGCGGTGAACAAAAATTATTTAATATCATAGACAGGGCTGTAAGTAGAAGTGATAAGATTAAAGCAAGGTAGATATAAGCTTAATGTGAGCAGTACGTCTAAATAGTAAGTCCTTCCCAGAGGAGGTATTTGGTGCATTTTAAATTACACCAGATACAATAATTTTCTTGACTATATAGTCATGAGTAAGTCTGAAATGGCACACACATGAACTAAGTAGACTGCATAAAAATAGACAAGAAATTATATTGTCCCTGAGAAGAGAAAGACTTTGAAAAGAAACTGAATCAAGATCCCTAAATTTTTTGATTGTTTGTGAATTTAAAACCAACAATAATAAATTGTCATTGGTTTTGAGCCAATTCCAGCACTCACCCAAAGAGCAGAAGCAGGACTGCAATATATTGAGCAAACATGATAGGTACTTGGTTACTGAGCGGGTAGGATTTCTATTGCTGCACCTGTGAAAGGGAACAATGTAGACGCACCTTTCTGCAGATGAGATCACTCCAACACTTTCACTCTCAGCTTGGCAAGAAGACAATGTAAGGAACACTGTTCCAACAACATTAAAAATGAACTGTGGGACTGTGTGAATTCATTCATTACCACCAGACTTAAAAGAGGTGGGAGCAGAAGGTAATTTGAAGGGGAGAAGAGCCCAGCACTGAAATGTGAGTTTTTCTTTTCAAATGGGCTTGTTAAGAAAACAAAACTGACTTCGAAACAAAAATTGAAATGAAGTTCAGTATAACATAAAAATAGTAAAACTGGAAAGTATTTCCTTAGCACATTTGCTCTAACACTTATTAAAGATATAAACTAAATCCAAGAAAAACAAATCCCAGGTGTGGAAATGTGGTTAACTCATGACTCAGTTTAAATTTAAAATGTAAAATAAAACAGGCAACATACATCAATTTGCTTTAATTCCAGACAGGCATAAAAGAAAAGAAAAAGGCATAGATACTTACAATTCTCCTTCAAGAGATTTCAGTGCACAGCTGGAGAGCTGAGAACAGGCTGGTAGCAAGCTTTATAAAGCAAGCACAAATGAAAAAGAAAGACCTAAATGCTCATAGCTTTTTGTGCCTGCAAATATGCATGAGCTATACTATGCTCAGAATGGTGCCACATGCAGAGAGCAGTAAGGAGATGCTTAGTTGCTGGCTGGGTTTAAATCACGACAGCAGATTAAGGTAACATTTTCTTCTCCTATATGGACTTGTCAAATCATCAGAGTGGAGAGAAAAGTGTTGACATCAGGCTGCTATTCCATATTCTGCCTAAAAGACTGTGTGTTGGTAGCAAATAACTACGGTCTTAAGGTGGGAAGTAAAGAGAAATACATGCTAACAGTTCCAGAGGAGGATAGGTAGAACTATATCATACCATGGAGAAAAGAGAGAAGGTACAGGAAAGCTCATCTGAAGCTTTGCTGAAGCAAAGTCTCCACTATGCCATTTTTGAGGGCAACAAACAACAGTGACATATATATTCTCTATGTGGACTGAATTGGAACGTGTCAACCCTAGGCCCAAATGACACACTCCTTTTGGACTTTGTCTCCTGGATTACTATGGCAGATGCAAACCCATGGAATACTCTGAGAACTACTGAACAAAAGACTAGCAGTCAGTTCTTGCACTGTTATATAAAGAATTCTGCAGAAGGCTGGAGTTTTTCCTCAGAGAGTCTAAATTCTGTCAAGTGGTCTGGCATGTCATGCTGTCATGGGCTTATCTTTGGCCACAGGCCACTATTCTAAAAGCCTAGGTCTGAAATAGACTACAAAATGTCATCTAGTTTTCCCAGCCCTTCACAATTTCCTGAATCATCAGTTTAATTCTGCTTTTTTGGATCTTATCTACCAGAAAGTTTATAGTGTACATGTATCTAAAATATTGATGAAAAATGTGAGAGATGACAGGAAAAATCTGGAGCCATTAAAAAAACTAAAAATGGGAATCTGTTTAATCATCAAGATTTGAGTAAAAAATGCAGATGACATCTTAGAATCTCTGCAGAGGTATGTCATTCACAGAGATGGTATGACTTAAGCTAATTTTTAAGGCTAACAGAACTGTCAAGTAGTTCCAAGTTTTCTGCACTTTAAGTTTTAAAGTGATTTTCAGGGATCATTTTGATAAACTGTTTAGAAATAATGAACAATTTATTGTTCATGGTCTACCTTTATTTCAGGAGTTTATTTTCTTTCAAGACAAAGGTAAAAAACCATAAAACTTTGCAAACCTATCTATATAGAATTTCCATGGAGACTGTGAGCATTAACTGATTTAGTCCAGAAGAATGTGGAGAAAGGGTGTATCAGGGACATATTGATCTTCATAATCAGTCATGCATCCAATCACATGGTAAAGGAGCTACTGTTTGGCTGTGCAACTCATCTGCTAACCAAGTATACAGACAATGTTTTAATAGGCCAGATTTTCCATTTTATGTGCTTCATTGGAGGAAGATACTACTGATAAAATAACTGACTATAATATGAAAATGTGTTTTCTTGTCATCATGCTGTTTTTAGTAAAGTTGTGCCCAAAGTCACAGATTTACCAAAGAATAATATAGTGAAAACATAAGATCAGATCTCAATGGATGAATGCCAATGTAGTTCCAGTAGAAGAGTTGCCTCAGGACAGGCCAGTGGAGAACTTAATCTGGCATATGTGAACTAATGTGTATATATATGCAGACTAATAAAATCCTTGTTGGCTGCTACTCTTTCTAAGTAATTCTTTTTACTTTGTCTGTTTTCTTTGGAGATATCAGAGATTAAAAGAAAAAAAAAAGGTGATCTAAAAATAAAATGATTTTTTGCATCTAAGATAGATGCAAAAATATCTTAGATTTTGCACCTAAGATATTGGTGAGTCCGTCTTCATTTTTTCACACAGGTATTTGATGTCTGAGACACCAAATTTTAATCTGTAGAGGGAAATATTAAAATCTAGAGGACAATATAGCTCCTGATATTTATGTAGCTTTTGACTACCCAGGTAGAGGAGCCTGGAAGACTGGAGCCTGGATAACTGTAAAGTTATGAAAATGAAACTATATGTTTGTGTATTGAGTCACATTTTTTACCATCTTCAAATTTATTGTTCCTGAATTCTACAAAATCTGAGAGTTTAGATATTTTATGTGCCCATTATTATCAATTACTTAAAGAAGGACAAAGTTACACTTCTTATAAATTGATATCTAAGGAAAAATGGTGTCATTTTTTTTTTTGGCATGGTTTTTGGTTGGTTTTTTTTTTTTTT
>WBNH01008963.1:81834-518090 GCA_013401255.1 Urocolius indicus | reverse complement strand
TTTTTTTTTTTTTTTAATAATTAAAGGGTTAGAGCATTAACCCAGAAAAAGACATCTAGGACGAGAAACTTCCTCAGAAGTTTCAGTCCACCATTTTTAATCCTACTGTATCCCTCTGTAGAAGGAAATTTAATACTCTTAGATGGCGAAAAGAGGAGTTTGGATAAGGAAGTAAATATATATTTCAGTATTTCGGGGCTTTTTTCTAGGAAGGACACCTGCACTCTTGCCTCTGCTCTCAGCAGTGTTCTGGCATTGTAAATACAACAGTCATTGGCTAAAAACCTGAAATAATTATGGCAAGATAGAACAAGCCCCTCTATATTCTGCAGATAACAGAAATACTTTCTTATCCTCCAGGTACTTTATAAAATAATTAGATGGACCTCATTAAGGTGAGAATAATCACACGTCTTCTCTTAAAGTTTGCATTTTGAAATGTATGAAGAAACTTTTTTGCACCTTAATCTGTATATTTGGGCTCTTTAGAAAATGCAGCATTTTAGTACATTCCTCTGCTTAGCATTTTCTGCTATCTTTGTTCAACTGTATTTTTTTTTTTACAGGCTGTCTAAATCCTTCCCATTCAATGTAGGATGACAGTAAGCATAAATGCCTAGAGGTATTAGATATTAATTACCTTACATTGTTTTTTCTATTCAAATCTAGGGAATAGGAACCTACAAGGTAATCATTATGACATCTATCTATAAAAGTTTTAGTTCTCATTTGCAGCTAGTTCTGAATTTTTGAGGTCATGAACTGCTGGGATTTTGTGTCTTGCATTATGTGCCATATTTTAAAATGCACATAATTGCTCTGACATTTCTCTTTCTTTAAAACTTTTGTTAATGCTTTTTCTTACTTTCTTATCTGCTCATTCTATGGTTTCCTTCTATTTCTTTCCCTTTATGTTGAATTGAATTCAGAAATTACTTTGGTATGGGCTTAAGGAAAGCTGAAGTCAACACCTGGAAGCAGTGAGTAGGGTTGATCTGCCCAAAGGCAGACACCTGCATCTGATGAGATTCATCTGATTTCAAAGTGGATATCTAAAATACACGCCAGATGACTCATCTGCTGTCAGAGTCTATCTGTTCTCCTTTCATTATAAAAGAGGCATAAATGAATAAATCAGATAGTGTCATCATATTGCAATTGTCTAGACTATAATACTGGAAAAAAAAAAAAACCAAACCATAAGAACTATACAGGACATGGGGAAAGTGAATAGCAAAGTTGGAGATTGGACAGACCTGAGGAATTATTTGCCAGATAAACCATTTACCAGGTAGAAAATATTTGCAGAGTCTACTCCCATCAACATCTCCAAAGTTTTTCACTGCCAATATCTAATCCTTAATAAAGTTAATTCTTTTTAGTTTGCTCTGTCACCTTACAAAGGTCTTTGCTTTCTTGTAAAACATTCACCAGTCTACTTTTATATCACTGTAACCAGATGAAAACTATGCAATTAGAAGCCATATCTGTTTCAAATTCCTTGTGAAAAGTAATCAGGAAGCATAATGTTTATTTCCCAATGAGCAAAGCATTCAGATCTGTACATTTTAAACAGTCAAATCAGGAGCTCTGCCAATTCTACCACTACATTTGCACTAGTAAGGATTAGCATTTTCCAAATAATATCCTTTCCTAATATGAATTCCTGCCTCCTCTCAGACCTGTCATAAATAACTTAGGCCCATTTTATACACTACTCTTTGTATAGTGTAACCAAAGCAAAATTTTTATACCTGATTTATTTCAGAATCAAAATGTCCTTGTTTTCATTTGACAATATTAAAATGTCCCTCTGCTCTGTTCTTTTGTGGACAGAACATCTGAATGATGCAGAGGCTGAAGGACGTTTTAAGCAGAAGAATGAGGCCTATGTCTGTCAATGTAAGCAGAAGAGGTCTGTTGTCCTTCTCATCCTTTTCTCAATGGGTTCGTAGCAGCCAGTGGAGCAGTAACAAACAACTTGGACAGTGGTAACATCTTCAAATACTGCAATTCTTTGCTCACTGAACACAACCTACATTTTACACTTAAAAGAAATAGAAACAAGAATTTGAAACTGCATGAAAAATGTTATGGAGATGAGATGCAAAGAAGTTTTTATCACTGCTTTCTTAATACAGAGAAATGAACTTCAGGATGAGTATTAATGAATATTTTCTTTCTGACAATAACAAGTTTTATATTACTTCCCACATCCAGTACTTGTTCCAAACCATCCTACAGTCTATATTGCTTTTTGAGGTAACATGAGGGAGTGTATGTTTATAGACTTGACATAGCCATGAAATGTTTCTAACTCCTGTCTTATCAAGTGCAGGAGTCCTTGAACAGGTGTTTTCTTTTACTTAAGTTTGTGCAAAGCATAACAATTACATTTGTCAAACATTCAACCAACAGACTTAAAAATTCTCCTTGTGCAGTCAGAATCATATTGATTACCAATGATTGCTTGTGCTTTAGTATATTTTAGATTTAAATTTATTTCCATAACTGTGGATCATTAATTTGTTATAATTCTCATCTTTAACTTATGAAAACAATTAGTATTTTTTCCTCAAGCATACACAATATTAATTGATACAATTAACTACCTGAAGTTTCTCTGTGTTTCAAAGAGAGTGGCATATTATGACTTCTTGTCTGTTGTATTTAGGAAGCCATGCAGCTGTTGTCATTTAGGTCACTTAAACCCAATACATATTCACACAAAAAATTTGATGTTATGTGAGGTTTTTGACATGATGAGGGGTCAGATCAGTAAGATATGGCATAGCTTGAATCTGCAAGAACAACTGTTGTCAAGAGAAAAGAAAAAAACATTTATATCTTTCTTTATAAAACAAATACAAGAATATATAATCTTTTACATAGAACGGTATAAAGAAATTATAATAATGTAATATGTATTGTGTGAGTTACAATTAAATAAAATGTATTGTTCTGTGGCACAGTTTTGCTAGTGGAAGCTAACAAAGGAGAGGATACAGGACTGACTTCTGTGAGAAGCTGATAGAAACTTCCTACATGTCTGACAGATCCAATGATGGATCCATTGTTGGCCAAGGCTGAGCCCATCAGTGATGGTGGTAGTGCCTCTGGGATAACATATTTAAGTAGGTGAAAAAGCTGCTGTGCCACAGCAACAGCAGTTGGCTTTGGGATTGAGATATATGTGAGAGCAACAGTCCTGTAGATGCCAAGGTCAGTGAAGACGAAGGGGTAGGAGGTTCTCCAGGTGCTGGAGTAGAGGGTCCCTTGCAGCCTGTGGTGCAGCCCATGGTGAGGGAGCCCTGCACCTGCAGCCTGGGGAAGACCGCATGCTGGAGATGGTGGATGCATGAAGAAGATTGTGACCCCATGGGAAAACCACCCTGGAGTGAGTTCCTGGCAGGACCTGTGAACCTATGGAGAGAAGAGCCCACACTGGAGCAGGTTTGCCATCAAGACTTAGTACCCCTTGAGGGACTCACATTGGAGCAGTCTGTTCCTGAAGGACTGTGCCCATGGAAGGGACCTGTGTTGTAGAAGTTCATGGAGGACTGTTTCCTGTGTGAGGTACTTGGAGCACCTGGACACTGGAGCAAGGTGAGAGTATGAGGAGTCCTCCTCCTAAGGAGGAAAGAGAAACAGTCAGTGCTGAAGTGACCACAAATTCCATTCCCCTTTCTCCCGCACCATTGCAGGGGGAGGAGATGGGAGTAAAGTCAAGCTCAGGAAGAAGAGAGGGGTAAAGGGGAGATGTTTTAAGATTTATTTTTTATTTCTCTTCTCATAATGAGTCAAGTCTGTTTTGCCTGACAGTAATTGGTGAATAATCTCTCCTTGTCTTTATCTGAACCTACAAACCTTTTGATATATTTTCTCTCCTCTGCCTATTTGGCAAGGGGAGTGAGAGAGCAGCTTTGTTGGGCACCTGACAGCAAGTCAGGGTTAACTCACCACAAGTATAAAGTTATCATTGGAGAATATTCTGGTTTTAATGGAAATATGACCTACATAGTTTCCTCCTCACTTCATTCCAACTCCTAACCCAACCAGTGTTGCCATTCTTCCTCCCTCCAGGTTATTTTCACAGAGGTGACTGTGGACTATGCAGTACATGCTGTAATTTTAAAGTAACCTTTTTCCAACCTCCAAAAGAGAGAAAGGTCTTTCTTTAGCTTGGATCATTTCATTGATTCTGCTTGCTGTTTGACCCCTCAAACAGTTGCAGTGGTAAAACAGAGTAGTAAAGAACTCTTGAATGGAGGCCACCAGAGGCAGGAAGGAGGCATGAAAACCATGAAATGGTCATATTTATTTGAGCGTCAGTATCATGAAACTATGACCACAGTCAAACTCCTGAGATAACTGGAATTGTTCCTACTTGTAACAAAGTATATTAACCTTTATAATTCTCATTTTAATTTTCATGTTTTGTCTTCCCTTTGCATCCATCATATAACGTGTTTTGTAAATGCAAAGGACCAAGTAATAAAAAAGTGGCATAGGAGGTTTGAGCTCAAGTTTAAGTAATAATCCATTCATTTTAAGGCAAGCTGAAAACATCTCCTTAATTTTGAAACAGTTGCTTATCATTGGATGAGGTGTCCTTAGGTTGGTGCTAAATTGATCTACTGGTTAGATGATGCTGAAAGGAGAATATCTTCAGTCTTCCAACCTTGCTGGGTGAACTTCCTGCAGCTTTAGCTGCATAAAGGACTTACACACTTAGGTTTGCACAGGAGAAGAAGCAGTAACAGAGAGCTTGTTCAGAAGGCAGAATAGGACCCGGCCTTTTGGCATCAATTTAACACCAAATTGATTTTCCGTTAACATGATATTGTACCCTCAATTACTCATCAATAAAATGGGAATAATAACACTTTCCTTTTTATGTTGTTATGAGGATGAACATATTAAAATTCATGATGTGTTTATAGGTATCAGTTACAGGGGCCTGAAAGTGTCTTAAATATATTTTACTGCTGGGATTAATAAAGAAATGAAATTATGATTTTCTACAATTTTGTACTTCATGTTGCAAATTCTAACTTGTCTAAAGAATGGACTAGAGTGTTCTTGCCTAACCTCTTCTGTTCAGTTGCTTGCAATTTTAACAGCTTTAAATTACAATGCAGCATAAGGACAACAAAGAATCACTCTTAGGGAATTCAAATCACATTCCCAAGTGGTAGTGTGCTAGTTCAGAATCAAGAGTAGAGCGATGTTTTAAAATTTAACTACACGACTACCTGTTTCCCATGGGATTGCTTAAAAAATAATGTATATTTCCCATAGTAATTTTGTCACTTCAAGTGTGATAACTGAAGTTCATTTTGTACTTTGTGTGGAGATGGCTATGGCACTGGTGTATCAAGAAAAAGAGAGTGCAACAGGAATGATATATGTGCTTAACCTTGCCTTATCTTGAGAACCTATTCCTCCCTAGACCAACTTCTTTGACTGCCCTTGCCTTGTGCTGCCATACAGGCTTAGAAGGTAACACTTTGTGATGTGCTTGTTTACTCTCAGTGAGTCATATTCTGAGGACTGTATAGTTTCATTCATTTTTGCCTTTGAAAGCAAGCTGCAGAGAGACAATGTATAGTATCAGATTCTATGGTGATATTTATACAATTCTAGAACATGTAACATTACTGTATTGTTTTATATCAAATTATTTTAATTCACCCTCTTAATTTCAAGATTTACTTTAAAGCAAGTATGTAAATGTGAACTCCTAAAAGTCTATTTTCCCTTCTTATTAGGCTTACAAGTGGATGTTTTCTCTCTATGATTTTTTTTAAATTATTTTTTTTTGTTACGTTAAAAATCCTTTTGGCAGAATATCTTCTGTAGATACACCAGTGTCCCTGAGAGAAATGCCTGGAAAATTAGTTCCGTGAACATTTTAGGAAATCTTGCTAACAGCTGCATTTTTCCATTAGAAATGGTTTAAAAGACTACATAAAAAACCAAAGCCAAATGAGGCAAAGTTTAAGTGAGAAAACATGTGTGCAATATTAAGCCAAGAAAAAGGAACGGTTACTTAGAGAAAACCAGACTTTTCTTTGCAACACTTTTCAGAAAGCATATCAGGAAGTATAGGTCAAGTCTTCATTGAATGTAAATGTGTGCAGCTCTGCTAAAATCAAAGAAACTTCCTTTAAAGAGTCGAATTCGAGATCTCACTAAGTTTCAGATTTCCAAATGCATATCAAAAAGCTGAAAGTACCTTAAAATGAACTGATTAAATTCAATCCCTATTTGGCAGTACTTGGAATTAAATGCTTAGCTATGTACTGAGAACTACACATTTAAAAATGATTTAAATAGAATACACCAAAAAATATTTAACCAAAGCATTTAAAAGCCATCCAAAGAGGAAAAAAAAATAATTGTGCTTGCATACACTGGCTCCTCCAACTTGGTCTACTTTGAGTTTTAATGAATGAAGAAAGCTTGAATGCTTTATTTTCTGCATTTATTTTGAATCTGTTTCTTTCTGCCTGGAACTGTGCAGCTAGAGGAGTGGGACAAGGGTGACATCAGCAGAGACAACACTTGGAACTGTTTAGAGAGAAAAAAGGTTGCACAAATTGTAAGTGATTTACTGACATGAGGTTAAGAAAGAATGTAAATCAATTTGTAATTCAGCCCCAAGTCTGCATAAAGACAGATTTTTAAAACAGCCTCATTTTTCACACCTTCATTTTCAAGCACAAATAAAATCTCTTTTTAAAAGCCTTTACTTCCCTTTGATTCATTTATGTAAGCAAAGTTAAAACTACTTTATAAAAAGGCAGAATTATCTCCTCAATTATTATCTGGAAGGCAGGATATAAACTCAACATGGTAGAATAAAGTGAAGCCATTGTTGTATCTCTCCCAGTGATACCAAAATGAGTATTGGATAGCAATCAAGGTCATTGTCTTTGAGTAGCAGCTGAATTTCTAGCTTTTTTATTTTTATTATTCAGGATTTATTGACTCATTCATACCCATCCTGAGACATTAATTAGACATGGTTTAATATAAAAAAGCTTTGCAAACCTATCTTAAACACATTTAGGGTTCTGTTTTTTGATATTTTTTTTTCCTAACTGAAAAAAATTTATATTAGGAAAAGGAAAAAAGAACAAAACCAAAGACTAAGCTTTTAAATTAATCTTTGAAAAAACTTGGTATATCCAGGTCCTTGGAAATTCACAATTCTAACCATATTTTAATTCAAATTCAACCAAGAAGGCTGAAGGGAGAAAAATAAATTTACAAAAGTGTAAATGGCAGCGTATATAGTAATTTCATCTCCTTGGTGGCCTTGTCAACAAGGCTGTGAATCCCTTGTGCCACTGAAAGCTCTCCCAGTGGGTGATGCAGGAGCCTTAATATCTGGGGAATCAGATCGCAGGAGAATCTGGAAACCAAAGTGACTCCTTTAGCCATATGCCTGGTAGGCTTCCCAGGAGATGAAAGTTTCTGAACGGGGTTGATAGACTGGCAGAGACCTGATCAAATTTCCATCTAAAATCCACCTGATGGCAACCAGAATTGACTTATTGCAGTTAAACACCTTGGATATTTTCCGAGGGAAACAATTTACATGCATTCTCACTTTCTCCTCATAACATTGGCTCTACACTGAAGTATTTTAGCAGGTCTGTGGAAAGGTGTAAGTGTAGACCTCAGAAGCCAGCAGAGCTCTTGCTATGGCTGGCCCCAGTGCTGTGTAACTGCAGGTATGGGAATGTCACCTTTTTCACTCTCGTCCCTCTCCCCCACTGACTGACTTGGCAGGAGAGAGTCAGCAGAGAAGAGTGACCCACCAGGAACTTTTTTGGGGTGCCTCATGGCAATTAGATCAGGAAATACAGGAAAAATGGAGGGAAAATTAGAAAGGTTGATTATAGTGCTGGCAGGCTCACTTCAACATGGGAGGATTCAGCAAAGGCAATCAAAGGATTGATGTTGTAGCAAAAAATAAGAGTAGCCTTATACTTTTCTTGAAGAGGATTTCTGTTCGTTGCCTCACCTCAACAAAGTTGCTCACATCTTTTGCTTTTACAGGACATATCACTTGAGGAAGTCCTCAGATCTAGCAGCTGCAGAAGTCAGCCTGACAAGTGGTCTCCTGCCTATCTGGTGGCATTTGTGGGTGCATCTACTTGTTCCCTTGTGCTTTTCCTCTGTAAGCTGAGTTACAATGTTGGACTATAATGAATCAGTCAAAGGGGTGATATGGAACTGTGTATAGGAACAGAGGGCAGATAAGTGACAGGGGAATGGAAGAAGAAATCCTCTCCTTTTCTTCTTCCTACCATAGCTAAACATGTTAATAAATGAGAGTCCTACAGGCACCCTCAGGTTTTGTTTTTACTACACTCTGACGGTGTTGCTCAGACATATATAATTACTCAAAAATAAATGCCCTGAATATCAATTTGGAATCATTGATGAAACCAGAAACAGAGAAAATGCAAGTGGCGGCCTTCATATCCTTGAAGACAAGACTAGTGCAAGAAATAAATATCATCAAAGCTGTACAGCATCTATACTCACATAGTACAATATACTGAAGTAATCTGGAAAATCAACCTTTTCCCTCCAATGGTTTGGGCTTCAGTTTCTTAATGTTTTCCAGTGACTGAACATTTTGTTAAAAAAAAATTGCAATCTACTTTTGTGACCTCTGCAGCAGTTTGAAATTCTCCTAGGCCTATCCTAGCCTGATTTGCACTTTTTTTTTTTTTTTTTAATAGCACAAAGTTACCAGAGAGGTCAGGGATCTGGCTCAAAGGATTCCTGCCAGAACAGAATTCGGTCTACTGCATTATGATTAAAACATTTGTTTTTCTTTTATAGAGTCCGTTCCCCTGAAAACAACCTGTTCAGCAAAGTTTTATATGCCTCTGTAGCTACAGTAACACAGAAATGTCAAAAAATTTTGCTATTATTTTCTATTACCTGTATCACTAAAATTCATCTTTATTCATGGATTTTGAAACCAGAAAGAACCAGAAGTCTTACTAAGATCTTTTTAGACAGTATTACATTCTTTCCAGGGCAAGTCTTTAAGTATTATAGTGAGAAGATTTGAGGCTTTAATGAGATTACTTAGTAAATTGATGTAAAAGCCATCAAATCTAATTGGAGTTTCACCTACTGTGACAGATTACTCTGCTTCCTTGAAGGAACATGCAAACATATTCCAAAATATTTATTTCTAGAAGCTTTTATCTCATCGTTTTCTGTGGACTAATAAAGCAGAGGCTTGTATTCTCAGTGATTTAAAGTCTGCTTACATAGTCAGGAAATGTACTTATAAAAGCTAGGAATCATCAGGTGATGTATCTCACTGCTTTTCCAATATCTCAGCCATTCTGGTAACACATCAGCCAGAAACACAGCAGTTAACAAGAGACACCCTCTCCTTTCTTAGTCATGACATGCATTGAGATGCTGCTATGACTGCCAGGGTTTAGCAACCTGTCCTACTTGCTGACATAATTCTGCTATTGATTTCTGCCATGCTGCACTATTAAGAGCTAATTTCACATTGCATTTCAAGGACAGCACAGCAGGCAGGGACACTGTAGCACAGAAAGGACACAATATGAGAGAACACATTTAATTTAATGCACACTGTGATGCACAGTCTGGAACTGGACTCTTTGAGAGCTACACCTCTCTGATGCCATTGCAAAACTGAGGACATTGGAATGATCAAAGAGTAGTGGGGAGGGAGTAGGAGAGGCTTAATGTGTGGTGTTAAGTGGCAAGATCCTTACATTTCCCATCTACCCTCAGAAAACTAACCAGCTAAGTCAATCAGACCATTAAAGTTGTAATGGAAAAATTTGCTATACTAGCAAAAGAAGCAGTGACTCACCTGGGGAAGCACTCTGTACTTTAAAATATTTATTCTCTCCTGAAACTGTGAGTTTTTGGTGATGTACATACACAGTGATTTAAGATACGACTGAAGTCATGATGCCCAAGGCAGTAGCTAGTGCCTCAAGGAAGCTAACCAGCTGAATTCTAGCTCCAGCAACTATTTCAACATTATTGCAATTTAAACATTGTATTGGAGATATGATGGAGTTTATGTCTTTTATTTCTCATTTTACACAGTAGCCAAAGTGCTGTAAGAAATGGCACTATGGTACAGATATGGATAGTTTCTCTGAGGGAAATGGAACACGGCAGTTTGAAGCAGCTGCAGATTGAGTTGGAAGGTACTGAACAGCACAGAGGTTACTCATCCTCCCTCTGTCTCTTTCAGCTCTGCCTTGTTTATTTTCCATTGCAAGGAAGATACCTCAAAGTTTTAGAGCTAATCCAGACATTTCTTTAATCAGAAACAAGAACATCTACCATCAAGAACAAAACTCTTCTGCATAACTGGAAGAGGTTCAAACAAGTGTTCTGTCTCTTCATTAAAGTGAATGCTTACAGAAGGCTTTTATTTTAATTTTACTGATGCAGAGACTAGACTTTTTAATAATATAAAGCACACACACAAATATCAAGGTAGGATGATGCTAAATGGCATAATACCCACAGAGTATTGCACACATATGACAATGAAATTTGGAAGTTTTAATTTTCTGTGATAAAATGAAATGATGGAGCATTTCTGAGGACATTTATAACAGATTTCAGTCCATAAAGTTGATGTGCAATCGGTAGAGTGTTGTGGAATCTGACACTAGATATAAGAAGGATCAGTAACTGAAAAAATTATTGTAAGGAAATCATTAATTAAAGGTACAAAAATCCATGATGGTTAGCCAGACTACAGAGGGAGACCAGACTGTATGACACAGCTGTGTTACCAATCACAGGAATACTTAAGAAAACAAAGGAGAAAACTATAAAGAGAGGCAATGTGGAAAACAGCAGAAGATGTGGAAGAAAACTCATACTGACCAATGTCCAGGCTTTGGACAGGGCTGAAAAAATAAAGAAATTTGTAAAAGAACTAAAAGTATTTGTAAAAATAGTTGATAGATATGCCATGTGCTGGAATACAAGTTGGAATACCACTGAAATCTTGATTAGCTGCAAGATCGATATTGGCACGACGGTTTTAGCAATGGCTAAGGTTATATTAAAGAGTATGCTTGTTTCTCGCCATGAAGTATAAGTGGACTCTACAGGACCAGCTCAGATGAAAATGTCTGTATTGGAGATATGGTGAGGTAAGCTGTACTTATCTCCCATGGGTCTCTAAAAGAGATGCCAAATATAAGATGTGAACAGACTGTGAAAACAAAAAGAAAAATGTACAAGAATAGAACTTAAAGCAAAAGAAAAGGAGATATAGCAAGGAAAAGTTCCCTGATGATTAAAAGTACCATACAGAAAATTATGAGCTAAAAATGTTAGTCTTGTAAAGAAATGAATGAAATGGCCAAAAAACCTGCAAGTCCATTACTATGCAGGTAGGTAAGTTTAATGAAATTGTTCTGTCCACTATGGGCACACATTTGTTTGTCTACAATGCAGAACAAATTGCAGTCTTTTTTTACCTTCTTATTCTCATCATCAAGCATCATCATTGTCACAGAAAATGACCTTCAAACATACAGTCTCATAAGAGCTGTATCTTTTAGATGTGACATTAATGCTATGATAAAGGATTGCAATTAGTTTTGCACTACAATGAATGTTCTGGAAAAATGTAATTTAGGCATGTTTTATAGAACCAGATACAAACAAACACTTCTGGTATTATGAAAAAAAGTTGTTGAAATTTTCAAAAGGATCCTTAGAAATACAGAATAGCCTAATAGGCAAGGAATAGAGGTCCTCCTTTTAACCTAGAAGTTCGATTTCATAATACAGCATAATACATAATACTGTATGAAGAGCCTCCCACAACCAAAAGAGGGTGATCTTGTTTTCATTTCCCACCTCCCATCCTTCCTAATCCTCCCTCACTTCCCTGTTCTTCACCATTCTTCACTCCTATCACTGCTGCTGCACCTGGCCTGGCATTCATTTAATTGAAAAACTAACAAAGAAACAGATACCACCTTGACAGGTTAATAAACTAGCTTAGATGTCATGATCAGGCAAGTGCCCAGTGCAGTGTTAGATAATAGAAGTAGCTGGCAGTGGAGGCTGCAAGTTGAATGTCCTCCAGATCCAGCACACAGTGCTGAAAAGAGGGCAAGTGTGAAGTGCTGTAAACAAATTGAAATGCAAAATGTATATTCTGATAAAGGGTCATATGACTTCAAGGCTTTCCTAACCACAAAACAATATCTGTGAGCAGACCACAGACACCAAAACTGTCATCTCTAGTGAAGATAAGCATAAGTTTGTGGCTCAGCAGAGGCTGACCTCTAGAAAAAATAGTAGACATTCTGGACTTCCTCTAGAAGCAGACAGGAAGAGATGGCTGCGAGGAAGCCACAGACATCATGGGGAAGTGCTGACTCAAGTACTAGAGTAACCAAAGTCTGTAACCATCTCCCTTTAGACATCTACAAGGCAAGGAAACAAGACTAGGAACTGATAGAGACCAGACATGCAGTATAACATATGGAGTATGTTTTTTCCCCTGTGGAAAGTGAAAATGTAAGACTAGCCACAGATGTAATAAAAGAATAGATTTTATTGATCTAAACTAGTGGTGTTAACAGCCAAACTAAGTGATGTGTACAAATCTCTCTCCTTCCCTCACAAGTAGCCTCATCTTTTATCTGTTTATTTTCACTTTAATACTGTGACATCTTGGTTTTGAAGTTTGGCTCAGTGTTTTCCCAGATGGCCTCAAAGTATCCTATAGTTGTATCTACTCTAATCTAAACATGGCTAGGGATATGTCTGAGTAATGGTCCCAGACCATCCTTACAGTGTCACAATTAACATAAACCTTGGCAGAGTTTAAGAGTGAATAATTTTTGAACACTACTTTGGGTTTAAGAACAGTGGGGATCATTTGTATATCTTCTCAGGGGAACTGTAAGACATTGTGGCTGTATGGCAATAGCTTTGTTGAGCCTGTTGTCATCAGGGCAGGATATTTTTTCTTAGCCTGTTTGACTTGCTAGCATAGACATTGGTCATAATTTCCCCACATGCTGCTCAGAGTTGTGGGTTTGTGCCTATTTACTTGAGGCTGTCACATTAAGGAGATACCCACCTTTAACATTGCCACTACAACTTGTAGAAAAGAGTGATGCATGAATATCATTGCAGTTATCACACCTGTATGGAACAAGTAACTTGGGGTGATGCACTGTATCAGGTTGGTAACATGTAATAGTTTAAGACAAAAGTTGTCTGGAAGGTATTTGAGAGATTGTTCTCTGCATCCTGCTGAAATGCAAAGAACTTGTGTGTACGTAAGTGAAAAGTAAGAGGAAAAAGCAGAGCATTTGAACCCAGAGATATGCAGAGCTCACATGAAATCATGCAGTATGTCCTAGATGCTTTTCTATCTTTGGAAAAACATGAACCTGGGAAAAATAAACAAAAAAGCAAATAAATTAATACTTTAAAAAAAAATCTATCTTTTTTTTTAAGACTTAAGTCTCCAGCAATATTTTTCACTGCTCTTCATGGAAAAATTCTTTCTCCTTTCTTTCCTCCATAAATGTTTCTCTGTGTCTTCTGTCTTGTAGCTGTTCTTCTCTTGCTTTGGACAGTTTTTGACTATCAACTAAATCAAGCAGATTCATCTATTTCCCTAAAAACTGGGGAATTTGCAAGTCCTGCTGTCTCTCAGTAGTAGAAAAGATCATTCCTTTCTTTGGGACTTTGATGGGTTTATTGGTCTGCACTTTCAATGGATGACCAATGTCTCTTGGAAAAAACAACTTTCAGATTTTGGAGGATGTAGCTTTTCATATTCTACTATCTGTCTAGTTACATTTAATATTGTATCAACATATTCATATTAACTATAAATGCTTCAAGGTAGAATTTTGATGGGTATATGACTTATATCAAACATCTAAAAAGTTTCAGCTGGAGAACACAGATTAATTTGGAGCAGGTAATGGTGTGTGAATCTGTTGCTTATTATTGTTTTCTTCATTTTTGCAGCACTCTGCATTGATTTAGTTTTTCTGAATTAAAAAAATGTCAATTTCCATAAGGACTGAAAGTCATTATGTCAAGTTGTGCCAATCTTCTTTCTCATATCCCATAAAGAGGTACAAGTATAAAGGGAGCACACACATTTTGTAGTGCAACATTGTCATTGAAAACGTAACTAGAACTAAAGTTTAGCAAAAAGCAGTGTTAAAGTCATACATATGTTAAAAATAGTATCTTTCTAAAGATTTTCTCCGTTTCAGTAATACACATTGCAGAGACATTTCATATATTCTGATCCTTTAAGGAGTTGCTGGTGGTATGTTGAATATATTTGAAGGATTTTTATGAGAATTTTAAAAACCTGCAAACTTTTACCATTTGCCATGGCAAGCACATGCAATATTTAAGCTTACAGTTGGTTTACAGAGTAAGAGTTTGCAAGCAAACTCTTATGCCAGCATAAGCAAACTAACTTTGTCCAAATGCTTCTGATATAGGATTGTTATGTGCATCCCTAGGAATCAAAAACATTGGAAGTTTTTCATTAACGTTCTCACAAACTTGATGAATATCTTAAAGAATCAAGTTGCACAAATATTATGATTCTTTATGTTTCTATTATAATTAAGTTTTAAATATACATTTGAGATTATGTTTGGCATAGACAACTGCTTTGAAATAACAAACTCTAGTAAGAAGTTTTCATTAGTACGATGGGGCCTTGCATTGATTATTAACATGAAAAGTCACATATAAACAAATTATACTGACTGCAGATCTCATAAAAAAGTAATCACTAATAAGAAAACTTTCTAATAAGTTGTGCTTGGGTCTGTAATTGAGTTAGCATATAGTGAATATCTTTGTTAAAGGTCTGCAAAAAGTACCAAAATGTCTGTTGTAACATATAAAGACAGCTTTCTCTCAACCAACAGCTGGATACTCACATGAATGGGTCAATTTTATAGAGAAATTTGTGTCACTGAGTAATGTGCCGTTATGTGAAAAGTGCAGAGTACTATAATTTAACAAGGGAAACTCCTCTTTATTCTAATACTGAAAGATGATGGTAAATAATTCCATTTTAACACTCGAGGTATTTTAATCAATACTAGGTGTCTTTAGCAAATCTTTCAAGTTGCACATGCACCAAATCAATAACAAACTAATTCTTGATTCAGAAATTTTTAGGCCAGCTTCTATGACCTGGGGTTTTTATGACACAGAATGAAGGCCAAGGTCCTCTTTGATTAAAAGTATCAAAATGTAGAGAATAAGTAGAATGACTAATATGAATAGGACAAATAAGTCATCCTGCCCCCACAATCCTGTTCATTTCTTCCTTATACAGCACTGCACCTTTTCTGATCCTTTTATATGAGGCAATTCAGTTCAGTAATAACAAATAAGCTGTAAAAGTTATGAGAAGTATGAGCAAAATATGCCAGAGTATGACAGTTTCTTGTGGTGTATGTATTATGAAGTTGAATCACTAGTCATATGTACTCCAATGAAAAGAAACTTGTTTTGTGAGGACAAAGGCATATGAGGGACACTTATTGCTCGAATTCTCTCCTATTACAGTGAAATGGGAGCACAGGGAAAAGTTTATGACTGTCATCATCAACCAGCACCACAAACAAGCAAAACCATGACTTCCCTGGAACTGCCATATTTCCGTGTTTTTTAATGGACCCTCCATGTTCACCTCAAAACCAAAGTGGTTTTGCTTTCAATGTAAGGTTGAGCATGTACCTGGAGGACTGAAAAATTTTCAGTTAGAAAATAAAGTTACACAGATGCCAAAACAAACATGTAACAGAGTCCAGGTTTGTTGTCTGGTTTTGTCCAGCATGTCAGAATTTTACTCTAGTTCTGGTTTTGCTTCATGTGAGCACAGTGAAAGTCCTGAATTTGCCATCAGCTACACTGTATCAAAAAAAATGGACAGCATCCCATCATCATTTTACAGCGTTTCCAGAACATTTTGGTATTGTTTATTTGACTCTCAGTGGACTATATTTTTCTGTGTCTCTGTGAATGAGGTTATTGTGGACATTTCAAGGAAACTCCGGGCTATTACTATTTCTAGGTCGTTTTTTTGTCTTCTTTCCTCCCATTTCAACTCCTATTTTTCTCTTTAGCAGTGAGAGCATTATTTAAACAACAAGGAAAAAAAATACTAATAAAAAGAAACGAAATCTCTGACTGGCCAGGATATGTTTTCAAATAAAAGTTGGTTTCATGACATCTGCAATAGAATAGGTGAGAATGTGCTTTTTAAAATATTTGAAAGGAAACTACTGCATTACAGACTCCTCTGGAAATAAATAAATACCAACGACCTCTAAAATTCCTTACATCACAGTGGCCTCATATTTGCCTATGAATGTCTTACACTGATACACTGCACAGTGCCATTTAAAAAGGGAGAACAGTCTCTGATATCCAAGCAAATGGTAGCATAATGACTCATGGGATACTCAAGGATGTCTTGGTTGTTTGCATAGAATCTTGTATTAAAAAATCATATTGATCACAAACTGGTGATGACCTATTTGTTCTGACCTATTCAGGACAGAAACAGAGTTTTGTGGCTCATCTCAGCACAATTCTTAATTCTTTAGTGCAAAGTAGGATTTCTTTCACTGACTGTTAACAAAATCTTGCTTTATTTTCCAGTCAGGATTTTTTATCTGGAATAATCAAATTTCTTCTGTTTGATCTCCAATTAAAGAATGAATTTATTAAGTTGCAAATTAAATTCAAGTCTTATAATATTCAGTAAGTTCGTCATTTCCTTAACAATATTCTTCTCTTCTCCCTAGGGTAGCAATACTGTAATTTGAAATAAATTATGATACCTCAAGGTTAATTTTTAATTTCTTACAAAGCAATGTAAACCCACTTTTTGCTCACGCTTTTGGAGGTGAATTACCTCTCAAAATTTATGAGCTTTTCTTTCTGTCTTCATTTATTGGAATGGTATTAGATTAACTCATTTCAAAAGCATATTTTCCTTAAAAATTTATTTGTTGAAAAGGAGCAAAGGATTTTTTTTTTGAAGCAGAGAATTTAGCATATTCCTTGTATTTATTCTTTTACTTAAAGTTTCATATAGAATTTCCCAAAAGACAGTTTTCCACTGCTTGCCTATGGGGCTTTCTTTGCTGTGATTATAAATTATCTATCTAGTGTTACAAAGTCAAAACTGAAAATTACAGCATATTTCTTATTTATTTGAGATAGATGTGGAGGATTTTTTTTTTAGTAGATAGTGTAGCACAGTGTCTCTCAACCGCTAATGTTGTAAATATTACTTCTCCTTTATTATATGAAGGTTTATCATATAAGAACACATAGCCACATAAACAAGTCACATTTCATCAAGCAAAAAAGACAAATTCTGTGAGCAGTAATTATAATCAAAGCCAAAATGTAACTTCTGTTAGATGTTTTTCTTCTATTACATTTTTTGAAAGAATGCACCCAAAGTTAGAATTAAAAGGCTTGCATAAAAAAATATGAACCTGGATAGGTTGCCTTGAGAATCACATCCAATCCTACTCTGTAAGGAGGCTTTCACAATTCAAAACATGCTATGTTTCTTTAAAATTGTCATTTGATGTTATATTGTCTCGCTGTAAAACATTTGCAACGTATAATAATGTAAGAGGCCAGCTGGCCGTTAATGGTAACAGCATACTTTACCAGCGCTATCATCAGAAGGACTGTTGAAGGCAGATGGCCCTCTTTTGCAGCTTTATCCCGTTAGAGAGCTTACCAAGGACAGACGCCCTACAAACCTCACAGTAACAAGAAGAACATTGCTTTATAGACTATAAAGCCTTCCTGCAAATAAGTTTGAAAGCAATATGTGCTGGAGAAGGCCAGTGGCACATATGTTCATAACCAAAATAGAAGACTCTGGATTGGAGTTTTGTTAAATAATTCCTACATCCTGGAAAACTTTTCGCAGAAATACTGGATTGGTATTCCAAGCTGCTATTGTACAGACAGCTACTTTCCTGTCTTATTACAGACAGGCATGCAAATTATAGTAGTTAATTATTGTGCATCCTCTCATTTCATGCCAATACTGCAAGGAATTAAAATGCAGATATAAAGGGAAAAAATACTCAGACTCAGCTGATCATACACAGATTAATTTTGATGATAGTGTCATTGAAACATGTTCTACGGTTTGATGGACCAGATGTGCGTTTTCCCTGGATAACAAAGGTTCAATTTGTTATGCCTCTTTTACTTTTAGGGGTATCAGAAATAGTATTGTCATGGTTTCAGTTTCTTTTCATCTTATGATGGTAAAAATGGCCTGTTTTGAAATAGTGTGCCATATTTTGCATGACTAACAGTTGCTATTTAGCTTGCTGATAGGATAGAGGTTTTGTTCTTTCAGTTTTTGATGGTTTTCCAAATGTGTTTTCCAATGATTTATCTGCCCATGCCTTTAGGACCACACAGTGTTCCTGCTTAAATCATTCTCTTCTCTGGCAAGTGGGTTTTGTCTTCTAGTAGTCCAGTTACCTACTTTTCGACAAAGGGGAAACATAAAGCTGGCAATTTTCTAAATCACATCTGTCCTACATCTTACATAACATTTCACTGACAGTTTATCTTTTAGCAGACAGCCGCATGTATGGATCTATATTATTACTATGTTATATTTTCATAAAAACTATAATAATTCATTCCTTTTTATTTTAGTTCTTCAGGGAATTTTCTGTTTCTTTTCTCTAACCCATGTGGTTAGCCAGAATTTAGGGTTCTATGAGCTGTTTCTTCTAGGAGGAAAAATTGATAGTTATTTCTTTGGGGCATAATCATTCTTTACTTAGTAAGAGCACACAAATTATGTTCCCTAAAACCCAAGAGGAAGTTGTAACACAGTGTAATATATTTCTTCACAGTTTCTAGTCTATTTCTGCTGACAGTTAAACTCTAAGGTTTTTGTCTTGTCTTCTGGCAAACATAGACTTGTGCTTTTTTTTTCAGCCTTTTTGTCTCTTTTTCACTATGAGGATTTCGGGGATTCATTGTGTAAGAGAGACAGTACTTTTTCATTCTTTTCCTCAGACCATTCTCTGTCTAGTCAGTTTAAAACCTTGAACACCTTCAGTGATGCCTTTTTATAGATCAGTGGCTTTAGAGTGAGTTTTTACTGGAGACCCATAGTATTTCTTTTACCTGGTTCCACAGAGAAACTTAACAATTCCTGCAAGGAAGGATATTGGCTTTTTATTCTTTTGTTCAGTAAGGATTAACTCAGTGCAAAACATTTTCTGGCCATCAGTAATGCATTCTGTTACTGACTGCATAGCACACAGTTAAGATTAAAGAGTGCACCGCCTTCAGTGCAGCACTCAACAAATCAGGAGCTTGCAGGAAGGTGTGAACACAGTCTTCTCTCTGAAAACATTTTTCACCAATGAAGAGTGCAGATTCAGTATTTTCATGTGGCCTTCCCTTTGTCCTACCATCTTTTGTATAAAAAGTTAGAACCTGAAATGCAGAGTTTTTTTGCCTTGAGACCCTTCACCCAATATGTGATTTTTTTTGCCTTTAGTTTTAAGTGCACTGAGATAGTGCCATGGATTTCAGCAGCTTGGCCAAACATAGTGAGCTGTTTAGATTTTCTAGGAAGCAGCTTGGCTGCTGAAATCCACATGTGGTGTTACTTGAGGAAGTAAGTGTCAGAAGGTTTCACCTACATCAATTTCAAAGCATGATTCTCAGGGCCAGGTATATCTTCTGTCTGAAGTCTTGGGAGAAACCTACCTGGTTCTTCATCCATTGTCTGTGCTGTGAATCATTATCCTTTTTGACACACAAAATGTCTTGAGAAAAGAAGAAAGATCAAAAATACCTCTAAGGCATTTGCTGGTGTTAAAGAAATTCTCTCTGCTGTGACTCTGATCAATAGTTTGTGATTGAGGTTGATTTAATTTCCAGATTAGATTCCTCATGTACGTAATGGCGTGAGAAGCTCAATGAAGATGGCTACAGAATCGCTAGAGCTTAGAGACTTAAGACATTATATGTGTTTTTGCATGCAAAACTTTGTTATTTATCACTTTATCTTAACAGAAAGAGTGCTTAGTCATGCCTTATTTTAATCTATTTCTTTTCTTTATTTCTTTTTTTTTTTTTACTTTGAAAAACTCTCATGGGCATGTATCTGACAGCTTGGACACAGCACAAGTGTGGTTGTGCTCCTGCAGGAACTTGCTTTGTGACCTAGTATTTTGTGTGCAGCTGACTTCATTTAGTTGCCTGGAAATTGTGTATTATAAGCTAGCAAGCTAGACTTTCTTTACAAGCAATGAAAAAGCATATACTTCCTCAGAGTGAAATATTCCACTTGTCTCAAAGATCCATTCAATAATGAACTAGCTCACCCTCAGAAGGACTGCACCCATCCTTCCTGATCATAAAGGAACTATCTCCCTCAGAGAAGGTGCCTAATTTTTACATAGCTAAAGTAAAGGACATGAATCCCACCTTTGCTCCTCTATATTTAATGAGAATGCTGATTTCACCTGACCCATGTATTTATTTATTGTGTTTCTTAGGGTGGTTCTTGCCTCTGTAGACACAGTCCTGCAGATGCACTGCAGTTCTGATCTTTGCAGGAATTTCTTTATGGCCATAGTGACACAAACAATACTGATATTGATTTTTATATCCTGAACAAAATAACATCTCATCTTTCACAGTTTGAAATGTGTTTCTTGCTCCTGAAAGCATCTACTCATCACAGCTTTTATTTCTCCAGCATCAATTGGCATCTATCAGGCACCATCAGGAAGTGGTCGTGACTACAATAACACCACATTGTGGCAGGTATGATACGAATGGGGAAGGATTTGCCCAAGACAATGGTCATTCCTTCATCAGTAAATGTGCATATACATCAGATGATGGTAATGAGAGAGAGTCTGCAACCATACCTACTTCTCCAAAATCCATCCTACACAATTCATCATACAGGACTAGAGTAAATTTTAATTACATTTTGCTTGATGGTTTTATTTCTCTCTGGAGACTGCAGAACACTTTTAGAAAAAGACTATGTTCCGTTTGTACTATGCATACACATAGTACTTTGAATGCTGTAAAATGAAAGTAATATGAAATGCAAGTTGCCAGCAGTACTTACTGCAGAGCTTTTGATACCCTGTTTCCAAAGCCTCTTAAGGAAAGCCTGCTATTTGTGACAAATTAGTTATTGTTTCCCCAATTAATAATTTTTCATCACTTTATCAATGAGCAGAAGATGGTACTGTTATTTTATTAGTTGGAAAGGAATCTTAGATCATGTTTAGAGCAAACAATTTCAGCTGATAAATTTTTGTGAGCTGACATGAATTGGCTCAAATGGGTATTTCCCAGACATCTTCCTCACCGCTGCTCTGAAAGACCAACATAGTACAGAAAAAGGAGCTGCTCCTAGACTGCTGGAACTTGCAGTCTTACATATCTAATTAAAATCCAACCTGCTTGCTTGTGAACTGCAGCAGGTCAGAACTTAGTACTTAAACTAGTTCACAAAGGAAAGGGTTTGCTTAGGCCAGGTATCTATAGATGTGCTAACGGACATTAGATTTAATTTAGAATCTCATTCTTATGACACTTCATAAATGTCTGGAGCTTAGCCTAGAGCCTCCTTGGTTAAAATTAACTGTTAAGTGGGCAGTTATCAACAATAAGATTAAATTCAGTAACACAGAAGTACGCTGCCTCAAGAATACATAAATAAATAAAAAGATCAGTTTTTCTCAGATTAATGATCCATATTTGTTCAGTGTAAAAAAGACCAGTGGTCTATTAGAGCCAGTGCAACATGGGGACTGACAAGGGAAAGAAGTGGGTACAGATAGAAGGATAAACAAAGTTTTGTTGAATAAACTTTCAGGTGAGGTTTTCCATCTCATTTAGCCTCACCTTCAGAATACTTAATCCTGGTGGGTCCTTTGGGCTCAATATGCTGTAAGAATGCTTTAAACCAAATCAGTCTTCTAATGTCTCATTTAAAAACAAAGTCTGTGCTATTAATGCTCCTAATAGCTAAGCCAGAAGAGCTATATTGGTATTTTCAATGCAACGCAAGGGCACTTCCCCCTGCCTTCCAAATATTAGATGGTCACACTGCCAGATATTTGTGAGTCAAAATATAGCTTGTAACTCCATAGAAGCAGATATTCATGACAAGCATTTACAGGAAAAAAAACCCAACTCAGGAACATTTTCAAAAACGATGCAAAAAAAAAAAAGTCTCAAGTACCTATCTTTGAGATTTTCTCGGACTTAATTTAAACAATTGTCACTTTTGTTTTTTTCCTAATAAATAATGCAACATTTAATATTCTACAGAAAATACAATGAGCTAAAATATTTATCAGCCTGTACTTTCTTACAGTGTTTTTATTAAGTCTAATAACTGTACATTAAAATAATCACTTTTTACCTGGTAAAGGAGTGTTGGAAACTTGGAACAGTAAAAATTTATGGTTAAACCTTTATATTAAATTAGGTGGTTGTTGTTTTGGGTTTTTTTTTTTTTGCAAAAGGCATATATTTGTCAAGATCTGCAACTTAGAACAGTAGCATCTTTTTCCTTAGAAGAAATGGAAACTAACCAAATTTGACTGTAAATCAGTAAGAAATGTAACTCTGATCCATGGGGATTTTTTTTCTTCTGGCAAATCTTTCTCTTTCATCTCTTGATTCATGAGAAAACATGAGGTTTATATTCAATTTTTCATTCTGTTATAAAAGATTTGATTTAAAAAAATGAATTGAATGTGGCACATTTATTGAAATTTGCAGTTAAACAAGTTATGTTCATCTGAGTTTCCCAGCTAAAGTTACAAGAGGCTAAATTTATAAATACACTTACTTGAAAATTAATCAGTTCTGTATCAACTTCTATACCATTTTTCAGTCTCACTGTGACTGAGTCCTTCAGTGTTATGAAAAGTTGTGTTTACTCAATAATAATATCGAAAAACTTGTCATGTGTTTTTTGGTATCAGCTCTCCAGTAGGGAAACTTTGTGCAGTGTAGGATTTATAGAAAGTCTAAATTTATATTACAGTAGAATATTTCTGTCTAAAAATATGTATAATACTTAATTTATGCATTTATGACTTTTAATTTTTTTAAGCAGTTATTCTCTGATCAGCTTTTAATTTTTTTTTTTTTTTTTTACAGTCTAAAAGCTGTGGGCTTAAATATATAACCTAAAAATGGATTTTCTATGGCTGCATAATTTATCGTGTTTTTTCTGTCTATGGAACAATCATATAGGGCTTGTCACTTTTTTTGAATTGGAAAATGTCTATTCTTCAGTCTGACACTGTTCTTAAAAAAACATTTTAATTCAGAAGGGTTTTTGTGGGTAGAAGAAACATTAGAAGGCAATACAGGTGTTTTCCTGATTCCACCATGCACTCTTAATGGAAAAAGTAGATTGGAAAAGTAGATAGCCAAATCCATGCTTAAACTGAAACAGTTGATTGTTGCATGAGTTGAACCAGAGGGAGAAGTCTGGGAAAGTCTCATATCTTAAGAAGAAATCTGAAAAAATATAGAACGAAAAAAAATGTTGCATTGAATGTTTTTCTTAATAAAAGCCTTCTCAAGATAGGCTTATAATAATACAAAAATGTGCTCAAGTTTTGCAGCTTTATTCAGAATATTTATTTTACATAGATTTGCATGCTAGCTATATTGAAATACTGAGACAAATTTGTACATAAGACTTACCAAACATGGTTCTGTTGAGGTCAGTAATATTCAACATGAAAAGTTGTGTTGCTTTATAGTAGTGGCCACGTTGTACAAGAAATATGTGCAATAAACTTGTGGTTGCAATGTGTTAATGATTTTAATTCCATATTAGTTGAAGTATAGCTGAGTAATTTTAAAGTAAGACTCATTTATGACATTTAATTGTATTTAAAATTTTATAAGAATTTGTGCTTTCATTAAAAAAAACCCTTCTATTTCTTATGCCTCATGTTTGTAGAGAATAAAAGAATCATGAAGTTTTCAAAATCCAAAAGTATAGAAGAAGGATCCTCAGGTTTTAACTGTGTTATTAAATATTATATAAAAAAAAAATAAATAAATCCCAGGAGTTATGCAGTTTCTCAGAGGACCAAAGTTTATTAACTGTCAATTCCTATAATTTACTAATTTATCCAGTATTCAGAGAGAAGCTGCTACACATTTTGTCAGGACACACCATATTCTTCCTATACAACTATGCAGAATTTAACTCCAAGATCACAAGCTGCAACAGTGCAACATGCAGTATTGTATGCACAAATAATGCCAGCTGGGGCTGCTAATGAGCTATTTCACAATGCAGAGCTCACTGCTTATTTGCGTCATCTGCCCAAGGAACATCAAAGATGAGAGGAGACTTTTTATTACCAGAGCTTTTATGTATCAGCCCAGATGAATTTTGCACAGCAATCAAACCCTGCTTGGGATGCTATCAGTAGGGTTTGACATCAGGATAACTGTAAGGTGACAATGCTTCACAGCACCCAGCCATGTTCCCCTCTGCACTGTTCACAACCTTAGTGGAGAGCAAAAGCAAAGCTACAGCTGGCAGATCAGATATGTCAGAGGAATATAGGAAATGATTACAAGGCTGGCATTTAAAGTGCTGCAGGAAGTCATGTCCATGACACAGAGTGATAGATGGTTTCATGAGAGGGATTAGGATCCATCAATTAGCACTGGAAAACTTTTCTCCTCTCTAGTGTTTAAGGTCTACAAGAGCCAGCCACATCTTTTGTTTGTTTTAAAGCAGCAGGAAACCAGCATGCTGAACATACGAAGGCTGAAGTACATTTTCCTGCTTATTATCTTTAATCCATACCATCATACTTAATCAGACAACCTACAGCCTTCTACTTCCTAGAATAACATATTACTGTGTGAAACTACACACAAATATCGTCATACCAGCACATGAGATATTTCACTGTTGTTTCAGTTTGCTCCCCTAAGTAAGTCTTCTAACTTTTCTTTGGAAACTGAAAACAAGAGAAAAATACAGACATTTCGTCATATCATTAACTGAAAAGAGCATCTCCACTTGAAATTGAGCCTGTATACACTGTTTTATTTAAGAACATTAGACAACAGGACAGGCATAGAGCTTCTTGGGTCATTTAGTCTAATCTCCACCATAGACAAGGGCATCATATAATCTTTTTTAAAAAGCATTCAGTTTAAACTGACTAGGATTTTTGCCTCTGCCTTCTTAAAATACTTGCTTAGAATGTAACTACTTTGATGGAAGAAGCCATCTCATTTTTATCTTAAATTGATTTCTACCTAGTTTACATCAATTTTTTCTTGTGGCAACATTGTTCTCTAGCTTAAATAGCTTTTTCTTCCCAATCTCACTAAACCTCTCAGATAATTTATGTGTCTGTAAAGACCAGGGAGTATTCACATAAAAATAATTTTTATATTAAAACATGAATCTAATCCTTAAATGGAAGCCTATCAGGATGTTTGATTTTACAGGACCTTCCCTGCAATGAAACATTGCAGTTCTTGGACGTTACATGAAATTTCTGTATTTGTCCTTAAATTTCTGTCTGTGCACTTAAGACACTGAACAATCCACTTCTTCAATTTTCACACAAGTTTAATGTGCCTTTCCTTCTGCTCAAGAATAAAAAAACCCGAAACATAAAAGGTTGTTTCCTTCCCACCCAGCCTGATGTTTCTCACTACAAGACGTTAGATTCCCTTATCCTCAGTTGAAATACTTGTGACCCATTTTGTTTCCACAGCTACTTCCTCATTTTCTTAATACAGAGCAATAAACATTAAAGAATAAAAACAGTCTGATGAGACACATCTTGACTTCAGTCATTCTGCTGTTTTTGCCTCAGCTAGCAAACACATCACAATTGACAACTCTCTGAAAATAACTTATAACTTACACAATTAGTAAGTAAAAAAGATTCAATTTGTGCTATTGGGATATTATATATCTGGAAAAACATGTAAGTTCTTTAGTGATCTATACCATGCCTACGAATAACCTTTACTCATGATTTTTATACAGAATTTTTAAACCACAGTTTTACTCTGAATAATGTAATTATTATTACCTTCTTGGTCCTATTTTTCAAAGAATAATACACAACATCTTACAACAAAGTAAAAACATGTATTTATTATCATATGAATAATAGTATAGGAATGAGAGATAGAAATGAGGAAAAGAAGGAAAGCAAGCAGAGATTAATATTTCTTTTCACAGTTCAGAGACTTAAGGAACTTGGCATCAAATCTGTTCTTAATTTGCTCCATTTGTTCAATGTCCACTTCTGTACTCTGCTGATGCTGTATTCTGACCAAACAGAAAAAAAACTTGCAGCTCAAATCTGAAAGAAATTATTTAGGTCAAAATGTGCCCTTTGGTGGAACTCAGATGAAATTTCTCTTCCTCGGTTATGTTCTGTGACTCATTACCGTGATTTTTTAGCATCCTTGCCCCAAAAGCCACTTCACCTAAGTTAAATGTCAGAAAGATAGATGTCTAAGCCTGAGCTTGTCATGCTAGAATCCCTTTATACTCAGTGGAAAGAAATAGGCTGTGCTGCTGTGCCAAGGGATGACTGATCTAACCATTTAAATGTCTAACTTAGAGTTGAGATACCCTGTCTCAATTTGTTGCGTCTGTGTGTGCAGTCTTTCCGTGGTGGAATAAGTATTCCTTTTTTACATGTAAGAGTACTCCTAGATTTTAAAATTTTAAAGAAAGTTTTGAAGAAAATCAAACTCCTTCCAAAGGAGCTATGAATCTCCCTGGTCCCTGCCAAGGCACTATATGAGCTGAATGTACAAGTTTTACAAGCAGGTTACACTTAGGCTAAGCTCAATTGAACACAGAGACCATTTACTCTTCTACCAGAAGTCACAGTAATGGTGCTAGTGTAAACCAGGCCAACCAGTGTTCCCATCTACTTACTATTCACTAGAGCAATGGGAATAGCTACAGATGGAAAAGTACTTTCACTTCAGGTAAATATATTTTGGCATGCCATAACCACTGTTTATATCTGTGGTCTCTCACTGATAATACAAGCAAGATCATTTTGGAGAAGGCAAATTTCTACTGACTGCTGTAGAAAATGTACATTTCTTGTACATTTCCAGGTATGAGAGCAGCACAGTCATGAAAATACAAGCTTATGGTCCTTTCTGGAGATCATAGAAGATCTTTAGCAGGGGGTTGGACTACATGATGTCTGGAGGTCCCTTCCAAGACCCACTGTTCTGTGATTCTGTGATTGTGTGAAGCACAACAGGAAAATGGTAACAATTTCTCTGAGGAAAAAGAAGATGTCGAATCACTGACTCTACTTTCAGGCATGGTTGTAATTAGTGAGAAGACACTGAGTTTCAGTGAGGACAGAATAGGACATCAATTTCTTAAGATAATGTCTTCTGCTGCATAGAGAAAGGTTGTGTTTGTTGCTGTTGATCTCAAGGGAGTAAAAGGATGGTTTGGATTTTGGATGGAATGTACTTTTCATATTTTTTACATAGCCACTTGTAGGGATTTATAATAGAGATATTAAGAATGATATGAATGAAATGTTTAAGCACCAGAAGAAACTATAGAAAACAGGATTAAAAGAAAGGCCTATACTGGTAACAGAATTTATCGTTCCCAAGAGACTGCTCCCAGGATATTGTTTCCAACAGCAAAACGGATTACTTGACTTTGGACAAGATGTTTTTTAGGCTTTAGGAAATCAATAATGTAAAGACTATTTCACTTTTGCCAATCAAAAGGAACTCAAGAGGCAAGGATTTAACTTTTCTTGTATCTTTTGTTCTCGCGTCGCACACAGCAATGATCCTGACCAGGCTGCTTTAGTCATGTCTTGATCCTTGTGAGAACGTATGAGTGCACATCTATAAAATCAACTTACTGAAAGATGATGTTTAATAAAATCACTTTTCCCTCCTACAGTAACTTCCACTTCTACAGAAGCTTCTTTGCTTTACCATTGCTATGCAGCACTGGCTACATCATTCAACCTAAAAGTTTCATAATAAGTTCTCCAGATATCTACAGCTGATAGCTATTTTATCATGGGTCAGTTGTCCAGATTAATTCTGTGTAATCTGGGTAACACTATTAAAATGTTTAAGTCAGGATTTTAATTGTCCGTGTTTGCGATACAAAGGCAGATATGCTCTTATAGACAACTACTCAGAAACTGGATGGTATGAATTTACGCCTAGAAGTATCTCTTCCCACTGAATATATAGTAACCGATGGCTTCCTGTGTTCCAAGCTTTAGGCATTCAAATAGATGCTGAATGTTAAGTGAGACGAATCTTAACCAATAGGTAAAAAGTGTGATCTTGGGTGGTATCTGTTCATTTTATGATAACAAAGTGGAGCTAGGGACATGACTTGGAGCCTTCTGCATACATGCTGAAGGTTATATATACTCCAATCAGTCAGGACTATGTACCTGCTGGCCACTCAGATTCAAGAATGTGAAGACTGTATGTAATAGATGATTCTGCATCTATATACATACATTTTGAGAAACCTAATCCAGTGAAAAAAGTCCCTGTTCATGGCAGTAGGGGTGAACTAGATGATCCTTAAATGTCTTGTCCAAGCTAAATAATTCTGTGATTCTATGAAATTATAGAGAATTCTGACTTCAATGAAAGTCTGCAGGTTAGTAATATTTTTTCCTCTTGAGTGCCAGTATATTACAGATAGATTGAGAAAAAAATATTTTAAACTCCAGGTTTTTTAAAGATCACTTTGAATTGCTCATGTCTTAGGAAATTCTATCAAGTCCTGAAGGAATACGTTAAGCAATGAGGCAAAAAATAAAGAAATTAACATTTTATAGCGAAATCAAACAGTAGAAATAATACCATTTATCTGAGAAGTAATCCATGAGATTAACATTTAGGTTTTATGTTTCTTATGGCTTATCAGAACGTAAATAATGCTATGTGATCCAGATTTATTTACTATATATGAGTTCTAAAATCTATTTTATTGGGGAAAAAAAGGAAACAAAAAGCTAAAATTACTTTAATTTGCTTTTTTTGTCTCTTAACAAATGCTTTATTGTCATTTTTATAGTTTGATCTTTCTAGATTGCTACTTACTCTCCAGTTATTTAGATGCCAATCAGCCCTTTTTCTGGTAGCTTTCCTCTTCTTGGGTTTCTGCCCATAGTTATTCCAGATGAGCATTTTAGCTTCCTGTGAACAGAAGGTGGAACTGAGAACAGAGCAGTAGAAAGAATGCAAGGAACAGAGCACCGTTCTCTGACCTAGTATTTCGTATTGAACTTATGGGGACATTTAAAGACTAATTTAAGATATAACGTTTTTAACGAAAATCTAATTCTCTAGGATCAGCGTCTCATATAGGCTTCCAGAATTTTCAGTGGAAAAATTCATATCAGAAACCAGACCTGCACCAAAACATGCTGTATGCTGATTCTGCAAAACTGAACTTTTAGAGGAAGACTTAAAAAATCCCCACAGTATCCTGTCTTAATAGTTTTTGCAAGACATACATCACAGTTTAGAATGACTTTTCCATTTCTTTGCTTGGAATGTCTTATACTAAGTGTGTCGTTTAATGCAGGACACAAATAAATTAAAATCAAAACAACATGCTGTCCTGCCAATACTGACATGATAATACTAGACTGGCCACCTAAAATAAAGGGATTTGCAATTAACCTGTTAAGAGGATAACTGCCTTCCTACTCTTGTCCTCCATCATAGTAAAAAAAGTGTCAAGTTAAGTGCTATCATATTCCAGTGCCTGTTTGCCCTTGTGCTAGAGGCTAAAGAAGAAAAATACAAAACTTTTCATGATGTTCTTTATGTTATGTTATTATCCTTATACTGCCTTAGGTCATTAAAATAAATGTTTGGTGCTTGGATCCATTTATTCTATTGTCAGTGATGAATGTACCTGCTTGATTTAATTTTTATGCATTTTATATTGCCCATTGTATGTTTTCAGATTTATTAAAGAAGTGCTCCATCTTCTTTCAAAAAGCTGTAAGCATGATATCTTTTTTTATTTTTAATGATCTTATTTTAAAAGCCATGCTTTTTGCTTAGTGTAAATACTAAGTTAAACCCAACTATGCTGTTTCATTACTACATGTCTATAGTTTCATATGTTCTTCATGTAGAGAGGGAGGTCACATTGCTTTACATTATGGAAAATTTTGGTTTGGATTTATTCTACCTCATTTGCTGTCCTCTTTTCTATCCTTCATACAACATAGATCTAAGGGGACTTCTAACTCCTTTCGTCATCTCTCCTAAGTCCTACTAAATCTATGGTGCTTCTTTACCCAGAATAACTTAGTTTTTTTTAGTGAGAACATTTTTTTTTCACCTTACCAAACTACATATGGAGACAAATTATTCATAAAGGAGAAGTTAAGATAACCCATAAAGCTCTGCTGAGATCGGACAGGATAGTGCTCTGGTGAAACTCCATGAAGCTGCCTCTTTGGTCTATGCTCTTAACAACAGAAGTGAATCATGCAAGTCTCTTCTCCAGGCAGCTCTAATTGGCAGCTGAGCTGCAAGAGAGGTGTACATGCTTGGCCTTGTTTATCCTCTTCTCTCACCTCCCACTCCTCACCCATCCCCCTAAACACATAATCCATTTTCTCTTTGTATATATGGAAGATTTCATTTCTATTCCTGACTGGGCAACCAAGCCTTGCATCAAACATCAACATTGGTAGTATTTAACCTCAACTACAGGTTGGCAACATTTCACTGTCCTGAAAATCAAGTCAATATCCCAAGGCTGTCATTGGGAGTTTAGAGATGCTTCCCTTTATAGAGTTTTAAAATCATGCAGTAGACATATACCTCACAAATGTTAATAATTGAGAGATGCTCAGTAGATGCAAGGGTGGATGTACATAGAATGTAGATTGTACAGAAATTTAAATAAAGATTTTTCTAGACATACTTCTAATCCAGTGTCCAGGAAATTCTTCCTGTTGTTCACCTCAGGCTCCTTGTTCTTTAAAAGCATGTGATTACGTGGAGGCTATATACAGAGTCACACCTTTACAAAACCCAGCAGTAATGAGAGAAGCTTCTAGTCAGAGTTTTTATTAGCAAGATAGAATTATTCTTCTGATTCCATTCCAAAAGGTTATTACTGCTATTGCTTTGATACATGTTATCTTTTTTCTGAATCTCTCTGTCTTTTGATGGGGATGTGAAATAAGGTGAAATCTCACCCAGAAAATGTGTAAAATAATTGCTGCAAGAAAAATATTCTGCATCAGAAGTACTGAATAGCAAGACAGTTCTTTGAAAGAGATACTACTCTGAAAGATCTGATGTTGAATAACACTTTGCATCTGTCCTAGCAGTACATTGTGATGAAAACAAGATTTCAATCTGCATAGCTATTGCAATAGCTAGATGGTAAATTATGTTAATTTCCATGTGATTCTTCTGAGATCACACCAGGAACACACTGTATGCAGTTATCATTGATACAGGTATAGATGACTCAAAACTTCACCCCAAACTTGACCAGATTCCAAGCCACTTTTACTTCCCACTTACTTTTGACTTTACGTATGCCCACACTTCCTGATCCTCTTTCTGCTTGTATTAAAAATGACAAAATATTTTGAGATCAGCACTTACCTTAAAAGAACCAGAAAGGCCTTGAAATCTTCAGAAAAATGCTTTCATTGGCAGATTTTCCAAATTGGTTTTTGAGGCTCATTAAAAAAAAAAAATGCATGAAGTTTCACACTTAGATCTTAGATCTTGTGTGCATACATAAACTGCACTGAAATTATGACATCTGCATTTCACTCATCTATTCTCCCACTGGTCTTACTGGATAATTATTTTAATAAGCTGAAGAAACGGGATCGAAATAATCTTTGTAGCTTTTTTATTTACTCATTTCTATTGAAAAGTTGTGACAAGGCTATAATTCCTTCAAGTTATTGCTTAAGATAGCATTTCAGGTATTTAAAAGTGCTTTGAAAACTTTGATTCCTGTTGGCTCCACTTCTGATTTCTCTTATTATGTAAAGAAATACCTTAAATTCATTTACCAGGTGTACTATATGATGCTGAGTTATCAGGACAGTTATAGAAAGATCTTAAGAATGTATGTTTTTACCGTCCTGAATTTACTGGGGAAAGTGACAATTTTGCTAGTATTTCTGATTAGTGAGAGCATCAAGCTTTGACAGGTTTTTGTACTTGGTCCAAAAATTTTGAAGTGATTGTAAACCTGACAGATACCAGCAAGAAAATACCATGATTAGCTATCAGGATTCTGATATTTAGCCTAATTTTGATTTCTCATTTGTATAACTCTCATCTTACTGATAAAAAAGAACATGCAACTGAATAAGTGTTGGCAGTACTGAAAGATGTTGCAGTAAATCAAACGTCTCTTAAAATGAGTGTTGTTTGTACAAAGCACGGGAATACTGACTTTGAAAAATAAGTTAACATTAAAAAGACTTTAAGTTATTTATATATTAAGCTTACATGTCTGATGAATATCTAGTAAATATCTAAAAGCTAGTCCAAGTTTTTTTAAGCAGTACACAGTTACAGAAAATCGTGATCATTTTATTGCAACTCTAGTCAGCAAGTTGGATTAGCCATCCATCTCATACAGCACTCTGTGTGTTTGGATTACTCTCCAGATGAAATGTTCAGACAGCCTTGTACATTTATCACCTCTGCAGGGACAGCTCAAGAAGAAGAAAAAAAATAAAAAGTACTAGTTATGTGATCAGAGTCTAAATTCTGCAAAAACTGTGTTTTATTGGACATTTCTGTCAGTGTGTCATAACATGACAGTTCTCTCGGAGAGATATAGCTCCTGTAAGTCCTCATAAAGTGTCAAGGTCCAAACAGTAACTTATTTTTTCTTTAACGGAAGAAATATCAGGTGGTAAGAAGTTACTGTATTGTAGGCCAAAGGACAGATCTGTTTTCCAGCTACTAGGTAGAGTTTCTCTTTGCTACACAACAGCACCCTGACCTAAAATAAAATATTTTCTTTCTTCTGTTAACACCATTCAGAGATTACTAAAACTGTCCCTTGCAGATGCCCTTTTCTAAACATATCGGCCAAAAGAGATGAGCATGAATCAGATATGTTTATCACTTCTGAGTGGTCTTCTGCAGCCAACTGTGTAGTCACACTGTCCTCCATCATTTGTGTGATTACTTTACACCGTCATCTTTAAAATTTTCTCTGAGGGCCCTCCTAAAGTCCCATCTTAATGTTGTGCCACAAACACATACAGACCACATTAGAGCTCTGAGGACCAGCAGCAACATTACAAATTCACTTTGTGGATCACAAGGTAAACCTTGCTACAAAAGATAGCAATGCTATTTGAAGTAGTACTGCTAATCAGCATAGTCTGAATACTAACCTGTGATTGTCTATAAATGCCACCCATGCACATTTGGGTGTAAGTAGATATAAGAGTGTTCCCAAATGTGATTCTTTAGATCAGATAATCAAAATGAAAATGAAAAAAGAATAAAACAAGTCAATGTGCAGGAAAAGGGAAAGAAACTCAGTGGCCATAGAGGCTTCCTTTCCATCATCCATCCTGCTAGTCCTAATAATGCATAGATAAAGCTATTGGTCATTCATTCTTCTGAGAATTAGTCAATAAAAAATAATATTAGATGACAGAAGGACTGTGAAGCTTTTTATTATTACATCATTTGTTTTTTTTCTAAGCTTCAATCAAGAACCTGAATATTATTTTTTATTTAGTTCCTTGTACTTAATTACTAAAATGTTTAATAACAACAGTCTGCATCCAATCAGACCCAAAGGAGAACCTTCTTAATTTCTATACTTAGATTAGTACTTTTATTAATACAACAATTCATTTAATAGCAGATGAATTACAACACTAACATGAGAGAAAAATACTGCAGAGGTCTTTTTTTTTTTCTTTCTGTAATTGAAAATGTGATTTCTGTAGGTAAAATTATACTGTCACAAACATCTGATTTTTCTGTCTCCTATCAGTGACAGACAGTAGTTATAAGAAAAGGATACCAAGCAAATCACTTCAGATTCCATTCTGTAACTTATATTATATAAAGCCATGAGTGTGAGCGTAAAGTGTTTTCATAACCTGTTCATCATCTGGCCTTTGGGGTTTGTTCTGCTGACAGGGTTCATACTTTTTCATTGTTATTTTGTACCATGGGTTTTCCAATGTTATTGTTGTCAAATAAAATAATTGTTTTACATGGAACTTTAGAAAAATAAATAGTTCAAAAATATGTTATTATTTAATGAAAATAAATTTAAATATTTATTTTAAAATATTAATTTTTAGTCACTTGTTTTTCTTTTTTCCCCTCTAAATCTGCTTCATATTCACATGCAGTAGGGTAGGAAGAGCTAAAATAACATTCAGACAAAATATTTGATGCATTTATTTATTCATTTTCTTCCAGCAGCACAAAGCATATTGAATTTTTCTTTTGTAGTTGTAGATGTCCTTGAAGTCCAACCTAATGAGCATATAGCTAGTGGCTTGTACGAGGTTGTTTACCTGATTGTAACACTCAACAGATTTCTCTATGGGGGATCTCTATACCTCTAAATAAATAATTACCATATTACAGTAGTTCTGTTTAGGAATTGTGGAGATCACAAGAAACAAATCCCACATTAGTATCTGCTGAAACAGGTAGGCAGAGAATTTGCAGATATCCTTCCTTGATTGGCTTCTGTTTTCTTTTAGGGGCATTTTTCAGACTCTGTGAAGATAAAGAGAATCTCACAATCTTCGTTGTCCACATTTTACAGTGTACGATGTGTATACATATTGTATGTAAGATATCTCTACACAGAGGGACGTAAACAGATGTTCCTCAGTCAGATTTAAGGATTGCCATTGAGAGAGCATTGTGGCCATATGCCTTCTGGGTCAAAGCTGGCACATTTCTGACTAGTTTGAAAACTAGCCAAATAAGATAGCACTGTCTGCACACAACTAAACACATATGTCCCCTCAGACTGTTAATTATTTCATTGAAAAACACTGATCAGAGTAATCTCAAGTGAAAAAACAATTTCTCTCTGGTAAAGATGCCAGGCCTTGGTTAAAAACTTTCAGAGAAACCTTATTAATGACAAAAACTTTTCTTTTGTAACCCTAGTGCTACAAAATGCTATTAATTTCTGTATTAGCAGCAGAAATTAATGTCTTGATTTGGTTTCCCATTCATGGGCATCTCATGCCTTTTGAGACTATCCCAAATGTTTAAAACATTCACATGAAGGTAGCAAATACTGCAACCCAAGCAGACATTTCCGTAGTCAAGAGTATAATTCTTTCTCTACTGGGCATTTTACTATGTGCAGAAACTTGCAAAACATTCATAAACAATTCATGAATACATAACAGTGACCTTGACCTTACTTATTGGCTAACACACACAGCAAAGAGCTAGACTATAGTCATAGATTTAACAGTGATATTCTTAGCACCCATAAGACAAACTGCTGATGAATCTCTGCTGGTCAGGCATCAGATACTCATCAGTCAGGTGAGAAAGTGGCAGTCTTCATGGTATTTGGTCTGTTCTTCCACCTTGCAGAATTGCCATTTTCTATCTCTCTCTTGTTGTTTTGGGTTTTGGTTTTGTTTTTTTTTTTTGTTTGTTTGTTTGTTTGTTTCAGGCTTTCATACCTCTTTGAGTAGGTTTTTTTCTCTGGAGACCTTCAGCTAATGACTAATACTACTTAAGTCAAGAATTTTGCCTCTCTCGTCTTATTTTACTTATTATAGAATCATAGAATAATTTGGGTTGGAAGGGACCTTTAAAGATCATCTAGTCCAATGCCCCTGCAATGAGCAGGGACATTTTCATCTAGATCAAAGGGTTACTCAGAGCCCTGTCCAACCTGACCTTGAATATTTCCTGGAATGGAGCAACTATCGCCTTGCTGAGCAACATGTTCCAGTGTTTCACTGCCCTCATCGTGAACAATATCCTCCTTACATCTAGTCTAAATCTACTCTTTTTTAGTTTAAAACCATTACCCCTTTTCCTATTGCAATATCATTGCCAAAAATTTTGTCCATCTTTCTTATAGGCTCCCTTTAGGTACTGAAAATCTACAATAAGGTCTTTCCTTTATTGTATAAGAGATGTCCCCTTCTTTTATCCAGGCTCAACAACCTCAACTCTCTTAGTCTGTTCTCATAGGAGAGGACAGACTAATCATCTTCATGACCCTCCTCTGGACTTGTTCCAACAGGGCCATGTCTTTCATGTGCTAGGACCTCAGAGTTAGATGCAGTATTCCAGGTGGGTCTCATCAGAGAAAAGCAGATGAACAGAATCACCTCCCTTGACTTTCTGGTCATGCTTCTTTTCACGTAGTCATAGGATATGGTTGGTTTTCTGGGCTGTGAGTGCACACTGATGGCTCATGTCCAGTTTTTTATCCACTAACACCCTTAAGTCCTTTTCTACAGGCTACTCTCAATCCCTTCATTCCCCAGACTGTATTGATACTGGAGGTTGCCCTGAGCCAGATGCACAACCTTACATTTGGTCTTGTTGAATCTCATGAGGCTTACCTGGGCCCACCTCTCCATCTGTTCAAGTCCCTCTGGATGGCTTCCCTTCCCTCAGACATGTTGACTGCACCACACAGCTTGGTGTTGTCAGCAAACTCTCTGAAAGTGTACTCTACTTCTCTGTCCATGTGATTGATGAAGATATTAAACACTACTGATCCCAGTATAGACTCCTTAGGGACATCACTTGTCAGGAATCTGTGTCTGGATATTGAGCTTTTGACCACTACCCTCTGGATGCAATCATCCAACCAATTCCTCATCCACTAATTAGTTCACTTACCTATTTCCCTCCCTGTAAAGTCAATCCAATGTTACACATAAAACTAGTCCTGAGTCATAGATGCTCCTGATTGGTACATTACAATACCCTAGAGCTCTCATATACCACTATATAGTTTATGTTTAGTCAATTGACTTGAATGAAGATTCTCTCTCTTTATGCTCTTACTCTCCTTTGTCCATACATCACGAGCAAGGAAAGCTCTTTGAATTTGTATCTAACTCAAAGCTTGGGTGAAAGGTGGAAGCATTGAGCAGGGAGTTGGACTAGATGATGTCCAGAGGTTCCTTCCAATCTAAATTGTTGTGATTCTGACTAGAATGCATTTGTGAGTTGTGGTGATGCTCATAAGCTATGCTTTAGGAATAAGCTGTTCTGAGTCTGTCCCACTATAAGTTGAAGTTCAAAGTGACTCCTGTTGTTCTTCCCAAGTTTTCTTGACATCACTGTCTTACAGCTGGGACCAAAGCATTCCTTCCCATGCTTCAACCAGTGCACTCTGTGTCAGGCACTGGACTGACCTGCCTCAGTGCTTGTGTGCAGAGGGACCATGTGCTGTACTTGCTGTAATATTAGCCCTTCACGTTACTTCCCCGGTGAAACTGCTCTCCTTGAGGACATGATACAGCATCAGTATGAAATGCTGGACTTGTGCAAATGGATTTACATGTGTCGTGGTTTGGCCCAGCCAGCAAAGAAGCACCATGATAGTCTCGCTCAGTGCACCCCATTCACCCCCACCCTCATTAGGATAGTGGAGTTCCCAGTAAAATGGGAGGAAAAAGATAACCAAGGTTGTTGTGGATTGAGACAAGGGCAGGGAGGGCTTGCTGCCAATTACAGTTCCAGGCAAAACACACTCCAGTACTCGACTTAGAAAGTAGGAATTTTTATTTTGCAACCTACAAGAGACAGAACAATAAACAAAAACCAGAGTAGGATGACTGAGAAAATTACAACCAGCACTTTAAGGTCTCCCTCCCTCATCCCTCTTTTCTTCCCAGTTCCAGCTCACTACTCCAGATATCTCTACCTCCTCCCTCCTAAATGGCTCAGGGTATCAGCGAATGGGGGATGTGGTCAGTGTCTCACAGATGAGCTCTGCCACTTCTCTCTTCTCAGAGCAGTACAACTCCTTGCATTCTTCCCCTGCTCTGTTACGAGGTCCCTCCCACGGGACACAGGCCTTAATGAACTTCCAAGGTGTGGGTTCTCCCCAGCAGCTGCAGCTTCTGCTGATACAGAGTCACTCACATAGGACGCAGTCCTTAATGAATATCTCTGCCATGAGTCCTTCCCCACAGTTGCAGCTTTTGCAGATACAGGGTCCTTCCCTCAGGACATGGTCTCTTCTGGGTATAACTTTAATGAGCTTCTTTGGTGTGGGTTCCTTCCCACAGTTACAGCTTCTGTGAATATTGAGTGCCTTTGATGGAACATGGCCTCCTCTGGCCATAGTTACTGCCCCTGGCACAGGGTCTCTAATGAAGAGAATCACTGGCCCTGATGCAGGGTCTGTAATTAAGTGAGTCGCTGCCCCTGGTATAGGATCTTTGGAAAAATGAGTCTCTGCCCTTGGTGCAGCATCTTTAATGAAATGCAAACAAATCTCTGCTTCACCAGTCCTCTCTGTAGAATGCAGGGAAGTCTCTGCTCCATCACACCTCCTCCTCTCTTCCTTCACTGACCTTGGGGTCTACATGGTTGCTTCACTCTCTCTCTTCCCCCTCCTTGCACTACCACCAGCCAGAAAAGAAGGGACAGAAGAAAGAAGGAACAGGAAGAACCCTCTTCTTCTGGATTCTTCTTAAAAAGTGATCGTGGAGGTGTCTAATTGGCTCAGCCCCAGAAGTGGGTCTGGCTCAGAGCTGGGGAGAGTTTGAGCAACTTCTTACAGAAGCCATCTTTACAGTCTCTTCCCCCTTACCAGAAACGTCTGTCATGTCAAACCATAACAACACGTTCAAGGTTCCCAGGACCTCTGGCACCCTGAAGCCATCCTTTTGAGCAGACAACCACTTAGGCCCTCGGCAACATCAAAAGAGTCCTTTGATCATTTTAGGACATGAGGCTTTGATTTCAGACTAGTAGTAGCAACCTAGCAAAGAAATCTTTTTGTTGACAGTATATCCAGATAATCCTGTACTTAACGCTGTGTGCAGTGGATCTGATAGCAGTACATCTCTATAGTGTCACCTTACTCAAATTAAGAACAATTTGGACAATATTTTGCCATTTCATAATTGTATGAGACAGCCTGTTTTTGAAGAATTATGGTTTTGTTTTTGTTGTCTTGTAGGGTTACACTATTTTTTGCCTTTTTTTCAGATGTCCCTGAGCAGGGATTCAGATAAACACCCATGGCAATCATGAGTAAAGCAGATTTCTTGCTAGTTGAAGTTCTTTAGGGATGTGATTCTACAACTTTAAGGTAAATGAATGCCTTGCCTTCCATTTCAAGGGATATTATCAAGCTGCATTATACTGTTAGAATGGTAGACATGACCAGGGAAACCTAAATTAACTTTAAGATAACTTCTCAATATCAGTCAGATTGCTCTCAAAATATTGCACTACTCAAAACTATTTGGGATGAAATATCTTCAACTTTTATTCAGTCATTGTCCAAGTAACTTATTACCAACTTGAACAGAAAGAATCACTTAAAAAAACATGAGATTTGAAGTATATTGCTAATCGGTAATTGTTTTGTGAACGAATGTGTGTTACTTTTGGAAATGGCAATGATTTCCCCTATAGAGTGAGATAGATGTCGTGAGCAGAGTGAAATTGTATTATGACCCTAAATTACGATACATTTTCTAGGTTTCTTTTCAAATTGAGACTCCAGGCACTAACTACTGTAATTAAATCCATATGAAGAGGTTTTGACATATTTGTTTGACTCTGTACTATGGTCCATTTTCCAGAGCATATTAGGGTAATAACTTTTTTTAATGTTATGCTTTCAAAATGCCAACTGTTCATTCTAACAGTAGCATGTAATTGACTTTCTGGAGAATCACCTCCTTTAATCATGGAGCACATGTGAATTTTATATTGGCTGAATGTGTAGACAGTTGGCTTATCAATCTCTTTTGCAATGACAGACATATTGCCTCCTTTTGTCACAGTAATGCAAACAGTGATTCAGCACAAATGACACAGCATACATTGTCTATAAGTGTTATTCAAGAAAACATGTCTCCCTAGAAGTGTTTGGAAAGTTTTTCTCATTACTGTTACTAAATATTTTACAGGCATTCATTTTAAATGCATTCCCACCAAAGCCATGGCTGTTATGTTACAAAATAGAGGAGAAAAAGAAGAAATATCACAGGGTTAAAATGTACTATAAGAAGAACAACAGCTGTAGTTTGCAGCTTTCTAATATCTCTCTCTGCCTTCAGTGAAATGCAGAGAAGTGGAATTTAATTTCCTAGCATCTCTTTTGCTACAACAACATCACACAGGTTATCCAAGAGTAGATAGAAACAAAAAAAAAAAAGGAAGGAAAAATCCAGAACGTCAATTACTACAACTAACTAAATCTGCTTTAGATCCTATTCTTGCTGCCAAGAAAATGTCCCCTTGACTTGGGAGATGAAAAAGATGTATGTTCACAGTGAAAGTAGAGAAAGCAGCCATGGAGTGAGTTATTTGGATAAATATTTGGAACTGTTCTTTGGATACTGCATGTTTACTGTCTGTAAGTTTCCCCAGTTCAGGAGAGGTCTGCTAGCTACAATATATACACATACAAGACAAAAATCTGCTCTCACACTAAGATCATCCTTTTCAATCATAATGTTAGTACAGTGCCAATGAAATAAGAACAGCAGTGTAACATCTATCAAAGCATGAATGCTCTACAGGCTACAGTAGCAATACTCAGAGGACCAAGGACTAGATTTCAGAATTCCCTGATCAGCCTACTGGAGAACAAAACTCAAACTCCTGATCAGATGCTTATTTCCCTTGGTGGAGAGACTTGTAGTTAGGCACATGAAATGTAATATTTTTCAATGGAATAGAGAGAAAATAATGTTACATCACAAGAGACAGTAGCTGGGAACGGGAGCACTTACTAGCAGGGCCTTCCCAAGGCTCTGAACAACATAAGCAATGTTTAATTTTGTACAGCTAAAAATGGGGAAGATCATGCATGTATCAAAGCCCAGTTTTGTGTGTCAATGATCAGCACTTTCCAAAGGGATTTAGGGACCCAAGATGCTAACAGACAGTAATATCTGTGATTGAAGTTGAACAGAAACTCACAGTTCCAGTGAAGAAACAGGGAGAATTTATGTATCCTGATGGGGAGGATGAACCTAAATTCAGTCTCTGTGTTGAAGCATTGTACCAGCGTGTATCTCAGATTAGATACCCACTCTTATCTTTCGTCTCTTGGGCAAGGTTGCAAACATTTGTCAGAAGCAGCATAGGAAACCTAGGCAGAAACCAAGGACACTAGACAGCTGAAGAGAAAATCAAGGCGCACAAATGAGAATAAGTCTGCATACCAAAGGCAATGTCTAAGATGCTTTCTGACTCTTCAAAGTCTTCAGAGTCACTAGCTTTTATAGCCTCAAGTGATAGATAATAATGAAAGAATAGTTTTGCTTTTACTTTAAAGTAGCTTTGTTCTCATATATTTATGTGGTTATATAGTTATATAGTCCCATATAGTAACCTCTTTTGTTCTTGTCCTAGGTCTCACTCATTTGGTAAAGGTGGAGAGAAACTGATGCTGAGTTATGGAAGTTGCTTTTCTTTTGTGCTTATCATTAGAGTCTGACAAAGAAATTTGTGGTAAGGAAACTAGGAAGTGAGAAACACACTTCCAGAATTTCACCCAGAAAAGAGACCGTGTATAGACAAAGATGAAACTGATGAGCTCAGAGCTAAGTGGTAGAGGTACTTTTGTTTTCCAGATGTTAATTTTCTGGGTGGTCTTCCAAGCTTTGAAGGACATCTTTCCTAGAGATAAAAGATCTCCTGCTACAGATGGTGGGTTGTAACCCTCTTAAGTCTTTGTATATCTGTGATAAAACTGGCAAAGATTTACACAACATTTCTTAGGAGGCAGCTGAGTTCTTATTGTCACAGTCTTCCATTCATCCCTTTGAAATTTCAGGTAAAGCAACATAGGTCCTAACATTTGCATTTTGTTGACACAAAAGTATACATGAAGCATATTTCACTTACAGCCTATTTAGGGTATTAATTTATTTCTGGTGATGACTTTTAACTATTAGCAAGTTTATGCTTCTGACTGTTAAATAAATTTTATAAATGCATATAAATATAGAAATTAGTGAGAAAATATTTTCCTTACTTTTTGTCTACTGTTTTTTAACGTGACGCTTCACTCCCTCCCAAATATGAGTCCAAACCATTTCTAGTTGGCTCTGCCTACGATCTAATACTTTAAGCCAAGAAAAAAAAAAATAACAACGATGGGAAACATGTACAGACAAAATCTTTTACGTTGTGAAAGAACAAATATAGGAAATGACTTAGAAAGAAAGCAGTGCTTGGGGAATTAAATTAGAAAGGCAGTGAAATATATTTCTTGTATGAAAACATTTTGGGAAGAAATAACATGGTTCATGTAAGAAAACTGTAATGAAGAGAAGCATAATTAATTATTTAGACATATCAAAAGAAAATCAAAGTAATATAAATGAGATCTTTCAGTGTGAGTAATTTATTTATAAATAGACATATGTTCTGAGACTGAATGTCCACATTGGATTTGTGTAACTGTGTTCTATTTAGTAAGATTTAAAGTCCAAATAAAAATCATATACAGCAGTTTCATCTCCAGTTCTGTGCAAGCATGCTGCAGAATATAAATGTCTTGGTTTCACCTGGGGGTTCTGCTTGTGCTGCGGTTTGAGTCCAGACTACAATGCCTCAGATGATAGCAGTGTACTTTTGATCATTATGAAATTTTGGCATTTTGTATTAGCTGTACCCAGACATAATTTCTGAGATAAGGTAGTATTATTTGACACAGATTTGAATATATTCTCATGAATTATTAATGTATGGCAAATATTTTAAGTACTGTAGATAGGTTCTAAATTTAATTTTCTTCAGGGCATATGCGATGTAGTGTTTTCTTCAAAATTGATTACCTAAAAATTGGAATTTTCATCAAGAAAGCAGTTTGACTGTCCCCTGTGATGCTGTGATTATGCGTGACGCAAATGGAGGAAACTGAGAAGAGTAAACATCCACATGTAAACATGTGCTCTGAACCATTGATTCTGGAGCTATCAAGAATGGTTGCAAACAGCAAAGGCTGTTAAATGAAGACTAGCATCCCCTAGGACTTCCAAGAGGACAGAAGATTTAGCTCTAGGGAAGATTTGGGAAGATCACCTTTTATCTCCTTTTTTTTTTTTTGACCTCAGAGAGTGCCCAACTCTAAACCAACGTCAGTGTTCCGCAGCCACTAGATTATACAAAAGTCTGATAATGTGTCCGAGTACAAAGCAGAACAACCCTGGACTGCTACCACTTCAGCTCTCCTCTGTTGTCAGGACCATTGCTATCACATTTCTATGTCACGAGGTAAAAATGAACAGTTTATTGGATGTCTATGGCAAAAAGCAGGCTAGGAAGAGAGTGGGTGAGCTTCACTGCTTCACTTCTTTTGGAAGCCCCTTTATTTTTAATGGGGAATGAGGGTGATGAATAGTAGCTGGTTCACTGATGGTTCATCTTTATGTAGGAACAGGAGAGAAATCATGCTAATAATAATTTTAATATATTAAATGAATATGAACATGTGTAGAGATCACAATCAGGCAGGAAGCATACAATTGTTCAGTCAGGCTCTAATTGGGAAAGGAACGAAGTCACAAAGGCTGGTACCAATTTTGTCTGAGGGACAAGGCACGTGATGTTCCCTCTCAATATGAAGGGAGAAGAGCATTGGTGAGTGAGACAAGACCTATACAACAGAACTCTATTCATTATGAAGTTCTCCAAGTCCTCTTTGATATATTTATTTCTATAATAGCACAAGGTCTTTCATTTCAAGAGCTGAATAGCATAGTAGGCTACAGGACTTGGTGACAGAACTCTCTTAAAGTTAGTTTTATTTGCTTGGGATGAGTTAATATCTTCTTTGTAGAGTCTTCTGTGCCCTCTGTCTGTTATGACACAGGTAGGTAGAATTTTATTCCGGATACTTCTGACAAATGTTTGATATTTCTTTCCACTTCATCTTTCTCTTCTATAGTACACAGTCCTTTCTCAACCCAGCTTTCCTGTTCTTCATACTAATACTTTAAGGTCCATTCCTTAAAAATTACATTACAGTGGTGATGACCAACATGATGTAAATGAATAATGGGATCTGAATTCAAACTTCCTGAGAAGGAAATACAATTCTTCAAGTTAACTACTTTTTTTTTCTCATCCCTTTTTGAAAGGTTTTTTTTGGAAGGAATCTTTTCAGCAATCTGACAGTTCATTACATGGTAATTTTAGTTTGCTTGTCTGCAGTTTTAGCTGCATCTGTAAGTTTTGTTGATTTTGAATGAAGCACCAGAAGAAGCCTGTTAACAAAGGAGTTAATGGAGTAATTTTCACAGAATACAGCATTTTATAAAACTGTCATTTTGAAAAGCATATTTTCAGTCCCATGTCTATTCTGACTTAGAAATATAATTGCAAGGACAAATCCCCTTTCAAACGAAAGATTATAACAATATATGCTTCAATACACATGCAGAAGGGCTTGTTAAAGGTAGAGTAAGATCACCTTCTATTTTATTATTCTTTGATTAACTTATTTCCCTCAACTCTGATGTGTTCTGCCTTGGTGAGTCTGTGTGACAGAGTTTTGTTACTTTAACAATGATTTTTATTATTCAGTTTGCAAAAACCTTCTACAATTTTTGATCAGTAGACAACATTTTATTGGTGAAATATTTAATCACATTTGCAACAGGCCAAGCTTATGACAAGATAACGGATTACCTGATTTTTATCACACTGAGAAGGTATGGAAATTTTCTGTTGCACTTAGGCCTCAGTCTTTCTGTACAATACAGGTTGTTCATAGTTTTGGCCTTCATAAGGCACAATAAGCCAATGATAAGCCAAGGAATTTATATTAAAAAAAGAATTTGTATTTTGATTTTGATTCTTACTAAAGATACTGGTAAGAGGAGGAGAATCTCATATGTTTTGTCTCCTTCAAGGAAACAGAACTCATAGTTTTGCAGTTTGTAACCTACAAGTAGAGTGGACATATGTGTTTGTTTTGGTAATGTAAAGGTATTGAAGAACACTGACAACAGTCTGTGTCATAAGAACTGGAAAATATGTGTGAAATAGAATGTTATATAAGAAGCTTGAGGAAAAACATGGATAAAAATAGTTACAATATCTATGTAAACCTTCCAGTACACTGCTAGCTAACAGCTGGCTGTCTCCTCTGAGGTACGCTCTTTGCTGTTGGGAGTGTGGCTGTTCATCACAAGCAGTATCAATTTAAGAAGCCCTCGTAATAGTTTCATAGTGTTTTGTGCTGTTGTCTTACCCACCACTGAAACTGCATTTACACAGTTGTAATTCATGGAAGCCTACTGTGCTTTGCTTAGTCAGGAACAAGCAGAAGAGAGATGCAGAAAAAAATTACCCAACCTGAGCATGGTAATATTTCTTCTAGGGTATTTAAGATCTGGTTTCTCCTTACTTCATAATATTTAGTTTTCTTCTTTTTCTCTGTAGGCAAGATAAAATAGGGATGTGTTCATAGAAAATGTCAGTCTGCCCATGTTGTAGTGAATACGTGATTGTCCAGTTATAACTCACTACATAAAAAGTTTGAGTTTTCAATAAGTTTAGGATAAATTGTAAGGACCTTTTTTTTTTTATTATTTCTTATTTTACCACAAGCAATTGTCAATGTAGAACTGGTTGGAAAATAATGAATAAAATGTTTACAAAAAGAATTTGAAATATCTTTTCAAACTGAGCTGCCAGAACAGTTCAATAAATTGACATCACATACACATAGAAATTAAAATTGCATTCTTGTAAGGTGAGAAACAAGCCTAGTCATTTCTAGATATCTTCTATTTTGTGAGAAAAAATAACATATAAATAGCAAGAGAGTTCTGTATTCTAAGATCATTATGACATACAGGACTGTACAGTTTAAAACTGAATTTCTGTAACAGGGAACATGGATGAATCACGAATTCTCACTCCTGATGTGTTGGTCTTGCTTGCATAAATAAAATTCTCCAATAAAAGCAAAACCCCACAGGTACCATGATGTATTGACTGAGAAGACGAAAACTCTGCCTTCTAGACACAGTAATATGGCTATATATTAGCCAAAGATTAGATTTTAAAAATATTTTTCTCTGTTAAACTAATGATGGTAGCCTACTAGGAAGATTAATGATCAAATGATGATGTAGACTCTTCATTCGCAATATGTTACTGTCCAAGACTATTAGTAAATATAATAAGAAAGTTTTCCTCCATTTTTTGGGGGTTGGAGTGAGGTGAAAACATCAGAAAAATAGCATTGGTGTGTGTCTCTACAGATAATTTTATATTCTGTTTATTCTGGTACAGAAGAAGAATAAAACAGGATTTTTCCCCATGGAATTTTTTATCACAGAAGCGAAGAATCATTTAGGTTGAAAAAGACCTTTAAGATCATTGAATCAACCATTAACCTATCACTGCCACATCCCATCCACCACTAAATCATGTCTCTAAGTACCACATCTATATATCTTTAAATACCTCCAGGGACGTGACTCAATCGCCTCCCTGGGCAGCCTGTTCCAATATTTCCAACCCTTTCAGCAAAGAAATTTTTTTTACTATCCAATCCAAACCTCCTGTGGTGTAACTTGAGATCAATTCCTGTTGTCCTGTTTTCTTGTTGCTTATAAGAAGACACTGACAACTACCTCACTACAATCTGCTTTTGGGTAGTTATAATGAGGTGTGACCTCACCAGTGCCCAGTACCAGGAAACAATCATTTCCTTGGTCCTGTTGGCCACATTATTTCTGGTACAAACAGGAGGCTTCTTGGCCATCTGGGCACACTGCTGACTCATGTTCAGTGGGCTGTCAACCAACACGTCCAGGTCCTTTTCCACAGGACAGCTTTCCAGTCACGCTACCCTATGACTGTAGCATGGTTGTTGTGGCCCAAATGCACTTGGACTTGTTGAACCTCATGCAATTGGCCTCGTTCCATTGCTTCAGCCTGTCCAGGTCCCTCTGAAAAGCCTTCCTGTCCTCCAGCGGATCAACACTACCACCCAATATAGTGTATCTGCAAAGTTACTGAGAATGCACTGGATCCCCTTATCCAGATCATTGATAAAGATGTTAAATAGAACAGGCCCCAACACTGAGTGCTGGGGAACATTGCTTGTTATTGGCTGCCAATTGGGTATAAGTCCGTTCACCATCACTCTTTGGGCTCAGCCATCCAACTAGATTTTTACTCAGTGAAGCATAAACCTGTCCAAGGCATGAGCAGTCAGTTTCTCCAGGTGGATGTTGTGGGAAACGGCATCAAAGGCTTTGCTGAAGTCTGGGTAGACAACATCCACAGCCTTTCCCTCAATCAACCGAGTAGGTCACCTGGTTGTAGGAGGAGATCAGGTTAGTGAAGCAAGACCTGGCTTTCATAAAACCATGCTAGCTAGTCCTGAGCACCCACCTGTCCCATAGGTGCCATATGATGGCTCTCAAGAAGGTCTGCTCCATAACCTTCCCAGCTCCAAGGTCAAATTGACAGGTCTGTTGTTTCCTGGATCATCCTTCTGGCCCTTGTAGATGTTTGGCACCTTTGCAAACCTCCAGTCAATGGGGACCTCCACAGTGAGCCAGGACTGCTAATAAATGATGGAGAGTGGCTCAGCAAGCACTTCCACCAGCTCCCTCAGCACCCTCGGGTGGATCTCATAGTGTAGCAGGTCAACAATCATTTCCCCTGGGAATATGAAGGATTCATTCTGCTTCCTGTCGCTCCCTGTCCTCTAGCTCAGGGAGCTGGCTACCGAGAGAACAACTGGTCTTCCTATAGTATGCTGTAAAGTTTATAAATGCGAAGTTAAAACTGAGGAATGCCTCTATAGTTCTATGGATCACTTTTAATAGAGAATTGATCCTGCTTTAAAGAAAAGTCTAAAACTAGTTTTTCCAATGAAAGCAAAATCTCTGGTCTTTCCTTGAACGGTAAACAAGAGAGGCTGTAATGATTCATCCTCTCTTCAGCTTTTTTATTGCCTTCCAGCTTCCAATCTAAAAGCTTTCAGCATCATAATTACCTCTTTTGGTTTTTGCAAAATGTCACAGTTCCTATTAGCCAATAGATCACCTCACACAGAGTTACAGTTTCACTATTAGACACCATTTTAATAACTGAAATGTCTGACAGGCTGAATGATAAGCTTGGCAACAAATTGGTCTCCTTTTTTGTGTTTTCTAGATTTGCTGTTACTTTGGGGAGTAAGACAGAGATCTAGAGCCAGAGTTATTTGAATCCAAAGGCATGCCTACTAGAAGTGGACTTAGTCTAAGCTATTCAAGCCCTCTTCCAGATATCTAAACACTATAGTTAATCTATCACTTTATTATGCTGTAATTAGTCTTAATCATTCATACCTTCTGTGTACATGGTGACCTCACATACAGAAGTACAGTTTGAAGGCAGGCTTAAAGTGATGTGAATCTAACTGCTGTGTCCTAATAAAAAAGAAAAAAATTAAATCACAGACTTCACATGGGACTCCAAATAAGAAAAGTATGGTTAGCTTTTTTCCAGCTGTATGAGATAAGCTAAAAAGCAAATGGTTTCTACCAACAAAATTGTTATTGTCTCAATAGTAGTCGAATTATTTTGCCTTATTCAACATTTCATTCCAATAGGTCACCAGAACACCTTGTGTTCTCTCTTCTTCTCAATCTTATGAAAGTTTAGCCAAGTCCCTCAGAAAGAGATATAACCTTTGTGCAATTAGCAGTCATACCAAACTTTCTCAATGGTGAAGCTAATGTTATTCTGCTCTAACACCTGCTGCTCAGCCTTTCATCATGTGTGTCTATGTAGCTTAAAGTTCTTCCCTTCATCTGCCCACAGGCAAGTTTCTTTGACTGCCTTGAATAAACAAAGGGCCATCCTGCTGGGACAGGAAAGCTGTGTGTACTGTCACTTTCTGCAAATAGCTCTCTTCTAAGATCAGAACATTTCCATGTGCAGGATCTGTATTTTATCCCTGAGAAAAGCCTTCCAACATGAACATAATTATGCAGTTTTGGTCTCCCATTCTTTTCATGGAATAGGATAATGCGTTGATGTGGTACTTCAAACTCTCTGTGGGACTGGCAACACAACAGAATGTGGTTATTTAATATGAACACATCGGGGGAACAAAACAAAAGCTACTCATCAGTGTATTGATGTGATCCTCAATATGGCCACCACTATGATCACGCAAAATGGTAAGATTAGAAGCAAAATGAAAATCAAAATTAAAGTTTAAAAATTACTCAGTGCTTAGTGATCTGTATAAATGAACTGAAAGCTACATCTTGTCTTAATATTTGAGAAAAGATAGGATAAATAAGACTAAACCATCCAAAGAAAAGCCTGTTTATTAATAGAATGAAACTGAAATCACACATATTGAACTAGATGTATATGGGAACAAAAATCATATCCTCTATGTGATATTTATAGGGTACAACTAGCTGACAAGGATTTTAAATGGAATTGAGAGTTTAACAACATATTTGAAAGAGCATCAGATGATTCATTGGTGATTTTGATTGCTTAGGATCTGAAATAGACAGCTTATAAGAAAATAAAATAGATTCCAGGACCTGATCCATTTGAAAATGAGAGAATTAAAAGGCTCCCAGCTGAGTATTTCTTTTCTTTGGAGTTTTATTGTGGAGGAGAGAAGGGAGTGGAGTTTGCTTTGTTTTCCATGTTTGAGATTACATGGCTTGTCTTTTTTGAAGTTTGATCATCCGAACACTGAACAGGCTCAGAAATTTTGAAAACTAGATTAATGAGGGGTTTGATGATATGGGAATGTCATTCAAAATACAAAGAAATTTTACAAGCACTCCCATTCTCATCAATACCTCATTAAAATTTGGACTTTTAACAGTCGATAGTTAAGATTCAGAAGATGAATCTGACTTTATAACACCTTCAGATCTCAGATTCAGCTAAAAAAAAAAATTGTTTTGAGCATTACTGTTAAAAGCACTCCAAAAACATCATCAGCTTTATAGCTCCTACAGTAAAAAAAGTGTTACAATTATTCTAAAAACAAAGATGAAAACTTTCTAGATAGATTTATCTTTTATTCATTTGTGTAAGAGCCTTTGTTGTTTAGAGAGTTGAAAAATGAATTAAAATAATATTAAACATGTACTAATTGATTTATTATTTTGTGCTTAGACAGTAGAAGTACTTGTAGTGTTGTTTAAAACTGAAAAAAAATAATACACAGATACACACGCTAATATTGATCCTTAACAAGAAGACTGGTTTCAAAATGTTTCTTGAACTGTTTTTCCCAAAGGTGCTAAATGTGTTTAATTTTGCAAAGTCTTTGCAACTGGAACAGAAAAAGCATCTCATCTGAATTATTCTGTTGCCAGACTTTCCCTCATGTACAGTATGAAAAGATATAAAAGCATGACAATGGTGAAATCTATGGCTGGGCATTTAGTAAGAATCTGCTTATTCATGAAGATACTGTCTCTGACATGCTATTTTGCTGCACAGGGAGATGGTGGAAGGCTACCAACAGGCTTGATGCTTCTCTTGAAAACCTAATAAGAAAACAACAATTCCAAATTACACTTACCATGTTTTAATATTTTACAGTGTCTCTTCAGACAGATAAAACTTTTGTGGTCAGAAAGGTCTTTTCTTATATGATTGTAGTTTTAGTCTTTTATTTGCACATGAGTTTCAATTAGGTTTAAAATTGGATCCATTCTCTCTATTTCAGACTTGGATTTTGTCGCCATCAGGAGCATGATAAATTGTGCTACATGCCTACTCTTCGGCCCTGATAAATAAATACTATTACAATGGTCAAATTAAGGTTGAAGGAAAAGGTGCTTATCAAGAGGATTAAACATGGATTCACCAAGGGGAAATCCTGTTTGACCAACCTAATAGCCTTCTATGAGTGCATAACTGGCTGACTAGATGAGGGGAGAGCAGCAGATGTCATCTACCTTGACTTCAGCAAGACATCTGACACTGTCTCCCATTATATCCTAATAGTGCAGATCAGGCAATGTGGCTTGGATGAGTGGATAGTGAGATGGATTGAGAGCTGGCTGAATGACAGAGCCCAGAGGGTGGTGATCAATGGCACAGAATCAAGTTGGAGCTCTGTGGCCAGTGGAGTTCCACAGGGATCGGTTCTGGGGCCAGTCTTGTTCAACATCATCATCAACGACCTGGATGAGGGGACTGAGGATAGCCTCAGCAAGTTCGCTGATGACACCAAACTGGGAGGACAGGATGATTCCCCAGAAGGCTCTGTTGCCATTCAGCACGATCTCAATTGGCTTGAGAGTTGGTCAGAGAGGAACCTCATGAGGTTCAACAAGGACAAGTGCAGAGTCCTGCATTTCGGAAGGAACAACCCCATGCACCAGTACAGACTGGGGGTCAAACTGTTGAAAAGCAGCTCTGCAGAGGAAGACCTGGGAGTCCTGATTGATAATAAACTAACCATGAGCCAGCAATGTGCTGTTACGGTCAAGAAGGCCAATGGCAACCTGGGATGCATCAAGAAGAGTGTAGCCAGAAGGTTGNACAGGACAAGGGGTAATGGGATGAAGCTGGAACACAAAAAGTTCAATTTAAATATAAGAAAAAAACTATTTTACTGTGAGAGTGAGGGAGCCCTGGCCCAGGCTGCCCAGGGAGGTTGTGGAGTCTCCTTCCTTGGCTGTCTTCAAGACCTACCTGGACATGTTCCTATGTGACCTGACCTGGGTGGACTTGCTTCTCAGAGGGGATTAGACTAGTGATCTCTAGAGGTCTCTTCCAAACCCTGCCATTCTATGATTCTATGTCTCTTGCTCTCATCAGTGGAAAATGTATTGACTCAAGTTTACCTTTAAAGTCTTGGTAAGCATGTGGTACAAACCGTTTAAGCAAGACTGTAACACTTATGAGCCTCTATTTGTTTCAAGGTACTTTTATGGTTTACTCATGTTCTTCAGGGGAAGAAATGTGAACAACCAGCACATTTGTAAACAGCTAAATTACAAAGCTGGTTTCAGGATGGGCTGTTTGTATTCCTATATTATTCATGGTCTGCAAACTCCCATGAAGTCAATGAATTCCAAATTGTGTGTTTGAAATTCATTTACAGTCATGTTTTCAAGTCATTGCTCTGAAATTTCTCAACTAGAATTATGAGTCTGAGACAGTTGACCCAATTGATACACGTTGGTGATCTAGCTGATGTATGGCATCCATTACTGAAAAAAAACCACAAAACAAACCCCATCTCAAACTGAAATGTGAACAAACCAAAATGCTGTTTGACTTAATTCTGTTGGACAATCCATGACACAAATAAGCCTCCCTTCTTACATCACAGCATGCTAGTACTCTTTGTCATAATCACTTAATTTTTGTGACTGTATCTCATCTCCATTAGGAGAGGCTCGCAATGTAATTGAGTCCTTTGATGTGCTATGTCCAGACATGATGTTCTACTGAGGTGGATCAGAAAAGTGGTCAATAGGAACTGTAGGAAAAAAATATCTTTCCTACAGTTTCAAATCTTTTCTGTTGTTACTTAATACAAAATTTTTGCATGCATTTATTCTTAGAGTTACATCATATCACTTTCTCAGACTGTATTCTAGGGTCTTTTTTTCTTTACTTCAGGAACTTGTCTCCCTCACAGCTGTAAAATCTTAACAATAGCCATCAAGGACAATTGTTTCAACTCATTGTTCCTCAGGGCAATAATGCTTGGTCCATAACTGTTTCAATTTGGTAATTATGTAACAGAATACAAACCCAAAATAATTATCTTAGCTGAAAATCAGATTTATAACAATAAGCTCAGAACAATAGGAAGTAAACAATATCAGTAATGTCTGTGGAGAAAATGATGATTAATATATAGGCTGAAAGATAATATAGAGCCTAAATTTTTCTCTTAGACTCTGAGCATATATTTGGTAATATGAACCTGTGTATGTGAAAACTGTGACAGTTTTGCCTGCCTTTCATAAGAAGCTGTAATTCTAAGCTGTATCTATTTAGAAGCAGCTAAACCCCAATCTCAGTGAGTGTAAGTAGTGACAGATGATTAGACATTTGGCCTATTTTTCCTTGTAGGAGACTGAAGTATGATGTAAAGAACACATTGTGTTTGTTCTAAAGCCTTTAACAATTTACCCTTTCCCCATAATTCAGATTACCTTTTTTTGAACATATATAGCCAGACTCATAGCAATTATAATTGCTCTGATTAAACTGGTCAGTTACTTCTAAAGAAACCATTCATATTACTGTCTATAGCTTATCTATAAGCAGAGGAGGTTGAAATTCTGTCTTATATAAATGAGACAAAATCTTAAGCCAGATGCATTTATAATCCAAAGGGAATGGAGCCTATGAAGTTTTCTAAGGATTTCATAAATGTAGGTTACTCAAAGGTTTTGAGATTGTTGGGATCTACAGCTATTTCAGGAGGCCATTTTTCTGTTGGAGAGTGTGGAGAGCTACAATAAATCCCTTTTTTTAAAAGAAAAGTTTACAGGAATATTCTAATCAAAATAAAGGTCCACTCAACCCTCACTTAACCCTCACTTACCTACTAGCTACTCCTGCAGTCGATTGAATTCAGTAGATAACTGAGTCCAGGACAAGAGGCAACAGGCACAAGCTGAAACACAAGACATTCCATCTGAATATAACATTCCATCTGAATATTCACTACGAGAGTGACTACACATTGGCACAGATTGCTGAGAGAGAGTGTGGGGTCTCCATCCTTGGAGATACTCAAAACTCAACAGGACATGATTCTAGGCAACTTCCTCTAGTGGAAGCTGCTTGAGCAGGGAGTTTGGACTAGACAAACCCTAGAGATACCTTCCAGTCTCAGAAAATCTGTGACTCTGCAACAATCAATTAATCTTTCAAATGTCTAAGTGACTCTTTCTGAGTTTATCCACAACTGATTAGGTTCTGGGCAGTTAGCTGTCTAGCTCCCCCTTGCCTAAAGGGTAGAAGACCTACACTCATAACTAGGAGGCTAATTTTAATTCTCTTCTCTGCCTGTGAGGTTTTGTACCTATACCTCTTACCTCTCAGGCTGACTATAGTCCACTTTCCACAATACAAATATATATATATAAATTATATATATATATTGCAATATTTGGACTTCATGGTTTCAATATTTGCACTGAAGATTTATATCTCTCTTGGCATGCGAGGGAGGTGAATGTGAGTACTATGTATCTGTGATAAGTCTGTTGCAAGCATTTCCTCATGGGTGGATTTCCACCTATGAATGCTACCCAGCACTGGATGCCTCCCTGGATCAGCAAGCTAGACTTGTTTCCTTGAAACACATTTTCCCTATGTGCCTTTCCCTGGCATTTCCATAACTCTGAAGGACTATTGTCCTGGCTTTTGTGTCCCACTGCGATGTGCCAAGCTCTTGCTCAGTATTGTGCAAAGCTTGAATGTCTGACCTGGTGACAGACCTGGAGACACGTTCACAAGACATTTAGTTGTCTAATGGGGACAAGATGTTGGAATTAGCAGTCCAGTGCCCAAATTCTTCTGTGAACTGAGCCTTTGGGTTATGTAGAAAGGACAGTAAGAAATCATAACAGATGCAATTGGCTAAAATGGACTGCTGCTATTCCACAGGCACTCCATTTCTTCAGCAGAAAATCAAGTTCTTTTGTGCTATGATAGTTTGCATAAAATCCCCAAACATTTAAGTCATTTCACCTAGGCATTTTTAAATGTCAAGTGAACGTAGAAGCCTGTATATGAATGAATAATATCTTCAAAATAGGTACTCTGTGTATGTAGTGTAACACTCAAGCTGTTTGTTTGTACTTGTAGTTTTGAGTTTTTTAAATAACCAGAAAGATCATTTCATGTTGATAGTATTGCTGTTGATTAAACTGAGCCATGAAGTAATGGATCCAGAGAAGATTAGATGATAAAAACTTTAAATCCCTAGCAGAAGGTTGGATAAAACCTTTTTAGTATCTGAGGTATACCTGTGAGTTAACTAATTGTGAAGCGATAATAAATGATTTAATTATTTCCCATCTGTTAGGAATTCAATTAGATCCTGCTCAGTTTGCATATCTGCAGTCCTTCCATCTCTCTGCTTTGTCTTCCCTTCTCAGTCTGAAGCCCCTAGAGTCAAGCTATATTATTACCCCTCATGGTAAGATGGAAAAATGCTTGAAGAGCACTTTTCCCCCCTAAAATTAGTCATGTCTATAATCTTATAAAGGCAAGGAGCAACTTCTCGTGCCCCGTAGATATGGTGAATATACATGGTATATTTTTCTACATTTAAATGAGAATATTAATGTTTTATGCTATTGTAGGCCACTACGATCTGACATTATCATTTCTCCACTACCTTTGGCAGTTTTAGCTGTCAGCATTGAGTTCACATTAAAATTTGGGAGATGTGGATCACCATCATTTACACTTCTACTATTTATTGTGCAACAAAGAAAAGACCATTTTTTAATCTTTCCTTCTACAGTAACTGAGAGAAAGATGTTTAGCTAAGAAGAAATTATGAAGTAGAGAAGGTTTAGGTCAAAAAACTTCTTGCTTCCTGTCAAAGAAAGATGAGGAAATGCTCCCTGTCCATGCCTTGGCTGATAATGTTCATTCAGTATGGAAGGCAAAGCAGAGATAAACACTGTTACCATGAGTTTAGGATGAGTAGGCAATACTCAGTCAATGCTCTCTGTTCTTTATCTGTTGTATGAACTGGGTTTTATGTTTCCCTCCATATCTGGCCTCTGGGAGAATATAGATGAGGATGAGTTTCCAGGAGGCTCAGCCTGTGTTTCCCTCACTCCCTCCCACTGTGGCAGCCAGAACTTTTAGAGCAGTTTCTCACACTTGAGCATCACTGACCCATATAACACTGCTCAAAACTCCTCTTCCCTGTGAACAGCATACTCTTGTCCAAGACTAGAGGAATATTCAGCTACCTAACCCAGTAACCCAGTGCCTCTAAGTACTTTGGCTCTAAGGACCAATGCAAGAATGAAACTTCTTTTCTAGGAAATAGGAAAAATGTGTCTTCTTGAAAAAGAAGAAAGAAGAACTAGTTCTTAGCAACATAGACAAAAAAAAAAAAAAAAAACTAGTTCTAAACAACAAAAAAAAAAAAAAAAAAGTGAAACTAAGAGCAAGGTTCCATTCCTAATATGTAAATAGGCTGAAAATTATGGAAATTCTCCATAGGCATCATGTCTTAAAGATTCATTAGAGAGAGGAGACATTCTTAAAGCATTTTGTCTATAACCACCTGCAAACCACTTGATATAAGTAGTGAACAGCTTTGTGTTTCACTTTGCTTTATGTTGTCACTTTAAGAAGCTGTCTCCTCTTTCCTTTGACAAGATACACAGTTAATTGAGTGAGTAACCTAACTGCATATGCTACACAATAATATTAGCTCTTGGATTAATTTATTTACACTTAAGTAAACCAAACAGAGATTTTACCTTTATTTCAAGCTAAATTTGATAGTGTATTTGCATATGAAACTATACAACAAGTTCTCCTGGAAGGGTACAAAGGGGGGAAAAAATCATTATAATATGTTTCAAATCTTTTGCTATTCTTCACTGAGATATGGAGAGCCTCAAGTGACATGACTTAGGCCAATTGTTTCACTTATCAAAAATAGGTAACATAAGCCCTCAACAAATCTGTCTGTGTCTTTGTTTTTTGACCTCTTATTGAACACTTGTCAGCTGTTACTTTGACTCTCAGTCCTACATTAAGTGGTCTGGGAAATATTGCTTTGCTGGAGTAGATTCATATTGACACAGTTGGAGATTTTTCAGCACTATTATCATCGTTTATGCTGTGCTGTCCTAATGACAGACAAAGAATAATAAGAAGAAACATATTTTTTTCTATTTTATGTAATTTCGTTTGTGCTGAACATCAAAGCAAATGTTCTAGACTCAGTTTTGGACAAGCAGATCTTAACACTAAAAGAGAACATCTGGCTATGTGTGTATCTGTACATACATAATTATACAAAAAATGAATGTACACACATTTTCTACTCTGATAATTTCATTTGACACTTTGTAAAGTGACACTGCATTGTCTGAAGATGCTTCTTGGAGAGTATTTCCTTGCATAGCAACTTTGGAGTAAATCTAGTGGATGTGCAAAACTGCAGCTTTTTCAGTCTTACCCTCAGCACAAAGAGTATATGATGATGGATCAAAGTGGCTGTTGAACAGTGGCAAGAATGATAGAGGCCTTAGCCCAATGATATAAACTAGAGCAGAACCATCCCTGCTTTAACATGTACTGAGACAGATCAGGGAATTGTGAATGGCTCTTTGCCAGTAGTCTTTATCACAAAAATGAAATAAAGTTCAGAAAATGGTGGAAGATCAAGGCAAGATCGTATCAGTATAAAGACATATGTCATTCCACATTTGCAAAAGTAAAATATAAAGAAAACTGACAGGATACACCTGATATACGAGGACAAAGATTTTTCTGTGGTAAATTGCTGTTAGTGTATCTTTGGACATTTTTTTTCTCTTTTTACTCATTCCAGTGGATCTAGTTTTCTAAATCTCTGATCCATTTAAAAAAAAAAAAAAATCCAGAAAGTTACTATTAAAAAAATTACACAGTTATTTGTTGGAGAAGTGTTTACCTTGTTCTTGAAGTGTACTAAACTTTTTGCTCACTTGCAGTCAGGAAAATATTTTAAATGCATGTCCAGTAAAAGCTTTTACCTGGAACTGTATTTTAATTTTGCCCAAACATGATTGCTGGAGCCTATTGAGAATTTTCTGTAAGACATGAATTGGTATTTCTGAGCTCATTCTTTATGTCACAGCTTGTGCAAAACTGAAAACATACCTATGCAGAAAAATCACATGTACTAAATTAAATTCCCTTTTTTTGGAACAATTTTTACTTTTCCTGAGTCAGAAAGATCCATTTCAGTGCACAATGATGAATTAAAATAGCAATCCACCAGCTTATTCAACAGTGGCCAGAGGGCAGCCTCCATAGTGGTGGCTGCTTTACCTCTTCTCCAAGTGGTGCTGCTCCCCGCCCGCCCACCCCCCCCTTCCACTGCTCTGGCCAGGCAGTGATGAGGAGAAGCAATGACCCCTGGACCTGTTCCCCACCAGCCACTACCAGCCTCCAGCAGAACCTAGGTCTGTGCCAGGACCTGCTGGAGAGAGTAAGCAAAACACGTGGCTCAGACACGCTGGCAAAACCTGAAGAGTTTGGTGGTTTTGTGGTTTGTTTCCTGCTGATTTGCTTTCAAAAATTATTTTATCGGATTCCTTGCTTGCTATCTGCTCTTCTGAAATTGAAGGTGATTTTATCCATTTCCAAGCTATGTGTTTAAAAATCCAAGTACCACAAAAAAAAAGAATCAACAGTCATAAATTGTTCCTATGAAATATGTTATGATTTACGTTCTCTGTACAGCATTTCCAAATAAATGAATATTCCTGCAACCTCTTAGTACCTCATCTAAAACCAGCAAACAAGNGATGATGGATCAAAGTGGCTGTTGAACAGTGGCAAGAATGATAGAGGCCTTAGCCCAATGATATAAACTAGAGCAGAACCATCCCTGCTTTAACATGTACTGAGACAGATCAGGGAATTGTGAATGGCTCTTTGCCAGTAGTCTTTATCACAAAAATGAAATAAAGTTCAGAAAATGGTGGAAGATCAAGGCAAGATCGTATCAGTATAAAGACATATGTCATTCCACATTTGCAAAAGTAAAATATAAAGAAAACTGACAGGATACACCTGATATACGAGGACAAAGATTTTTCTGTGGTAAATTGCTGTTAGTGTATCTTTGGACATTTTTTTTCTCTTTTTACTCATTCCAGTGGATCTAGTTTTCTAAATCTCTGATCCATTTAAAAAAAAAAAAAAATCCAGAAAGTTACTATTAAAAAAATTACACAGTTATTTGTTGGAGAAGTGTTTACCTTGTTCTTGAAGTGTACTAAACTTTTTGCTCACTTGCAGTCAGGAAAATATTTTAAATGCATGTCCAGTAAAAGCTTTTACCTGGAACTGTATTTTAATTTTGCCCAAACATGATTGCTGGAGCCTATTGAGAATTTTCTGTAAGACATGAATTGGTATTTCTGAGCTCATTCTTTATGTCACAGCTTGTGCAAAACTGAAAACATACCTATGCAGAAAAATCACATGTACTAAATTAAATTCCCTTTTTTTGGAACAATTTTTACTTTTCCTGAGTCAGAAAGATCCATTTCAGTGCACAATGATGAATTAAAATAGCAATCCACCAGCTTATTCAACAGTGGCCAGAGGGCAGCCTCCATAGTGGTGGCTGCTTTACCTCTTCTCCAAGTGGTGCTGCTCCCCGCCCGCCCACCCCCCCCTTCCACTGCTCTGGCCAGGCAGTGATGAGGAGAAGCAATGACCCCTGGACCTGTTCCCCACCAGCCACTACCAGCCTCCAGCAGAACCTAGGTCTGTGCCAGGACCTGCTGGAGAGAGTAAGCAAAACACGTGGCTCAGACACGCTGGCAAAACCTGAAGAGTTTGGTGGTTTTGTGGTTTGTTTCCTGCTGATTTGCTTTCAAAAATTATTTTATCGGATTCCTTGCTTGCTATCTGCTCTTCTGAAATTGAAGGTGATTTTATCCATTTCCAAGCTATGTGTTTAAAAATCCAAGTACCACAAAAAAAAAGAATCAACAGTCATAAATTGTTCCTATGAAATATGTTATGATTTACGTTCTCTGTACAGCATTTCCAAATAAATGAATATTCCTGCAACCTCTTAGTACCTCATCTAAAACCAGCAAACAAGCAAAAAAGCCAGAATGGCTTGACAAGAATTTCAGGATTTGTGCCAAGTTCAGCTAGTATTGCAGTTGCTATTAAAAAGTATAAGCTGAAAATTCCTATGCTTATGAACTTAAGACTATCCTCTGGTCCAGTCTAAATACAACTTTGTTTACACTGATTTAGTAGCCTTATGAAATTGCCTGCTTGCTTTCCTAAATTCTCTCAGCAGGTGAAATTACTTGCTGAGCTGCACAAAATCATGCTGGGAAATAGCTGTGCCATGTAGATCTTGCCAGTATTTATTTAATGTTATGTTACTGCCTGAAAATGAAAAACAGTAATATTTAAAACGCAGCCAATGTGATGATGACCTATAAAAACAAAAGAAAAAGCTGGGTAACAAATGAAACTATAACTTACATATTGGTTTTTATGTCATTGTTTCTACTCATAAAGTAGCAGCTCTCTTTGTGGTTTTGCAAGTCACAAACACACAAAGTGTGTTAAACTTATATCCTTTTCTCTAGTAATAGGTCTCTCTCTAACCAATGGCATACTGTGTCATTAAAGCCTATGTACCCTGAACTGCTGAAGCTAGTGCTTGCGAATGATGAAGGCAGAGAAAATTCAGGTATCAGCTACAATAACTGCATCTAGAGGTTGCACAAAAATTCTCAGAGGATTAACAGGACTGCTTTTTGCTACAAAGATAAGTATATGAAACTAATGATGACTGAAATTTTACTGGAATGGTAATGGATATTTTAATTTTCTGTAGTTATTTGAAACTGATTTAGCCTTTGTACACTAACATCAAAACTGGAATTGATAACAAGCACAATACTTTGTTAGTGTTGGTACTGTGCAGCTATTAAGATATGAAAATGGGGACAAGTGAATTAGAAGAAATATGCAAAGTACCTGAGCGTGAAAGAGCAGACTTTGGGCACTTGTCAAGTGTCTAAAGTACAGTGCAATGCACACTTTAAGAAGTCTGCACTGAGAGAGTTGTAAACCCTGCTTCTGTTGGGGAGAAGCACTCTGTGAACTAGGGACTGCATTCCTCATGCCTTCCTACTGCCTGTGAGACAGATTGCCTGTCCCTTCAGAAGCTGCTGCTGGTGCTGTCAAGGCCACTATGCCAACTCCTGTCATGGGAGTTGAGTACTAGTCAACAGTTCAAATATGTGCTGATGATCCCAGAAGTATTTATGACTTACGATCCCCACATTTTCACAGGTACACTGTTAGCAATAACCAAATGAACTTCAAAACCAGTTTCAGTATCTGGATAAAATCTGAAGTTGTTACTCTGACCAAAGCATAATGTCACCCATAACCAAAGTATGCCCTTAGGAGCTGTACATCTCCCTGGGATGGGTCTAAAGACTGCCTCCCTGAGGACTCAAGCTTGTTGTGTATTGTTTGTGCTAAAGTAGCAAGTTCAAGCTCAGCCTGCATAATGAGAACTACTTTGCTCTGAAGTGCTTACAGTGATATGAAGAGTCAGAGAGACAAAAGTCTTGCCCATTGTCAGAGCTGCTGAGAGCAACAAACTTGCTTTCCTCTTTGGCATCACTCCCCAGTGATCTTGAATTCTGATGAATTTCCTGAGTATGCTCCAATGTCACCAAGCTTGGTAAGGAATAAATGCTACTTGTGAATAAAACCCAGGAATTTTTCAGTTTAGATCTAATATTTCTGTAGCACATCATCCATTCCATTTCCTACCAAAGAACAACAGAATAGATGAAGTTGGAAGTGACCATTGGAAATATAGTTTATTCCCATGATCAAAGCAGGATTGAATAGAGCAGTTTGCTCAGGGACATGGACAATCATGTTTCAAATATCTGAACAGAATGCTTAAGGCTTCAGCTATGGCCTTGCTTCTGTATTCCCATCCCATAATATTCTGCTAAACATCACAACAGATCCTCAACAGTCAGGCTGCTTTCCCAGAGCCATGCTCTATAATTTCAGGACTTTTGGGGCAGACAACCTAAATTGGTACATATACATATACACATATACATAAATGCTTTTCTTCTCCTATGACTAAGCAGTTTAATTTGTGACATGGTGTATACTGAGCTGAGTTCTCTAAGCTTCATTTTACAAGCTCTATAAACTGGTTTTGATATGCCTCCATCTCATGTCACTGAATGGCAGTAGAAAATATGATGGAAAATACTTTCTGTACCATGTAAGGACAGTATTCTAGATGGTTCAAGTTTAAGCTATAGCACCCCAAAATAAAAACCTCAGGCTTTTAAATCTGAAAAAAAACTCCAGTTGGGATACAAGTCCGTGGGATTACGCAGACATGCACTTCTGTCTTAGGAAACAACTCACAGCTCAACCTGAATAGGGTGCAGTTTAAGTTTTATATCAAGAATACATCCTAGTTCTATGGCCTCAGGAGATTCTGAGTTCTATGAACTCAGGAGATTCATAGATATGCCTTTACTCCACAATTTTGAAAATAAGTGCAAATACTATTGACATCACTAGAAGTTTGTTATCTTTGATCTGCATTCTTGGTTACAGTCAGTTATCACCATCTACTGTCCAAATATTAAAGTTCTTATGGATGGTATATTTGAAGACTATACCTGGCATAAGAAGGAGAATAGCAATGATGACATTAATAATAATAACAATTATAATAAACATCAGGAGAAAATTTATTCATGGGGAAGCTGAAACTTTTCCATATTTAAGAAATTTTCTCTCCATGAAGAGACTAAATTGTAAGGGACTGAAGATTTCCAAATCTGCCTTATAGTGAATTGTTTATGTGATAAGCAGAATGCTTTTATTCTGTCTATATGATTTTTCCAATATGTTTTTCAAGACATTGGAGATGATTGTGTTTTTTAAAGTGTTTCTAATCTTTTAAGTTACAAGTAAATGAGGTAAAAGAAACAAAGGTCAAGATTTAGTAGGGGAGAAACATCCTGGTTTGGGTAAAACTGTGAAATCAGCTGTCAGAATTCAACTTCTCTCTATCTGCAGCATTGCAAGAGCATAAAGAAAGCTGAGTGGTTTATGATGAGTTCCTTACATTCCTCTGCACCTAATCATACTCACAATACTGGAGCTTCTGTTGTACAGGAGCTGACAGAATTTAGTTGCAATCCAGACAAAAGACTTCTGAAGGTCTGTTCTGAGAGTGACAAGTGCTTAAAAAGCAAAGCAGCAAGTAAAATAGATTTGTTCTTCACAGATCCAAAAGATCTTTTGCAGTTAGTGTCTCTATCCCTTTCACTTTAAATGTAACATTATTGCTATTAAGATGAGCAGACTTTTCAAGGACTCTATGTTTCCTCCAAATTTCAATGACCAAGAAAGACAACTGCATTATTTACTAGAAAGCTAAACACAAGCCTATCATTTGTATTTTCACAGCAGATTTTTGCTTCAAATTCAGTGACCCATTGTAGCTGCAGTAGAAGGTCACTGTTGCTAATTTACTCTCATTCATTAGTCTCAGTGACAGAATTTAATTATTGCAGCCTAGTTCATAGTGGGCGAGCAGCTGCACCACTTAAAACGTAGTAATGAAAACTAGTAAACCCTCACCTTGTCTCAGCAAAAAAGACCAGGAGTAGAACAGTTAAACTTATGGTCTGTAATCTCAACTAAAGAAAAAAACAAACAAAAAAAAACCCCAACAGTGAATTACTGTAATAAATGGAAAATTTCAGCTGGCTAACAGCTGTGCAATGGTTCTTTAGGTTCCAGATGACTTCAACTAATATAAATGGAAGTCTTCCTAAAAATGGAGTAAGATGTTACATTGAGCACTGTAAGTACTGAGAAGAAGGAATTCCTTGAAACAAGATCTACAGTCTTTGAGATAAGTCTTATAATGCTTATGAGAGCCAAGCACTCTTTCACTCAGTCTAGAAGTGGACCCACTGATAGCTGTGTGAGCTTAGCTGGATAAGATATTACTGAAGAGAAAGATCTGGCCAGTTCGTTACTCTAAGATATCTAGTAAAATTGCACGAAATCCAAATGAGCTGCAAACTCTTCCATGTAAGCATGGGAACAGCATGCTAGAAGGCCCAGCTGTACTAGGTAAGACAAAAAAGACACCTCAAGAAAACAGGGCAGGTACAAGGCATTCCTGGCTAGAGGTAGTCGTTCATCAACCTGTCCAAACTCACCAAAATCAGCCCAGATTCACCTTCATAAACTCTTCTTTTATATGCATTGGTGTTTTTTGGCAGAAAAAGGAATGATAAAAGCTGTGTACTGGAACACACCTGCAGGAATTCCCTCTTGTCCAAAGTTCTCTGTGTAAAATCAAGGGCAATCTCTGTATGATATTATTCCTCCTCTTTGCATTTGCCTGGCTTCTGATTATTTCTGGTCACTATAAAGTTGAAGTCTCACAATTTTATTTTCTATGTGTCTGTCTACCTCTTCTATTTTTGCATTTGTTCATTCTTTGGTAAAATGAAAATTATCTGGGAGAGTTTCAGGAAACTGGAAGAGCTTTATTTTTAACTTCAATTTTTAAAAACTTCTCAATTTATCTTCTTTGCTTTCTTAGCCAAAGTATGTTTCCAGCTGTGAGACATGGTTAAGTTAGAATACTTTAATAAATAAGCTTTAGATTATTGAGAAAGTCAGGTATTGCATATTATTTGGACATTACCAATTTTACTCATGCAGCATGTCTTTAAATAATAGGCATAGCAGCTCCTACAGCACATTACCTTGTGAGTTGTCTGGTCTGTTAATCTAATTGATTATACTTGTGCTGTTACCTGTCTTCCTCCTCACTGGAAATGCTATTAAAATGTTTGGTAATTTTAGTAATTAATTTCAAGTGCCAACAGTTCAACAAATGACCATCTTTCGAAAGCTTCAGCATCAGTTTTCAGATGTCTGATGAAGGGAAAGTAGGTCTGTAGTGCTAGTGTAAGACAGAAACATGCTTCTCTCCTTCTCTTCCCTGTTTTGCCCTCAACTCTGAGAGCACCAGAAGGATGGAAAAAGAATGCCTTATGTTTCTGATGCAGATAACTTTTCCCAAGACAACGTAGTTTTTTAGGACAGCATTTATTTAGATCAAAACTCTATATGAAAATAAATTTATTCAACTTGGTCTCATGTTGCTGATAAGCTTGAAGAGAAAGTACTGTTGTGAATTTGTACAGATAAAAGTCATTGCTTTTACAGAAAAGAGGCGTTATTGGATATTCTTATTGAAAGGATGTATTGCAAATGAAATTCTATGATAAGAAAAGTATGGATCGTAACAAAGTTACTGGAAAGTAGTTTCCAAGCATTTGAAAGACTATTTGAAAAGTCTAAAAGAAAAATTCATGCCAATGTCACGAAGTGAAATAATTTGACAATATATTTTTAAGATTACTAATACTATTTATATTTATATTTAATAGTATTAATATATTCACTGTATTTAATTCCTACTTTGAATATAATTTCTCAGTTTACAATCCCCAAGGAGCTGTTCTTTTATCAACATCATAGAAGTTCTGTTTATAATTTGTTGTCAGAATGTTTGACAACATATTAAAATTCATAGGGTACCTACCTTTTTACTCATGGGGAAAACGACTTTGTTTTATCCTGTATGTTTTGATATAACAAATAATTCAGCTGCTTTTACATGAGAATGCTAAATGTTCTGTAAACAGTAATTACAGGGTGGGCTATATATGTTCATACTATTAACAAAACATACTAATACACTAATATATGCAGTTTGTGTTTTGATTAACTACATTTTTTTCTCTGGATTATCATCAGTTGCTTGAGAATGAATTCAACTGAAATATGGTCATTTACACAACAAAAAGAACTTTTTCTTCATCTATCACTTGTTTATGATTAGGCACTATAAATTGTACTGCTTCAAGCTGTTCTTAATGTAGATCTACATTTACAAACTATAATTTCCAAATGCATCTTCTTCAGGCAAGATGTTTGTGTCATTGGAATAGAGATGAAAACAGCTTCGGTTCTCTTCAAAGCAGTGTAACCTGGAGCATAGTTATTTGTGCAGTAGGGACATAATCTCACAGTCTCAAAAACAGAAGAGTATTTTCATGATTGTCACTGAAGAAGGTGAATTTCTGTTCATTCAGTTTTGGAATTCTCATTCATGGAAAGGAAATGGGTTTAAAATTAGTGTCTTTGAAAAGACCAGGGATTCTGCTGATGCTGGAACTATCATTCGTGGATTGAAACTAGATTTATACCCTTTTATCTCACTGAATCAAGGCCTGAATAAAATATTTGACATGAAATAGTCACAGATTATTCAGATATATATCTGATTTGGGATTATCCAAGTACTTTCCTTAGTAAGGAATACTGAGAAAATGCTTTTCTTTTTTTTTTTTTTTTTTTTTTTAATCATTAGACATATATTCCTTTTGGATGAGTCTTGAAAAATGGATGGCTTTGTTTCACTCAAAATTTGCAGCATCAGAGAAGCATAGAATAGTTAGGATTGGAAGGTTCCATAAAGAACATGTAGTTCCAACTCTCCTGCCATGGGCAGAGACATTTTCCACTAGATCAGATTGCCCGAAGCTCCATGAGAGCAAAGTAAAGGGGTAAAATCACCTCACTTGACCCGTTGGCCATGCTTTTGATGCAAACAAGGATACAGCTGGGTCTTTGGATGATGAGTACATAATCCAGGTCATATTCAATTTTTAATCTACCAACATCCCCAAGTATTGCTAACACCTCAGGGCTGCTCTCAATCGACTCATCACCCAGTCTGTATTTGTGCTTGCCCTGACCCACGTGCAGCACCTTGGCCTTGTTGAACTTAATGAGATTTGCAGTCCCATGTCTCAAGCCTGTCCAAGTCCCTCTGGATGACACCCCTTCCCTCCACTGTGTTAATCACACCATAAAGCTTGGTGGTGTTGGCAAACTTGCTGAGGGTACACTCAATCCCACCATCCATGTAATCAAAAAATATGTTAAACAGTATGGTCCCAATACTGATCCCTGAAGACCACCACTTATCACTGGTCCCTACTTCAACATTTAGCTACTGACCACAACTCTTTGGAGGTGACCATCCAGCCAATTCCTTATCCACCAAATGGTCCACCCATCAAATCCATATTTCTCCAGTTTAAAGACAAGAGTGTCATGCAGGACAATATCAAATGCTTTGCACAAGTCCAGGTAGATGATGTCAGTTCTCTCTTCTTATATACCAAACACTAACTCTGCCACTAAAATTGTCAGATATTATTTGCCCTTAATGAAGCCAAGCTGGTTGTCACCAATCGTTTCCTTAGCATAGTTTCCAGGAGGATCTGTTGCATGATCTTGCTGGGCACAGAAATAAGATTAACTGGCCTGCAGTTCCTTGAGTCTTCCATTTTTTCCATTTGTTGTTTTCAGCTTTTGGGAACTTCACGGGCCTACCGTGCCTTCTCAAATAGGATGATTAGTGGCTTAGCCACTTCATCTACCAGTTCCCTCAGGGCCCACAGATGCACCTCACCAGGTCCCATGGACTCATTCACCTTCAGGTTGCTTAGATAGTCTCAAACCTGACCTTCTCAGACAGTGAATGTTTTTTTATTCTCCCAGTCCTGGCTTTGCCTTCTCCAACAGTGTGGCTGGAGCACTTGCTAGTGAAGACTAGGGCAAAAAAAGTTGTTGAGTACCTCGGTTTTCTCTATATCCTGGGTAACTAGGTCTTCTATTTCCTTCTGGAGAGGGCCTACATTTTCCCTTATCTTAATTTTATCTTGTAAGAGAAAACTCAGAGAGCTTGTTTTTTTTCAATCCGATTCTTTGCATAACAACACTGGACAAGAAAAAATCACTCAGTACTGAGTAGGGAACCATAAAGATTGAAAGACTAGGCAGAGCTCAGCTTGTTTAAGTGGAACAATAAGTATTCTCATTGTTAGGGAGTTGGCACTATTTTTCCATCTTTAGACCACATTTTACATGTACAGTTTATAGTCATAAGGGAGATTCAGATGAATAAGGCTGAACAAGGTGCTCTGGATATTTTTGTCTTCACTTGTCTGAAATCAAATAAAAACTCTCATCAACATATCATGTTCTGGCCTCCTGTCCAGCTCCATCCTTTCTTTCCCCACATGGATAATGTCTGGCCAGGAAGGAAATGACTGCATTTTCAACTACAGGAATGAAACCTGTTCTAATGGAAACTTGGTTGAGTTACTTCCTGAAATCTAATGACTAAAGAGAGCTTTCCAACAGACTAAGATCAGCAGAAATGTTGGCCAGTGAAAGGCATAACATCCTAAAATAACCACAATGTGAATTTTTCAAAAAGCATTCTTCTGTTGCTGTACAATTTGGGGACTGAGGATTAATGATGTTTGAAAAATCAAACTGGTTTTACCTTCGTTCATCTCATGTGGTTTGTGTTTATCGAGTAGCCCCACTAAGCCACTATAAACTTATTAGAGTTTGTGTAGGGTAGCAGTTGAGAGAACAATGACATTTGAGGGACAACAACGTCCCTTCTCAGAGGCTACTGAAAATTTTCACCTTCCAATATAGCTATTTTCATACTCTTGCTATCCAGTTAAAGGTTTCTGTATAGAATGCAGAAGAAATATCTAGAAGAGAGAAAGTAGATGTATGTCAAGTAGCCACATGAAAGAGAAATAATAATAAATTTCAAAAGCTCAGTCAGCATGAAGGACAGCTAAGAAGTTCAAATAAACTCAAATACTTTAGTATATCTCTGACATAAATTTGCATAAAAATTCGTAATACATGTTGGAATTTATATTTGCAGTTTATATAATTCACATTTACCTTGGATTTCAGATGAAGCTAAGCTTGGTCTGACCTCTTCCTCTTGAATAAAATCAAGAACACCTTACAGTTTCTTGGTTAGTTAGTTGTAATGGCATTTGTTTTAACCAATTAGTATGCAACATCACAATCTACTTCTAAGAGAAAATTCAGTATACAGTCAGGAATGTGTACTTTTTTGGAGCATCTTTCTATTTTACAATTCTACTTTTTCCTACTTAACCATACAAACTTAGAATTAAGCTTCCAAATGCATTGTTTAATGTCTTTCACATCGCTTGCAGGGATTAGCTGAGGTGACACAATTTGTAATAAAATTTTACAACAGTAAACCTGGCTTGCAGAGCAGATGTAAAAATCCTGCTGGATGTCATGCATTTAGGCATTCATTCATAAGAAAGCACACTGCTGTGCATATGTGGAACAGGATGTTTTGCTATGCCAAAAGAGAATCTTCATGCTGTTGAATTTATGCATTTCCCACTGCTACTCAAAATGCTTGTCTGAATGCTCAGGCAGGAGAGAGCTTTCTCTATGGAAAATGCTCATCTTCTGTTCAAGTCAAGAGGTCTGACTTGTACTCTATTCCCTATTCATTGGCAATTTGCAACTGATGTTTGCTTTATCATCACAAATTAAGAAGGAAAAGATTGTCGTGCTAATTTTTGCTTCAGTGTGGTGTTATGAAATAGGTAAGAAACAGTAAGAAAAGAGGAGAAGGGAAGAAGAAAACAAACAAGAGACTCCACAAAGATAAATGTGATATCCCCTTCACCCTCAAGAAATGAAATTATTCTGACAGGGTCAGAGATTCTGCTTGGCAAACCATCTTAAATTAATTACCTGCTTGACATTTTAAAGGAAGGTTTCAGATTGTAAATTTAACCCAGACAAAGCATTCTTTTTAATCTTGTCAGTATGCAAACTACTTTGCACTGCAGTCTGTGAATTATTTATCAGAGGAATGACCCAAAGGGTAAAAGGAAAATCAGGAGTTTTTGATCTCAGGTTCTGCAGCCTGATATACTTCTCTACCTTAGATCTGTACCTGTTGCAGTTGTTTAATTTCTCTTTGTTTGATATTGCTGATGTGTAGCTCCCACACTGTGCTTCTCTAAAGCTTAAACATTTTTCCCTATTTAAAGGCATTTAAATTGATTCTAAAAACGTGTCCCAGCTAACAATTGTATCTGCTTTACAGGGAAAACCAAAAGTTAAATAATAGGGACAAAAATATCTATCTTTCTGTTCCATGTGTTTTCATCAGAATAAACACGTGATATGCACGGCTATTGGATCTTTTCCTGCACTCAGGTGAAAATAATAGTCAGTAATCTACAGAGTGTGATTTTTTTTCTTGTAAAATACATTAAAACATTAATCCTGTAACAAGCTGTGTAACATTAATGATGAAGGGTGGTCACATGGAAGAAGTGAGTCCAGAATCTAGTTCTGACATAGATTGGGGTTGGGTTTTTGAGGCCACCTAATTTTAGTATTCTGGTTTTTAAATGAAGCCTGTACAACTTCTAATTCCTTAGGTCCCAGTAATTTTAAGATTATTTATTCAACAATATTTTATGTAGAGTTTAATGTTACTGCTAATAGAAGAATCCTGAATGTAATTGTAATGTAAAATATAAACGTAATTCGGGGATCAACGGAAATCAGAACATAACCTGACTAATACTCTCAGTTGACATTTAACCTGTTTACTTAGTTACTCTGGGTTTCTACAAAAAGCCCACAATTTTCTGAAGATATCAACCAAGTAAACAGCTGATATTTAGAAGGAAATAATATTTGGAAACTCATCTGAAAAAAAAACCATTAGCCAATTGTACCAACTGTATTATGTAATCCTACTATATCCTTTTTCTGGTTCATCTATATGTAAGATGAACTTCAGCTGATCTGAGCAGAAAGTTCAGAAGACACTGTAACCCACAGAGACAAAATGTATTTCCCTTCTGCTTCTCTCATGTAGTACAAAAAAATATTTATTTGACCTCTGGAAATTTTTGCATCTTGTGTGCTGAAATGAAGTTGATAAAAATGTTACAGAATTCTTTTGTTTAGTGTTTATGTTTCTGTTTTATAATTTTTCATTTTTTATTGAGGGGATTTTTTCCTATCACCAGACTTTCTTCTTCTTTTGTGTCAATGATTGAGTGTTTGAAGAGCAAGACATGAGAGACTTTATAATAATAATAAAAATATGAATGAGCTTTTACTATGTAGTCTTAATGAAATAAGTCCATTCTGACAGACAATTCTGCTTTCAAGAAATATATCAGATTTCTACTTTGGTTTCTAAGTACTCCAAGAATTTCAAACTTGTCTTGAGTTTCCTCTGATAATAAAAAAGTGCTTAAATTCTTGTGAATTGATGGGAGGTTAACTATGCATCACATAAAATCAGGGATACTCCACCAGTTAATTGCAAGCCTCCTCATTTTAAAATTGTATCTACTTTTCACCTATCTTTGCCATAAAACTCCCAAGAAATAGTTAAAGGATTGAGTATGTCTTCCACAAGTTATTTACCTACCTGTAAATTCCCCTTTGCAGATTATCATATCCATATAAAATATACAACTAAGAAACGGAAGACTTTTGCTTACTTAATAGTCCAGGTTTCTCTTTAATGAAGTGTAAATATGAGCAGTAGTTTCTGTGGATACATTCTAATTAAGGATTTTGGTTATTGTTTAACTATGAAAATTTCCCCTGTGATTTCTATTCAGCTAATTTCACTTTTCTTCTGACCTTGCACAAACCTACTGGAATGTCAATGCTGGGGCCGTGATTGGAGACCATCCTAACAACAGCTACTTTTCAAAGTCTTCCTTCTACTTGAAGATTCTTTATTTTTCCCAACTCAGAAGGGTGGTTAAGACTCATATGAGTGCAAAGAATTACTTTTATCCAGATTTAAATATTATTTTATGATAATTACGGAAGCTATTCTTTTAAGATAAGTAAAATATGCACTCCTTGATTTTTGTGTATGTATCTATAATGATCAGACTTTGATGTTCACTGTTCATGACTGCTATTTGATCAGCTCATGATGGAATTACCTGCAGGACCTTTTCAAGTTGTTAAAATATGCATTTTTTAAAGTGATAATGAATAGACTGCACATTCTTCATGTCCTAGGTAGCTGAGGCTGAACTTTAGTAGTGCAGTAATACAAATACTCTATCAAGATATGCACTGGTGGCCTTGGCTGTGTTCCCAAAGTCCAAATATTTCTTACTGAAATCCACACCTCTGTAGCACTAGCTAAGCCTTACTTATGCTCTGCTTGCTGAAGCACTGGCCTTTCACTGCTGCTCTGCATAAAAGCTGATTTCATCCATAGTGTGTTCAGACCTTCAGGGTTTCAAATCTATTTCATTGACTGTGTATCTTCTTTTATTTCCCTGAGTGCATTATTATGAGATGTTACTATTCTGATTTGTACTGAAATACCATTTTCTATGGATTTGGTTTGGCTTTACTTAGCCTTACATTTTCAATGTTCATCTTTGTAATTTGTTCTCTCACTATGACGTTTCTTTACCCTTCACAAAGACCTGATACACATTCTGAGATTTATGTAGTGCAAAGGAACAGCTGTGGATTGCTCTGGTGCAGCAACAAAGCCCAAACTTAGCAAAACTTTCATTCCCATCTGTGCTGGAAGTGAGATGGTACTTCATGTTGCACAAGAGAAAGAAGCAGGACATGATTACTATTCTATACATTATTAATATTCCTGGCTTCCATGATGAGAACTTACAGCAAAGTGTCGACACTTGGCATGTTTAAAGTTTTAGTCAGAAAGTGAAAATGTTCCTGAAATGTGGCACAGCTCATAGAGGGTTGCACAGGGACAAAGATCTCTATTTTCCCAATAGGCTGGTATGAAAGCCTGAGGCATCATGTAGAGTTTTAATGTATATTACCATTTATTAAACAGTTGTTTTGATGTTTAAATCCTATGGTTTCGTGTTTTTGTCAGCTTCCACTTTCCTTGCACTTTCCCCCATATAGCTTTTTTCCATTTGCTTTGCCTGTGTGCTAACAACTAGTGGTGAGAGTGCCCTGTAAAAACACAGCATCGCTAGCCACCCAGTGTACTATGTTTCACCTCTGGTAAGGTTTTTATTTATTTTTAAATAAGTTCCACCTCATTTCTCACACATTAAACCTCATTGTGGAGTAATTTTCCTTAGTATGAAAAGACCTCATTAATTGTTCCATTCAAAATTTTTTATCTCTCAGGGTAGGTGTTGCAAGGCAAGTATAATGCATAAGGATTTTTCATCTATAATCTGCTTAAGTATGTCTTTTTCTTAAGCGATTACTTTTGCTGCATCTGTGTTTACTTAAGAACCTGAAGCTAAAATAATTAGTAACAGGTGGCTAAGGTCTTACTGATAATCTGACTTTTAGGTGTACTTCTGTAAAAGGTTTTCAGTTCTCACACTCTGGTTCTTTTCTATATTTATCAGGCTGTAATGAGAAATGATCTTATATGGTAAGTTACTTGGACTTAATTAGTTTTAGGAGAGGGATTATTTTAACACTTTTAGCTGACCATATGACACATATTTTACCCATTAGTAATAACAAACCATGCTTCATCTCTTCCTGTTCTATAGGCATATTCTAAGTAATTGTTTTCTATGGCCTAGTTCTCTAAAGATATGCTTGCATTGCTAGTTTATTCTATGTTTTCACGTGTGTTCTATCCTGATTTTACTCTCAGGAATTTTCAGTGGATTTTCCGTTACCAGCTATTCACTGAAGTTTTCAGATCCTTTTCTGCTGACTCTGGTGATATTTAAGTGACATGTGGCAAACTTTTTTTGTTATTGCTATTAAGAGGTCTTGAGAAGTATTTGAGAGGGTTTTTTTTAAACTTCTGTATATATATGTATACTCGAAATGTGGCACCTACATACCCAAGCTTCTTAGCTGTCCAGACATGAATGCAGTAAGAACAAGAAGTCATTCAGCTATGCATGATGGGCTGGATATGGTTTGTTGACATTTATGACTGCAGGTAGGAGATTGCCACGGCTATATGAATGCTCAGGCAGAGTGGTCCTACATTAAGACAAAAGCAAAATTAGGAAATCATCCATGTAGGTACTCAACAGCCAAGTGATTTTGACATATGCTAGCGATATGTGTGGCAATAATTCAAAAGCCCTCCTGGGCCTAACTCATTCTAGGGGTTTGAAGGGTAGCTTTCTACATTTCAAGGTATTAAAGAGGTTTTCTTTCTATCTTTTCTTGGAATCATTTAATCTTCCGTAAATACATACTTCCCAAGCTACAGTAAAGCTGACGTGTTGCTTGGGTTATTCTCCTGGGATGTTTGAAGACACGGATTTTGGGACTCTGACATTGAATCACATAGTTACTGGATTATTTTTTTCTGAACCATGGGTAAGTGTTTTAAAAAGAAATGTTTCAGTCTCTAAAACAGCTTCAAAGGTTTGGAATAGTTCTTATATAGAATGTGAAAACAAAATGAGAAATCCTTACTCTTCTTTCATGGAGCACATGATAGTTCACTTTTGCTGAGACAATCTCACACTGGAATCGGTCAGCAGGACCTATACTACAGAGCACATGTGGCTTTACAACTGTCTCGAGGTATTGTAAATTGCACTCATCCTTACATGGGAACCAATTTCTACCCACTGTTAGCCAAGAAGTCTTCCCAAAAATCTGGTTTTACAGGATGACAATCACTGAAAAAAAAGGTATCTGTTGCCTTGCAATATTAGGAAATACATCTGTTTTATAAAAAGGATTATTTACTATGTTTATTCTGGTATCCATTAAGGTTAGGAATATTTTCCAGCCACACAATTTGAGCACAGAATTCAAGATTTTTGCTTACACTATACGTAGAAGCTACATACTTCTGCTCTCCTTCCAGTACACAAATCTTGTTCAAGAAATAAAACAGGCAGAGAGGTAGACATCTTGGGATTTTCTTTGTCCTAATTCTCAAGCTCTGTTAATAACTTTTTATTCTTAAACAATTATCCAATCCTCTTCCAAGTTTATAACATATGAGAAAATATTTTTTAGCAATGGTCAAATTTAAATATATATTAGTATGAAATTTTAAAAGGAACATCCCAGTGTGGAAAAGCTAGTATTGTCATGTAAATAACGTCTTTCTAGTTATAGCATGAGATAAAATAAATCAGTCTGGAGAACTACATAGGAACAATTACATCTAGTAAAATAGAACTGATCTAGAAAGAGATAATAATGGCACATTTCTATTTCTTGATGTGAAATATTATTGACAAAGATTGTGGTGATTTTCTTTCACAGTTCAGAGAAAAGATACTTTTACAGATGCATATTTAAATTAAGAATCAAATTATCATCCTGCAGTTCATCAGCACAGGAAGAAAAAAAAGCATACTGCAGAGAATGTTAAAATAGTTATTATTTAAAGTTTTTTTTGTGGAAACCCTAAAGAATGTTTTACTGCAAAAGGAAACAATGTTGAAAATAATATCAAAGCTTAAAAAAGGTCACCAAACACAGATATTGTTAATATTTTGTGATTTCTTCTATGCCTTAACACTTCATTAAGGCAAATTTTTGTATAGCTGTTTTAGATTTTTTGGCTACATAGATCACAAGGCACAAAAATTATATTTGTTGTTTAAAACATTGAAGAACAAAGAGTCTTTTTGTTCCTGTGTATACATAACAAAGCTCTTTAGAGAAGAAAATAAAATTATAGATCTACAAGATATAATATATATAGAGTTTGATTAATAATATAAGTATACATATATATTTTAAATATAGAAAATGAAATATATAATACAAACCTTAAAATGAATTGGTCTTCATTAAAAAAAAAAAAATAAAAGGAATAGAAAGATAACTGATAAAATTCCACAGAACTGGAGTAGGAATCAAACCACTGGTAATAACATATTAAACCAGAAAGATCTTTCTAGGTGATGCACAATCTTGTCTTATTATCTCTTGTTGTTCATACTCAAACTGTTTCTGTAATATGTCTGGTTAAGAGTGATTAAATGGCAAGATCTTTAGTGTTTTGTTGATTAACTACTAGACCATTATTAATCTGTGACACCAGCCAGAGAATTATCAGTTACCCAGACTAGCAATACATTTGCTAAAGATAGATCAGAATGTGTGCTAGAGTTGCTACACATTTATAAGACCAAATTTTCCGCAGATAATACCTGTGTCAAGTATCAGTGCTTGAGCTGCAATTGGCCATTCCATTTAGTCTCCTTCAAAAGAATTTGCATTACTGGAAAAAAAACAACTTGAACTTTGCTTAAGAGTTTAAAATCAGATAACTGTATATATATATCTATGCTAACAAATTACAAGAATGAGAATCCAGTTCCATTGTTTAATGGATTCATATCTTAACCAAAAAGCCTTTGGCAAAGATGCTTGTTTAAGGATCTAAGAATCTGTCTTGGTCTGGAGATAAGAACTGTGATTTTTATTTATAATTTCTTTGTGAAAATCTGCCCAAAATTGAAGAAGTAATGAAGAAGATTGGAAAACTGATCTTTAAAAAAAAATCTGTTTTGGGTACACCAGACACTCCAAAGCTACTCTCTTTATGAAGCACATGCCATTTCAGGTCATTGAGTGGCCTAATGGTACGCATTCTAAAAGTCATCCTTGCTGACAGGCTGGAGAACAGGACTGAGTATTGCTGCCTCACCAGCAAAACAGAGAAGACAACAGAAATACAAAAATCTCCAGGAGCAGAAACTGACAGACATTGTCATGCCTGACCAGGAGCAATGAGTGGAAAAGGGGAAGCAAGAATCACAAGATCTGCCAGAAATGTTCGCCTGCTCTGGGGTGGGATCCTCCACAGGCTGCAGTGTGGATATCTTCTCCATCATATTCCTCCATGGAGGGTAATTCTCTCACAGCTTACATACAACATTTTTACACTTTCTTAAATATGCCATCATGAAGACATCACTAGTATTGCTGACAGGCTTAACTTGGGTCCATTGGAATTGGTTCTGTCTAACATGGGGTAGCTCCTTGTCTCTTCTCACAGAAGACACATCAGCAGCTCCTCTGCCAATGCCTGGCATGGACGCTCAGTACAAACTAAAAGAATAATCTTATATATTCATGGAATTATGGAATCATTTAGATTGGAAAAGATCTTTAAGGTCATTGAGTCCAACTCTAAGCTTAGCAATGTCAGATACACCACTGAACCATATCTCTAAGCACCTGATCTACACAACTTTTGAATAGCTCAGGGATGGTGACTTAGTCATTTCCCTGGGAAGCCTATTCCAATACTTGACATCCCTTTTGGTGAATAAATTTTTCCTGATACCTAATCTAAACCTCCCTGCTAGCAACAGGACAAGGGGTAATGGGATGAAGCTGCAACACAAAAAGTTCCATTTAAACATAAGAAAAAACTATTTTATTGTGAGGGTGATGGAGCAGTGGAACAGATAGGGGTTGGAAGGGATCTTTAAAGATCATCTAGTCCAACCTTCCTGTAGAAACAGGTTCACCTAGATCAGATCGCACAGGAACATGTCCAGTAGGGTCTTGGAGACCTCCAAGGAAGAGACTCCACAATCCCTCTGGGCAGGCTGTTCCACTGCTCTGTCACTCTCACAGTGAAACAGTTTTTTCTTATGTTTAAATGGAACTTTTTGTGTTGCAGCTTCATCCCATTACTCCTTTTTTTTTCTCTAACTAAATAACCCCAGTTCAGTCACTTCTCATGGGACTTATGGCACAATATCTGTTGATCTTTTGTTTAAAGATATCTTTTTTCATTAACAGTGTTGAGCTGTCTGATGCCTCTGTGTCATTCCCATGTCTAATGTTAAGCTTTTCATATCCAGAGGTCTAGGTCGTGTGTTACTCAAGGTAATTTATTCCCACACAACCCAATTACAGACCACAGAGCCCATGTTTCTATGCTCTGACCTGAAACTATACTTCACTCTTTTAAAGTTATACTTTCAATTCAGAGGGGGAAAAAAAATTACACCATTTCTTTGACTCATTCTTTTTTCTTTCAATCTGAAGATTATTACCTGAAATATAGTAGTGCATATGAGTAGAAGTATGTGACCTGAATGCTTGTAAGCAAGAATGAGTTCCTCTGAAAGCTCTTCATTCTTATCTGAATGGGAACCATTAGTATCATTTGATGGTGCCATCAGACCTTCTACTGATACAAGAATCTATGTGCCTTTTTCTAAGGGTGTTATTGAAAGCTGGTTTTAAGCAATGTTTCCTAGGCATAGAGGTTTTTCCAAACCACTTTAGTGCTCTTTTTTCCAGCATTAATCTACTTTTTCCAGTATTATTATTATTATAATTATTGGTATTATTTTCTGACAGATACTAGAAAAAATATACTACTAAACAAAAAACATAGTAAATAAAGAATTTACTTCTAATCAGAAACCTGAATTTACTTACAGAAACATCCTAAATGTAGTTGGAGAGTGTAGAACACAGCCACAAGTTTGCAGAGTGATTCCCTCCACTGCAGGGTTCATACTACTTTTCTCTGCACAAGAAACATTTCACTAGCTGTCCAATGTTTGTGGAGTAAATAGAAATTAGTTTAATGGCCTTTGGAAAACACAACTTTAAAAGAAGGTGTTGGACCGTGATAAGCAGACGAAAGAAAAAATATTTCATTAAATATACAGAAGCAGTCCTGTGGGCATGTATCAGCAGTGAGCTTCATGCCTTTGAACTGTGTACTCAGCTAGAGAAGTTAGAGGGTCACCTGCTGCCTCCGCTTCTGTTTACTCACTCTTTCTACCTCAGAATTTCTGTTTACTTGTCTCAGAGAAGCAAAGCTCTTGCTGGTAGTGGGAAATGTGTTTCTCTACCCAGGTGAGTCTGCTACAGCATGGTAAATATGAGCTGGACTTTTATGGAAAATGGAGGTCAGTGAAACATAGTCCCACTTTACAAACGAGCTTGTAACGATGCTTTTTGGTGGCAGTACTGCTACCACTCAATTACCACTCCGGCAGTTATTTTAAGAAGAAAACCACTACAGGCATATTTTGTGAGGGACACATGTCACTAGTTTGTGTTGGTCTTGCATTGTGAGCCTCTGTCAGATTGGACCTGTCTGTAATGGTTTTAAACTCCCAATGTGGTTCCAGGAGCAGCTGGCCATCTCACTGCACAGAATGAGTCATTTCAGCTCAGAAGCAGAACTGCAAGTGCCTTAGAGAAAGGGTCATATTGGACAGGGAGCCTTTATATGAGGTGGGGCTGTGCTGGGGATATTTTGGATGTCAGTTTTGATTTGTGAACCTTGGCTTCAACTAAGTCTGTCTTTAAGCTTGTCTATCGCTTACAAGATTTAGCCCTTAGGCAGATCTGAAAATCCTAGCTGCTGTGCTGTGCTGAACCTCTTTTTGCAACATCTTTGTCTTCAATATAATATTCTCTTGAAATGTAAAGTGTTTTTTTAGTGCTTTATTTTTATATTAACTAGCAGCAGAAAATAAAATGTTATTTATCTGTAAGAAAAAAAATATTTACATGATAGAGCGGGGAAAAACCTCTAAGGATATAGTTGAAATATCTAAACCAAACTAAGAGGGCATAGGATGCTATTAGCTATTATGGAAAGTTGAGGTGGTGTTTAAAAGAGATACTTGGTTGAGGTTTGCAGCACATTCATAGAACAGTCTTGTGAATCCCCTGAGCTCACCTTCATTGTTTTACATGCAGAGACTGTGGCTGCAATTATGTCTGAGCAATATATTACAGTGTGCTGAGAGTGGAAACACAAGCAGCAGGTGACAAAAGTAGGTGTAAATGAACTAGATATTTTCATTACATTTTGGTAGTGAACTGGGAAAAAAAACAGGAGGAAAAAAATTATGTCTTGCAAGGGACATAAACACGACATTCTGTGCCTGGCAAGGCAGAGGGAAGCGTTGCACGGTTTGATGAGAACAGCGCATCTATCAGTTAGGCCTATGATGAAGCTGTGAGGAGGCCATCAAATACTAATGGTGATTCTGGCTTGAAATACCACTAAATGTCATGGGCAAGAAATAGACATTTTATTTCCTCAGTATCTCCCATTAAGGCTGCCTGCTTCGTCCCAAGATAACTTTGAGGTAGTGTTTCTGTTGGAGCTTGGAATGGAAATTAGTTGTGGATTGAAAGCAATACACTTTTAATTATACACCAGTTTAAAGAACTTGTTTTCTCTAGTAAAGAAAAATTAAAGCTAGAGTTTAAGTCACATCCATCAATTTTAATCTGTTTTTCCTCCTCTTCTTTCCTGGTTTGCCTGGTGGGATATTCAAGGCTTCACTGAGGTAAATGTGACTTTTCCTTGTAGTTCAAAATACTGCCACTCACTTGAAGTTTTACATTCTGTCCAAGCAGTGATCAAGATAACCATTCCATAAAAGAGTTCACTTTCATTATCATTATCTATGGCAGTCACACACGGTGATGAGCTGTTAGATAAGTTGGAGTGGCAGGCACCTCCTTCAGACTGCAATGGCTTTTCCCATGAGGTCCCTTGTATCCTGCCAAGGTCTTAATCTGTTTCTCTCCAAGGGTCACAAAATCAATTTGTTTCCAGGGACCTTGTCAGCCTTGTTCTACTACTTGACTTTCAGATTTACTATGTCAACTTTTCTAGATGAGATGACATGACTATAACTGCTTTTTCAGTCTGGGATCAGGTCACACCACAAATGGACTGTGCTTGGAAGAGCTAAATGCCCAGTACAGTGCTCACTTGATTAAAGGGCTTTTGTGTGCACAATCAGTTGACACAGGGCAGCCGAATGAAGACCTCATGCCAAGACTGAGGGGTGGAATCTCACCCTTTGCTGAGATATCTGCAGAAATCCTCACAGCATGGTCTATTATACAAGGAAACAGAGCATTTTCTTTGCACGGAAAGTTCTGACTGCCTTACTCATGCCCCTGGGATCAACTTTTGAAGAATACTTAGAACTGCAATAGGTCTTGCAGGTCATGGAATGCTGTTTCCTCAAGGACCTATGTCCCAGCAGAATGTTTTCATTCTCATGAATTTGGACACCGCAGGATTAGAAAAAGCATCAGCAGTTTTTCCAGTCCAAATATTGCTCTGGTCATTTCTGTCTAGACAGTCAGTTGGTACCATTCAATATAGCCCAGAAAATCTATATAATCACAAAGTAACTATTGATAATTCCATACTTTTTATGCACTAATATACTGAATTATCTTTTGTTCAGTTGCTAGCTCCTTTTAAGGACAAGTATTTTACTGGGAAACTTACTCAAGGATCACTTAATATGCAAACATTTCTTGAACAAGAAGCTCAAAGGCTTTTGACATGCTGTGATACCACCTCTGCCCTCATACTGCTCAAGTTTATTTTCTGTTGCTGGGGCCACAAGTTATGTGGAATACTTAATATATTGAGAAAGCATAAACATCCAACAGTACCAAATGGGAGAAATTTCTGCTTACATCCAATAATACATTAGATTTTTTTATTGTTTCTGCTTTTATCTCATACAGAATGGATTTCAAAGAGAAAAAGTTTTGCCTTCTGTGATGTATTTCAGAAACAAAGACAATATTGTTAGACATCTATATAAATGTATGTATATGTGTGTGCATATATGCATGCTCTTGTTTTATACCTTCTTGATCTCCTAAGATTAAATTAAAAATGCTAAAAGAAGGCAGAAACAGAAGCATATGAAAATAAAATCACTATATGGTGATTTAAAAAAAAAATCTATTAAAAAAAAGAAAAAAGACATCTAGAAACAACAGCAAAAAGTCATGGAAAATTTATGCCTATTGTGTTAAGACCTATCATGGCCTTTTTAGTTTACTCTGTATTTCTCTGACATTCTAATGTGAACTTTTGTTTTGAAGAAGGCAAAATAAAAAGCTCTTAAAATGTTGGTCATATAAGAGCTTGTAATTTATGCAGACATTGACCAAGTTCTCCATCTTCTCAGTAACAGAAATAAAGCTATTATTTTACAGCACAAAAAAAAACCCCATTTATTTTTCTGCGAATCTCTAGTTTTTAATTCTAATACAGAAAGACTGGAAGATAACACTCAGTTTACTTTCATATTTACCTAAATGAAAGTCTATGATTTCAATTATTCAGTAGCCACAACTCTCAAATGGTAATTTGTGCTACCTTCACTGCTATGAAAACAAGCTTGCTTCTTTGAACAACCCAAATCAATAAATCTGATGAAGATAGAGTCATCCTGAGAATGGAAGGAGCTAAGAGAGTAGATCTGAAAGGGAAAATAAGCAAGAAGCTACAAAAGGGTGTTAGTTCAAATGTAAAATGTGAACCTTATTTACTTTGGGATCTGCTGACTGATTTGCTGCCTTAAATATAAGCTGTCACTAGCTTACAAAAATGTTACCTCCTCATAACCAGTTCTTCAGTGACAGAACAAATTTCTGTCTGCTTTCTCAGCTCACCCTGGAATACGCATCCTCTTGGAATGATGCTTCTCACTCCAGTGTCCCAGACATACTGCTCTATGCAAACCTAAAGCAACACGTACTTCTGCCCTGGCAGTCTACAGAAGCAAGAATGACATCTCACAGAAGATACAGATCTAGATCATAGGAGATCTGGAATCAGACACAGTTGCCACTGAGACCTTGAATACCTCCAGGCAGATGAAGAGTTGCATGGGTACCAAATCCCCAAGGTGATTTCAGAATGCCTAGGAGTCTTTATTTTTGTGGCATAGAAGACAGAAATTTTTTATCACAGTAGCTTTGTATGTGTCATGTATTTAGAGACACTAGCTCTTGTTACATCTGCTTAGTCCTTCAAATAGGTTTCCAGATCTTATACTTGATTTCCAGCACTGAAGACACCACTTTATATTCCCTCTCTGTGTCTTTATAGAAAAACATGTTGTTCTGCAGAATGGAGACAGTGACATCTCCTTTTTATTACCCCTTCTCAGCTGCTGAGACAAGAATATATATTTTTTAAATAATATTTTACACTGTCCAGTTGAAGCCAGGGATTCCAGGAAATGCTCTGCATGCATAAACATTGCAAATAAGATGGGGTTAACAGCATCACAAAACAGAAACAATTGAATGACTACCTAATATGATAATCTTGTTTAAAGCAAGATATCTAGCTTACAAACATATGCTAACCACAGAAGAGTTTGGGACAGACTAGGCTTGCCTGGGAGTGAGACTGCCAAAAGGAAAGTGATAGCATAAGAGTATCATTTCCAGTCTCTTTAGACCATGTTGCACTGCTCTTTGATGCATCTGGGTCAGCAAAGATACAATCTTGTAATAAGTGTGTGTAGTGTTTAGACAGGAGTGGGAGAAGAGGAAGGTGTCAATTAGTTCAGGGTATAAAGCTAAATGGTATTCAACTGAGCTATAGTATAGGACTTGTGATTTGAGACAGGCAAAAATGTTGAAACCTTGTTGGATTAACAAAAAGATGAGGGAGAGCTCACTTCCTGCCAGATTTATGTACAGAACTCCGATTGACATGAATGGCATGTCTGAGAGCAGAGCAACATGCTTGGTGAAAAAAAAATATCAAAAGAAGGTTGTTGTTTAGCAAATGCCTATAAAATTAATTTAAACGCTGACCTGCTAAGTTTCCTCTAAGGTTTGATCTGAAATTCATTGAAGTCCGAGGGAGTATCTCTACTAACTTTGGTGGACTTTCAAACCAGGCACTACAAAGGATGTTGATTTTTTCGGAGAAAGCAACATTTCTGTTGTGAGACAGAAAATACATTTTACTGTAATTTTCTTCAAATCTAAAAACAAAACAAAGCTTTGACGGTACATTTATAAGCCCAGCATTTAATCTGTGATACAAAAGGTTTGTGTCTATGATGGAAAATGACTGTAATAGAATACTGTAAAACTATAATAGAAAAGCTCATTCTGTGGATGAATCTGTACATTGGAGCCATCAGTCTCTGACACATAAAGATCTCAGGTTGTATAGACCAACCTTAATCCATATTCAGAAATAAAATCTTAAATTGCTTTTTAATGTTGTCTGGATCCAGGGACAGCTAAAATTGAATGCTTCCTATTTGTGTCATGTTTCAACTACGGACATATAATTTAACTTCCTCTCTGTTTTCTCAGAAATTAAGATGAAATAATGTTGTTTTTGTAGGCAAAGTGAGTGGATCAGATTCTTATGGAGTAATTCCTTCTTAAAAAAGTATCCAACTCGATATTTCTTACTGCATATTTTTATTGTGATTTTTTTTTTTTTTTTTTTTGGTAAGAGATGTGTGGATGAGTTGCATTCCTTTATATATGCAGTTGCATTTTGAGATACTGTAGTGAAATCCTTCTGACTACCTTACATAGTTAAGTAGACCCAGTGGGACTTCCTTTTCAAGTTAAGAAAGTACAGCTTCATTGTTTGACAGTCACTTCAAAAAAGTCTCTTTGAGGTATATTTTACCTTCTTCTGTTACAATGCAATGCTTTATTCTTTATATTAAGAAGATGTGCAAAAGCAGATCACGTAAAAGAATCTTTTAAACAGAGAAATATACTACTGTTATATTCCTTCTACTACTTGACAAGAGATTGAATACATAAGTGAACAAGATTTCCATCAGTGCGTGAGAGTAAGACGAAAAATGATCTTTCACTAATTTTCTATTAATGGAAATGTGGATCACTTAAAGCAAACCATGAAAAATCATTTTGTGCTGTCATGACTTGTAGGGAAAGGAACATGCACTACATGCTGGTTACATTTATAGTACTACTCAAAACTGGCACAGGGACTGTTCTGTGGCTCTGATCGCATGTAGTACAGGTCAGATCATATTCACTCGATTAAACTTGCTTCCTGCTCTAAAATGAGCCCCATTTCATCCTGCTGCTTGGGAACAACCCCTAGTCAAGACTATCTCTTGAGCTGTGCTAAAGAGTTTTCTTGGTTGAGCTTGTTGTCTCTCACTAAAGCCTTGTGAGAGACTATACAAACAGTTGTGGAAAGTCCCAATCCCCCTCTTGAGCCACACCCTGACTTTTTACCATTTACTAATGTAGATTCAACCAGTGATGATAACAGAAAGACTCAGACAATTCTGTTAAATAGTCTGCATTTCCCAAGACAGTTATTTATCTAACTAAACAGAGATCATGAAATAGGAGTTAATTTTTTTAAGACAAATTGTCATTTTCTAGGATGAGTGCTAGCCGGTCAGTTTGAAAGGGTGATGAACCATACAACTTACAGAAATTTATTGTTTCTAATGCTGTTATGTGGGTCGAAGCAGATTCCTTTACAACTTGAACACTGAAGAAGCCAATGGCAAATTATTGTCTATATAGCTGTATACAGTATGTATACAGTAGCATGCTCAAATTTGGGGACACATTTATTTCCTTTTTACTGAATCATGAAGTCACACTTAGGTGAAAGATATTGTTTCAAATATACATGAAAAAGAAAAGCTAAAATTTGACAGCTATTTTTACTTTCAAATAAGCTATATTGTTCAGAATCTATATTTTGTCTGAGCAGCATTTTGTTATTTTAGGCTATGCCTCTTTTACTCCCTAGTTAATAGCTCCAATATGAGATCCGAACCACTCTGCCCTGAGAAAAGAGTTTTGTTAGAGTTGTCTAGGGAACTTTTCTCAGGAATGATGGGAGATAGTCTAATGAACAGTCAAGAGCTTTCAATTAAATAATCAAATCTGCCAAACAGACAAAACAGTTGGAGTGAATTCCACAAAGTCCTCTTACTGCCTTGTCGTGGCCTCCTGATTCCCCTGGCCTATCAGAGTAGGAAAGCAGTGAGAAGGGTGAGAGAGTATGAACATTAGGAGGTAAGCCATGCCATGGCACTTTCTCCTAGGCTCAATTGGGTCAATTGGGAATGGGTCAATTTTAATTTCTGGTTCATGTTGGAGATAATAATCCGATCTCTATGCATAACAATTAGCTTGTCGTAGTTACTGTTATTCAGAAACTGTTAAACATTTGAAGCTAGAACAACAAAGAAATTGAGATTCTTAACAAAGAATACAATTCAGAGCCACAGAGACAATAAATAGGACATTTTTTCAGATTTCAAGATATATTCTAGAAATAATAAAGCAGTTCAGGTTTCCTGTGCTTTGGCAGACAGTTTTGAATTGTACTGCTTATGTCTTGAGCTATTATGAGACTACCCTATCTTTTTGGCTTAGGATTGCTTTTCAGGTAAAGAGGTTTGTATGCAGCCACACGGATGCTATTTCTGCCAATAGTCCAGACACACTTTCATTGGACACTTGTTCAGTGAGAGAGGAACTCTAAATATCTTAGGATTAGAGAATGTCTGAGGCTGCCAGACCATCTGGAGATGGTCTAGTCCAACCTTGCTGCTCAGAGCTAAGTCAACTAGGGCAGGCTGCCCAGGACAGTCTGGGTTTCAAACCTCTACAAGCTGGAGGCTCCTCTCACTTGGCAATATGCTCCAGTGTTCAACCAATATCACAGAAAAAGTATTGTCTTGCCGAATGTTTGCATAGACTAAAATTCAAGAAAGTTAGAGAATTACAAAAATACCAGTGATAGACTCCTTCTCCAAGAAGGATTCATTTATATAGTAAAAGTGAAAAAAGTGTTTTGCCTGGAAAAGCAAGAAAAATACAGAAAGCCTGAGGCCCCAGTAAGTAAGATATCAAGGGGAATGAGATTGAGTTATTTTTCCTCTGATTTTCTGACTTTTGCAAGAATTTAAAATTATCCCAGTCCTATATTCCTTGTTCCTAAAAGAAGATTAATTTTCATTTTCAAGTGCATGTGTTTTTATTTCACACAAGTAACATAAATAAGGTTCCTTTACTTTCATTAAAAGCAAACAACAGGCCTAATTCCATTCATAACATAGAAATACTGCAGAGTGAGGAATTCTATTTCAGAATGGAGCAAAGACATTTTTTTTTCTCTTTGATAAATAGAAAAAGAACACTATATCTACATACTGAATTAAAATAAAGGAACAGTTTAATTTAACCGTGTAACTATTTAACATTTTTTAAAGATGTATTAGTTTCTGACTATTTTTTCTACTTTTTTAAAGATACAGATGTTTGATGTAAATATTGTGAGTTTACAAATAATTTTGATCCAATGTAAATGCAAAAATCTGTTATTCTGTTCAGAAACTCACTAGTTTCTTGAATAACAGTTTTATTTTCACTGTTATTAAATCTGGTTAGGAAACACAGTAAAAAATTAACATATTATGGAACAGAGCAGGAATATGTCCACATCAGTTAATGCATTTATTTATTCCAGCATGTATAGAATAAAATGAACGAATATGCTGTGTGTATTAGGGGAAGACAGAAGTACTTTTCTTCTCTGTTATCTGGAAGTTCTTTATCAAGACCCAAACTAAACTCCTCTGCTACATTAGGTTGCTTCCTCCACTTCTAAAATACTTTTGAAAATTAAATGGTTCATATAAAAATGGATCCCTGTGAGCTATTAAGAATAAATAATTGGATAAGGGAATATCCACTGTCTTGGCAAATCTCACTAATTTAAAAAATGCTTACCTTGTCTAGCTAACTGGATTAATACTCTGAGAATATAATAGTTTTTCGAAACTGTGCAAATGATAAAACTTGGGTACCGAGATTGCATTACTGCAGCCACATGCAGCTATTCAGTAATGAAATTGGCACTTTTGTGGACAGTCTGGAATATTTCAGATTTGCGGAGGTGGTCAGTATAGTACTAATACTTTTAAAGTGACTTTGTAATTGAACCAATATGCAAATCCACATTTAATGTAACTATGAAGATGGAATCTCGTCTTGAAAAGCAAAGAACATCGTATGCATTGCATGCCCTCAACCCACGATTGCCTCCGGCTGTCCAAAAAAGTGCAAACTCACTCTTTACTGCAAACTCAGCCTTAAAATTCAGGTCAAGAAAAGCAAATGGAGAGCTGGTAACTAGGAATGTTTTTTATTTATCTGTATGAACCACCTTAAAGTTCAGGGCAAGAAGGCAGAATGAAGAGACAGAGACCAGAAGTCTTTATTTACTTATTTGTGTGTGCATTTGTTCTCAGGTGAATATAACAGAAATCAGTACAAGGCATTGCACATTGCATTTGTACAGAGTTTTCCCCTGGATTTTGTACCACAGAAAGCAACTTTTACATGCCAGCAGTACCTCTATTCTCATTCTCTAAGTTCTGAATTACTTTTTCTTTAAAAAGGGCACCCTCCATAGGACACAAATGGCCTTTGAATGCCAGCTCAGTTGGATCTGAGCAAAACTAGACTTTAATTCCCTACCATAGAAAGAAAGAAGTCAAAGTAGGGATGAAAAACATGGTTTTGAAATGTTTCCTGTATTTATGAAGAAACTATAGGAACCACATTGAGAAGATGATGATCTTTAGTCTCACAAACAGGGCTAGTGAATCTGTCTGCTTTTGTTTACTGGGAATGAATCACTGTAGATCTCCTGGAAAGCAATATGCTCTGTATTTATTAAGGGTACAAATCCTCAAGGTGATGCACAAAGACCACTTAGTGCATATTTTACTGCTATTGCCACTGAGTCATGCTTGCTTAGATGCCAAGACATGCTTTCAGCAAAGGAAAGCAGACTCACCAAGCCAGCACAGTAGCTCAGATAATAATGCTTCAAAACATCGTGACTCAAGACAGGGCATCCTGAATTTGGTCACAAATTTACTCTTTTGTGTCACCAGCAGGTTGTTTTTAATATCAGTCTCCATGGTGATGGTTTTGACTGTCACCTCTGGGACAGCACTAGGAGCGGCTTTACAAAGCTCACCTTGGCAGATTTACTGTCATTGCTATGTGTCACAGAAATCAGTGACAGCAAGCTATTGACACACTGAACCTCAGAAAGTTGCTGCTTTCCTATTTGAGGTATAAAAAAGCATTTCCTTGTGTGGTAGGCTATCTGAACTGCTAATTACTAGCAAAAATGTTACTGTCAGATGTTATCTAGAGAACTACAGAATAGAAGTCAATCTCATCTCTGCTAAGGCAATTAAAAGAAAGTTGACCTAGAACATATAAAAAATGTAAAACACAATTTTCTACTCTTTCACTTAGCCAAAAACTTCAATGTCTGTTTTTCATTTTACCCTAAATCAAAGAAGGAAAGGTCAAATGAATTAAAGTAAGTCACAAAGCTGGTGTAAGAGGGCAAAAACTAGATGTCAGTTTGACTATTAGAGCTGATACTACTGCATGTTCCAGGAGAACTCCATCTTCTGGAAGAGTGTGTGACAGTAAACCATAAAAAAATATCTTTATTCAGTTAAATAAATATGCATGTAAACAATTTAAACTCAAGCTAATTTTCACTCTATTTTGTGTTTGTTTCTGTGAACCAGGATTTTCAGCCAGCTGAGAACCTCAAAGAAAAGTGAAACTTTTTATACCATTTGCAGTTGAAAGTACAGACAAATTTTCCACCATGATGGGCCTTTCTGATAGACTGGACAAAAAGTAGAAACTGTGCAGCCTTTGCTTGGGCAGAGAAGTCTGAATGCATAGCTTTTATAGCAGTTTAGTGCCAGAATTCATAGCTAACCTTAAAGATATAAGACAGCTCCCTCACAAAACCATTATGGCAATCTGTGCTGGCACTGGATTATGAATTATAAAAGTACATAAATGTCTTTGAACTGTAGAAAACTTGTATATTTAATGCAATTCTGTACTTACATGAGCATAATGAAATATTAAACCTCAGTGGCAACACAAACCAATCTAACTGTGTGCATGTTGACAAACCCGAAAAGCACGAGTCTACCAGTATGTGAGGGATTTCTGAACCTATGAACCACTCCTAAACTTTGGACTTTAAGTAGAGAGTCATCTAACCACATAGATTTTATCTCCATGCCATCTGTTTAGATTCTAGAGATGGATACCTGTGATTATACATTTCCGGACTTTACAAACCATAAAGTATATTGAAAAATAAGTATGTAGATTGCTACACTACTGAATTCTTAGAAATGCTGATTGTTTCACAGAATACAATAAAAGTTTGCAAAATGTCTCATTTGTTGTATCTGTGACCTTTTTTGAGTATGATTTACACATATCTACCCTTGATATGAAGATGGATTATGCACTTACACCACACATGTTTTGTCTATCACAAATATTTTCAGGAATTTACTACATAAGCATTCTTACAGTCTGGTAATGTTTAATACAGTGTCTTGCATATGTTCAAAATAGGTAGAAAATAGTGGCTTTTAGGCCTTAAGCAGGAGAGGTGCTTTTCGACTTGATGTGCCTATAATTGCTGAGAACACTAAAACTCAGAGGTGTGATCACAGGCAGATGTGAACTATTTTACACATGAAAACAGATTTGAAAAATTTCTTTATAGGATTATAATGGAATTTGCGCAAACATGCATCACAGAGCATATCTGGCATAAATTAGATTGCTTTGCAATAGTCACAGATTTTTTGTTTTATCTGACATTGGGAAACACAGTTCTACTGCACTGAAACTTCTGTCATATGATATGGAATTAGTTTCTTCTGACACTGCTCCATTTAACTTCTGGAGCACACAGAAATGTGACGTCTGTACATGTCACGACACATAGCGTTTAACAGGTGGAAAAATACACATGCCTCTGTTGTGGAGATTTATTCATGTAGATTTTCTCCATCTTTTTGGGTGGGATTTGGGTCTGGATTAAAATATCTAGATGGAGGTGCCCATATGTGAGTTAAGTATCTAAATTTCCACTACAAGCTGTGGTGACATGGAGCTCAGTTCATTCGCCCACACTCAGCTGCCTGGTGTCAAACACGTGGTGGTAGGGTATGCCCATCTGACCTCCAAAGCACAGTCCTCCCAAAGATTTTTACCCCTGTGTGGTGTCAGGGACATGTGAGAATGTCTCAGATGTCACCAGACAGCCACCTTTAGGTGGCTATCTATATTCATTGTCCTAGATCTCCATTGACTGCAGTGCAAGATTAGGGAACCACCTCCCATGAATAAACCTATATTGATACCCTCCTTCAGACATCATGATCTTGTACCTTGTTCCTTCAGTGTTTTGATTTTCTGAGATAATGTAAATGAAGCAGACAAAAAAAGTAAATATTCAGGTTCAATCTGTTGTAACATATCTTAAATTGTCAAATAAATGTAACGAGCCTTATATTCACTAGTATTTAAGGAAAAAAGTTTCCCTTTGCCTTTGAAAAGATTTTACTTCTACTGAACTTCGTTAATTTATGCACCATGTGCATTTAATAAGGTCAAATTCCATCTAAAATAGTAGCTAAAGAGATTAAAATCAGAAAGAATTATGTTTTATCTTATTCTCTCCCATTGTTTTAGTATGTTTGGGATTGTACTTCAAAATGGATTCCTGTAAGGAAAGAAACATTGTAGGTAGCATACATTTTATTGTCAGCAAATATAGTTCTTGCAATAAGGACATTTTTTGCTGTGAATTTAAAGCAAAGATTTCCTAAATGAATATTCAATGACATTTACTCTTAACCTGAAACGACAATCAGAAAAGATAAATAGAGATACATTAGAAAGGATTCTTCTTTATACTCATGGCCAGCTTATTGTCTCTCTGCTGCAATGTTAACTCTTGGCTAGTCAAAGGGAGATGCTTCCTTAAAATAATGTTTTAAATAAGTTGTCCCTGCTTTAGTATTGTAGCTCCTAGACTTTTCAGGCATCTTCTAAAAATATTATTTTCCTTTTTGATTATGTAAACATGGTCACTAGTAATTTCTAGTGATGTTTACTGAGATACAAATCCCATAAAGGCAAATGACCAGTTCATCATGAGGAATGGTATCTTGTGGTTGCCCTACTATCTACCAGGATGAACAAAGAAGGAATATTTGCAATTTAAATGCAAAATCTGTATGCAAGCTAAATGTCCACCACTAATCAAAATTTATCTTTTGTAAAGCATCCACCAAGCTTTAAAAACACAGGTTTGTGCAAAAGAATCCCACATCTACTCCAGACTATTATCCTTCTTTAAAAGTAAATTAAAAGAAAAAAGCATATTTCTGATATATGCCAACTTCAAATAACAGACAAACCTACACTTTCTATTTCTACGTATTAGCAATGTACTATTGTACTTGAAAGGATTAATAAACCTCCTTAGTCACAAAGAATTACTAAGACTTACACTTGACAGTCTTTGAAAGAGGTGGAAAGATATGCTTAAAAATTCTCTTGAACTTCAATTTCTTCTGTTACAGAGTGGAAAGATTTGGTTGTATGAAAATCAAAAGCCAGCTGTGCTGTGAGGGATAAATATCATAGTTAAATCAGTAATGCACCATACACATTTGTTACAGAGAAGAAATCACCTCTAAATCAGACTCCCATTAGAGACAAGCAGATGCAGCAGGTAGATGGATAACTTGAATCAATATAGTGGATGTTAGTGTTTTACTAAACACTTCAGCGTGTAGCACCTATTGCTGCTGTAAGCTCCTAAAGAAAGCTTTTGTTGGTATTAACAAGAGCTTTATGTGGGTAACTCTACTGAATATGTTTAAATGGGTAATTCATACCACTGCTTTGCTTCTGTCATGAACTACAGACACAGGGATGAAATTTAACCCAAAGTGCTGTAGTTAAGAATGGACCAAGATGCCATCAAATAAATCTTCATTGGCTTAGTAAATGATATGGATAAAATGCTAAGGCCTCAAGTGTATCAACAGGTTCTAGTGTCTTGTAATGTCTTTCTGTATACCCCTGTTGCTTCTGCCCCACTCCTCATCCGAGGGCTTGATCTACCTGTGTTCAGAATCTGCTCTGATCTGCTGCAGATGGGCCACCTTGGAAATGATTGCCATAAAAGCTACTCTGTTGTGAGAAGGAACTGGAGAAGCACTACTCTTGCCCTCCATCTGTCCACTCCTCATGAGACAGGATTCATTATCCCCGGGCTATGCCAGCCACACTCTGCTCCCTAACTTCAGGCGAGATGTGACTGGACTCCATGCTGGGGAGGACACTGCCATACTTGCTTTGCTGTTGGCACAGCTCCTGGTTCCCTGACTTTTGCAATGCAGCTCACCCTTAATCCTCCCTAACACAAGTATCACAGGCTGTATTTTTAGTTATATTGATAGTGGGAAGTGTTCTTGCTTATTAGATCCTCAGAAAATGAATGTTGGATCAATACTATAGACATCACAGAGCACTGGCCAACAGATTTAAACTCATTACAGGCAATGCTTGATCTTTGGTGTCTATAATCCTTTGCTACATTTATTCTTATTAATTAGACAATACAAGCTTAAAGTATTATCCTTCAATGAGGATCACCTTTCTAGAAAAAATATTCTGTAATGTCAAAAGAACATCCATTAAAAGTATGAGAAAAACAAGCTTTTACTGAGTGCTCTGAAGTTGTCAGTATCATTGCAAAAGAGGTGAAAGAACTTCTTAACTTTTAAATTATCATCTAAGACAGAATTATAGTAATGACACTATAGTATTAACAACAACATAGAGAGCAGTTTGAATGAGGTGATGCTGCTCCTCTATTCAGCACTAGTAAAACACATCTGGAGTACTGGGTCCAGTGCGGAGCTCACCAATTCAAGAATCACAGACTTACTGGAGAGAGTCCAGCAAAATGGCATGAAGATGACTGGGATATCTGTCATATGAGGAAAGGCAGAGAGTGCAGTCTGTGAAGTGCTGCTGGATGTGTCAGGTACCCCGTGAAGCAGCAGGAAGGACCAACGAGGAGCCTACCTGACTTGAGAAGACACAAGTGGCAGAAACCACCAGGAATAGACTGACTGAAATTCCCATTCCCTGCCCTGCTTGAGCCATTCAGTGAGGGAGGAGATAAAGACACCGGGATCAGGGCTCTGAGCCTGGGAGGAGGGGAGGGGTGGGGATAAAGTGGTCTTAAAGGGCTGGTTGTGCTCTTCATCATTGTACCACTCTGTGTTGTTTTCTGTTGGTTATGTTTTGGGGTTTTATATTTAGGTTTTAGTTGATGTTGGATTAAATTATTTTCTGTTTTCTTCCTCAAGTCCTGGTCTGTTTTGTCCAGGACCATAAGAGGCAATGAAACCCTCCCTGCCCTTTGGGAATTCTCAGGTCTCTGGTACTTGAGTCTAATCATGGTCTTTTGTCCCTGGATGGACCTAAACCGTGACAACGACAGAAGGGTCACATATTCCCATATTCAGCTCCCACATTCTGCATTATCACTTCTTGCTGATACCACTACAGATTGAACACAGACATTTTCTTCATGGTGTTTTTATAGTTTTGTCTCTCAAAGCTAGAAAAATCATCAAAGAACATTTCCAAGGTTGCAGCAATGCTGACAGTTAAACACCTGATTTTTTTTTGCCATTATCAGGGATCAATATCTGATACAATAATGGCACAAAGCATGAAGCAATTTCTAATTACTATTATGCATTCTGGAAATTGTAGCCTAATTTACCCCAGGTCGAAATGAAAATTTTTAGTTTTGCATGAGTTAGGAAATCAGAAATAAAACCAAATACTGACAGTTGTAATTTTTTTTACCAATATTTATTTGTGTTCCTATGTGTTCCTGTTTGTATTTGTATTTTAATGGTTGTTGGAGTTGCTCATTTGTTTTTAGCAAAAGCTTTTCTCCTGGCTGAATTCATAGCATAAGCAAACCTGTGAAAGACACAAAATCAAATTACCCGGAAAGATATTACATTCTTAAATCATGGCCCAAACTGGGGAGGAAATCTTATCTCCAGGTAATATGTATGCAACCAGAATGCAATGAATACAAGGAGATTCTGACTTCTCACTTTCCATAACATTGGCATTTTGGATAACACCCGTTGCACAACCCCTCTGATCTGGGAGTGAATGAGGGAGGAATCTGGTTCATCTGCATGTATTTTTTTCTCTCCCTGCTTACCCACATACACCTTCTCCCCTTCTCAGCATCCTTGACATGAAGTAATCCAAATGTGTAGGGATTATCTGGGCAAGATGAGCTTGCCAGTTCATAAAATGATGTACACTAATCTTAGAGGGAAAAGTGAATCATGTTTTGTTCCGGACTACAGATTCCATCTGTGAAAACAAAAAATGTATTATTGGTCTCACTACTGGTCTCACACACATTTTACAAGAGTAAGACATTTTATACTCGTAAGAGATGATAGAGGATAAGGAATGTAAAAACTTGAAATGGAACAAATTGCCAGGGGAGTAAAACTGATAAAGTATGTTGTATTTTTGTTGTATTATAGCTTTTCTTTAAAACCTGTATTTTTAGCGAAACCTGTAAATTAAGGGAAAAATATTAAGGTATCACAGCATAACTGCTATCAATTATTTTACAATGCATGTGTTAGCAACACTGAAATGTAGACAAAAAAAAATCTATAAAATGCTTTGAATAGCATCTTGTGGGACTGTGAAGTCCTATCATTCCCTGGCAAACTAGATACAACTTTAACAGTGTTCCCATGGCTACCACCGTGCTGTGTTTGATAATAAACCTGAAAATTTTGAAAAAAAAACAATAGGAAGGAGTCTTATACCTCTGCATATGACTAAGAAGGGAATTTTACCAATTTGCCTACTCAGCTTTATTCACTGTCAGTGATGTTGCAGTGTTTTCTTTCTTTCACTGTGTTTTTCTCCACAGTACAGCCAAAGTATTGCCTCACTGCTCACTGCATTGTGCCCCCCAGAAAAGCAGTGCCTCTTACTGCTGCTCTTTTACCCAGCACAAAGTGAAATACAACCTTCCATTTCTTTTGTTAATTGAGGAAGTAATCAAGCTGCCTGTTATTCTTGTGAATAGGAAAAAAACTGGAATAGACCTTTTCTTTGTCATTGTACACTTTGAGAAAAACTAGGAATTCTGATTGTGTTCCATTTTACATTGTATTGTCTTATTTTATTTTCTAAGATCTGCCAATATTCTTGGTTTCATATGTGGCAGAGGAAAAAAGCCTGATGACCTAGGGAAATCAAATATGTATAAATAATAGAGACATGAATTTTACCACTACTGTACAGTAGCTCACTGCTGACAAAGAAAAATAAGTTGTAAAGGCTTGCATCAGTCCTTATGTCTCCCAGAATCTTTCTTGAGAGCACTGATGTACATCAGAAGTACATTAGAGATGCAGTTATAGACACATATAGATGTACAGAGAGTTTAAGATTCACCAAAAAAAAAAGGCACCCAAGAACAAAATATACATTTCTTTCTATTACTTTATATATAGCTTAAGAGTCGGTGAACTGAAATCAGCAACAGCAGTGGCAAGATATTCGACAAGACTGAAGAGAATATGACATGAGAAGTGGAAGAAAATGGAGGAAATGAACAAAATGGAAATGGGTATTCACAGAAATTTTACAGCAGCATCCGTGATGAAGGTACAAGGTGGAAGAACATTATGGCAATTGATGTAAGAGATTACTACACTGGGACATACAGATGTTTTTGGTAGGGAATGTCAGAAGATAGATCTCAGCTATGAATCCTGCTGAAAAACTAGAAGGGTTAACAAGGGGTTAGAAATCAATTCAGAATTTTTGAAGCCCCGTCTGAGAACAGAGAGTATAAAGGAGAGTGAAGAATGAATGCAGGGAAAGAGAGATCTCACTTTTCAATGTGGGATTGGAACAATGCTGTTATAACTGTTACATAAACATGTATATGCAAGTATATATTGACATGAAGTATAAGAAAAATGGGGTTAGAGAGGCTGATTTTTTAAAAATTGTCATCATCCAGGATCAGGAGTAGTATATAGAAGTGAAAGAGAAATATAATGAATGGAAGTGGAGCCCAATGGGACTTCAGTGTTAAGTACAAGAGAGGGGAAGAGAAAGCAATTATAAAACTATTTCATACAAGGAAAGGCTGCAGCTGCGGGAACTGGGGCTGTTTAGTCTAGAGAAAAGGAGACTGAGGCGAGATCTTATTAACATTTACAAATATCTAAATGGTGGGTGTCAGGAGATTGGGACATCCCTTTTTTCTATTGTAGCTAGCAAGAGGTTAAGGGGTAATGAGATGAAGCTGGAACACAAAAAGTTCCATTCAAACAAAAGAGAAAACTATTTCACTGTGAGGGTGAGGGAGCCCTGGCACAGGCTGCCCAGGAAGAGTGTGGAGTCTCTCTTGAAGGTCTTCAAGACCCGCCTGAACATGTTGAGGCATATGCAACCTGATCTAGGTGAATCTGCTTCTGCAGGGAGGATGGACTAGATGATCTCTAAAGGTCTCTTCTAACCCCTACCATTCTATGATTCTAAAATGCAGTTGAAGGGTATTTAGAGAGGAGCTAGGAAACCAAAGTGCCATGCAGGATTAGGGCAGGGAAAATGATAGGTTTTGCTGAATGTAGCAAATAGACTGAAATGGATGAGAGTAGAAAGGAGGAGGTTACAGCTGACCTTGATAAGGGCTGTTTCAGTGGAGTGGAAATGGCACAGAAGAGTTTAGGGGAACCAAGGGAAGATGTAACAGGGAGGGAGCCAGAGTGGCTACGGCAAGTGAAATGTGAAGGGGCTGCAATCTCCAGGAGGAAGACAAGAGATGTCACAGCCAGAATTGAACTATGCAATAGCATATTAAAGACAAAAGAAATAAGAGTATTACGTGAAGTTTGGCTTGAAGTAAAACTGATGAGTGACTAATGTAATAGATACTGGGAGGGTGGAAGTGAGCAGGAGCCAAGAAAAGTAACAGAGATAACAGAAGTGAAAATCTCTCTTATGAGGAACGGCTGTGGGATCTGGGACTGTTCAGCCTGGAGAAGACTGATTGGGGCCCACCTTAATACTTACAAGTATTTGAAAAGTTCATGTGAAGAGCATGGGACAACACTTTTTTCTGTAGTGCCTAGTGATAGAATGAGTGGTAATGGAAAAAAACTGGAACACAAAACGTTCCACTTAAGGAAAAACTACTTTACTGTGAGGGTGATGGAGCCCTGGCACAGGTTGCCCAGGGAGAGTATGGAGTCTCCTTTTCTGGAGGTTTTCAAAACCCACTTGGATGTGCTGCTGATTGACCTGATGTAGGCAGACCAACTTGAGCAGGGGTGTTGGACTAGATGATCTTCAGAGGTCTCTTTCAACCCTACCATTCCATGATTCTCTGATTCTATGAAAAAGATTCCCATGATAGAGATTCTGGCAGAAGGCAGACAAAATGCAATGTGTGTCAGGGTGAGAAGAGTGGAGCTGAAAGGGAAGGGGATAGTATACCGGCTTGATAGAGACCGAATGATGTCCAGTCAAAGTGTAATCATTCATGCTGTGCTGTGTTATTCTAAGACATGATACAGTTGAACACAGTAGAAAGAGGAAGTTCAGAATATTTTTCTGCCATTTATAAGGAAAAAAAAGATATCTATTAGTCCACCTAGTCTGCACTCCAAAACATTGCTGATTTGCAGCACATTAAATTTCAGCTAAGTATCTGTATAAAGCACAGTACAAACAGACAAAGGCATCTGGAAAGAAAGATGAAAGCGTCATATGGAGAACTCATCAAGTAATGCTTGTCTCTATCATAAAACTTTTCCAATTTCTGTGTTTCCTATTCCATACCCAGATGAAAGCAAAGTGTTATTGAGCTTCTTTCTAATAAAAGAAATAGAAAAACTCAACTCAGAATTATGTTTTATACTCCCTATCCACATAGAAGATCCAGGTTCAAACCTATTTTTGTCTATACACACACAATTTCTGTGTACATTTCAGTGGAATTGCTTTGAGTCATTGAAATCATTAAAAAAAATCCCAAAGCCATACATAGTCTACTGCGAGCTGACAGGTAAAATTGTCTTTTTCATTATTTTTGGTAGTTTCGGAAGAGTTTTAAATCTGGCCTGGCAGTAAGATGGCTAGCTGGCTGTTGGACTAGCAGCCTTCTGCCCTCAGTACAGCAAAGTTTGTATTTCCTCTATCACAAGAATGCACTGAGTACACCAGCTGCAATTCCTCGTGACTCAGTGCTGCTGTCAGGTCAGAAATGTAGTTCCTGTCTTCACTGAAAGAGGATGAGGCCCTAAATAGTTACCGACAGATGCCGTAATGGAAAGTAATGTTTGACCAGAGAAACTGAGTATCAATCTTGTTAGATTTTTATATGGCTTTTCTGATTGAATAAACAAATTAAAGTTTCATGCTTTTATAGCAGCTCTTCACAAAAGCATCCTTTCTACCCAGAGCTTTGGGATTACAGTCTTGCCTTGAAATTAGTTTAACAGGGATTTTTTTTTACAGAGGCATGGAAGTCAGCTTGCCCATATAGGCCAGGGAATGTATTCTTTGTTTCCTGAGCCTTTCCAGCAGTCAGAACCGCCTCTCCCTGGAAACATTAATTAGAGTAATGGTTAATGGCATAGAATTACTGTCAATCCATTTGTCATTCCAAAGTTACAACAAAATTTGCAACTGATACTGGTTTTAAAGTTCCTATCACCCGTAAAAATTTTGTATTCATTTTTAAGATCTTCTTCTATTAATTATATTGATTAGATTGACACAAGTTTCAATAAAGATTATATCTGCAGGAAATAAGAAAATATAGTGGAAAACAAGAGCAATGCAAGGAATACACATCTTCTTGCCTGCTGCTTCTTACCTGAAAGCACTGCAAATCTATTGGCAATATGTCTTATGTGCTACTCTTTCATGAAGTTTAATACTTTAGTAAATAAGAAAGTCAGAACTGATTAGTCACTTTCAGATTTCAAGCAAATATCTCAGAATTATTACTGTGCCTTTAACAAAGATTGCATTTGCATCCATACTGCTACTTGAGGTGCTTAATGAAACAGGAGTGGATGTGATTATTTGGTGTTTCCCTCTCTTGTGAACTAGATCGTGTTTCACACAAAACAGTGGAAATGAAGAAAGGAAAGTTCCTCTGTTCCCTCCCCACCTAAATCCATCCCTGATTGAATGCTCTTGTATTTTACAGTCTATGGAAGTTTTATAAACCAGTTTCAATTTGGAATTCTAATTGGTAGAGCCCAGACCCACATGTGAACAATGAGAAATTCAGTTTCTCATCTTTGCTTTGAAAAGGAGAATGTCCTAATTCTACAGAAAGTTACAAACATCCCATAGGAGACAGAACCTTTCAAGTTACAGAGAAATTACTGTAATACTTACACTGAGTTTCTATAAAAACTTTCCTAGCTCAATAGCATGGATTAGAGTGGCATCCAAAGGAAAAGGAGAACTTTCCAAGTGCAAGATAAGCCAAATATTGAACTGTTACTAGTGTACACAGGAGGATGACTGAAGATGGACTTGAATAACAACACATCAGTTCTCCTGTGGATGTACTTGTATAAATCCTTTCAAAGGAAATTACATGCATGATACTTCGATAAGAAAACATAATCTGAATTTAATATTTTTCAGTTATAAGATTTTTTTATTTAAAGACTATAATGTGGCAACATTAGTCACTGATCTTTACTTGCAATTCAAAAGTGGAATGTGGATTTAGAAAGAAGTGAAGCATGCAATTAATATATTTTTTTTTACAGAATCGTAGAATCGTAGAATCATAGAATCGTAGAGTTGGAAGCGACCTTTAGAGATCATCTAGTCTAATTCTCCTGCTTAACAGGTCCACCTAGATCAGGTCACACAGGAACACATCCAGGCAGGTCTTGAAGACCTCCAAGGAAGGAGACTCCACAACCAGTGCTCTGTCGTCCTCACAGTAAAATACTTTTTTTCTTACGCTTAAATGGAACTTTTTGTGTTCCAGCTTCATCCCATTACCCCTTGTCCTGTTGCTAGATACCATAGAAAATAAGGGTGCCTCAGCCTCCTGACATCCACCATTTATATACTTCTAAATATTAATGAGATCTTCCCTCAGTCTCCTCTTCTCCAGACTAAACAGCCCTAGTTCCCTCAGCCTTTCCTTGTATGAAAGATGTTCCAGTCCCCTGATAATCTTGGTGTCCCTTTGCTGGACTCAATCCAGAAGTTTCTTGTCCCTCCTGAGTAGAGGAGCCCAACACTGGACGCATGACTCCCATTGAGGCCTCACCAGTGCAGAATGGAGGGGAAGGAGAACCTCTCTGAATCTGCTAACCACACTCTTCTTGATGCATCCCAGGATACCATTGGCCTTCTTGGCCATGGCAACACATTGCTGCCTCATGGTTCATTTGCTATCAACCAGAACTCCCAGGTCTCTCTCTGCAGAGCTGTTCTCCAGCAGGTTAACCCCCAGCCTGTACTGGTGCATGGGGCTGTTCCTCCCCAGATGCAGGACTCTGCACTTGCTCTTGTTGAACCTCATGAGGTTCCTCTCTGCCCAACTCTCAAGGTGGTCGAGATCCCGCTGAATGGCAGCACAGTCTTCTGGTGAAAAATCTTTGTTTAAATTTCTTATGAAAAATATAGGCTGAACTGTTAAGGTGTAAAAGACATGCTAATATGTATTCAGAGATTAAGCTGTTTTTAAAAAAGAAGTGGATACTAAATTTAGATCTTAATAGTATAGCGTCAAAAGCTAAAAGCATGTTATTTAGAAGTTATTAAGATCTCGAATCAGTACATCTAAGCACACATTTGTAATGAAATATAAGATTATATAGACAGAATTCCTTAGACTCTGATAAAGGTGCTTAAAGACAAGAAATTGCTATATGTGTTTATTGAGTATATAGTGTCATATTGGAGTACAAATTGGTGAAGATTTAATCAAATTTAAGGACATTTAAAGGCTGGGATTCAGTTGGCATGTGGAACAAATAATGATTAGGCTTTCAAATAGCCAAGATGATTGACAAAATCCACCTTTAATAGTGATGAAAAATCCAGATGGAATAGCAAATGAGAAGTGCCACATGAGTAGAAGTAGAGAATGTGGCTGTTTGGAGTTGTGAGTAGAGAGGCCTAATTTAAAACCCAGGTGATCTGTGCAAGGATCCCACTCTTCCCTCAGCAGTGATTTATGTGTTTACTGCTATATTAAGAAAAATTATGAAAAGCTAGACATATTGTCAATTGCTGTGGTATCTCCCTGGATATATTATTTCCAATAATAATTTCTCATTAAGAACAATTTCCTGATATATGTCAGTCTTCCTTGTTTAAATCAATGTTAACACATGCTTTATTGATGCTATACAGCAGTAATTAATCAGAATCCTAGGCAGTACATTAAAAAATCTATTATGGTTATGGAGTTACTTTTAGCAAGCAAACTTGCATCTTTATTAAAAAATTAAATATTTTCTAAGGTGTATTTTCTTAGAAAACTACCACACTGCTGGCAGCAATTCTTATTAACTTGAACTTATGTCAGATATATTACCATATCTTAGATTAATGTCATTAAGTACTGTACAGTTATATGAATCATTATTAGCAAAAAAATTCCAGAGTTTTATGATACATTAGATTTTATCTTGAAAATAGGAATACTAGGAAGCAAGATAGCTCAGCCAACTCTTCTAAGACTCCTGGGTACAAGACACTTAGGCCTACTGATTTTTTAAAAAGTTTGATTCCAGAACCACCTGTTTAATGCCTTATGAAGTCATCAGGGAGAGCAAACAGCTTATGTTTTGTGATTCAAGTAAATTATTATGTTTTTTTTCCTGATCACAAACCACCATCATGAATATTTTTATTTTCTCCGTGTAGTATGTATATGCATGGCATACACATTGGATTTTGTTTAAAGGCATGTCCTTTTATTTTCCTCATCCCTATATATTTGTCCTTGTAAATTCATCATTTCTGCAAATTTATTCTTCAGACAGATTGATTTATATTGATTACTTTCCCATTCTTGTTAAATGTAATTTATTTTTTCTGATTTTTTTTTATTTAGTTAGAGGTGGGCAATTGTCCCCCTTTTTGACTACAAACCTCTAAGTTTTTGTATGCATTTGAACAAAAAAATCCTAATTGTTACTCCAGCCTTTTTCAAAATCTCCTTCCGTCAACTTCATCTAGATTTTCCTTCAATTTTGAAATTATCCTTCTTAAACTAGCTGGACAGCCTACTACACAATCAATGAAGAATAAAATTTCCTAATTGATGTGTTAGTGTAAGCCTAACTTTTATTGATTGGAGGTGCAGTTCAAAATTATAGCCCCATCTAATATATTACTTTTGCTATAAGACTTTAATTCTGACAAAACACCTCAAAACACTAGACAGTCAGTTTAATTTTCAGGGGCATTCATGGAATTAGATGATTGTGCACGAGAATGTTTAATGTAATAAAATCTTGAAATTAAGTAAAAGCTCGGGATTAAAATGTGGTGACCAGCAAACTGACCATTTTATACCTGCAAACGAGAAGGAATTTGTTCTAGGAAGACACTTTAACAGAACTTTTTATATCTAGTAAGATACTATTAGACTTCTAATAATGAAAATCTTGTTCTTTCACATGATCCTTCACTGTCCTTTTGTCCCTATTTAAAAACAAATGTGATTTTGCATCAAATGTCTCAGAAAATTTGTGATAGGAGAAGATACTTTCCTACTATCATTTAGATGCTCAGTGACAGAGGCATGAGAATAGGCATTCACCAAAAAAATATTTATATTCTTCTCTTAACAAAGAAGACAAGATATCTCTCTTTATCAGATACTAAAAGACTGCACATAACTCTTCTTCAGTGAGGAGAATGAGACTCAACATTAATGGTATTGTTTTGCTTTCTTATATTTTGTTTTGTTTTGTTTTCTCAAGTGAAACCCATCCTTTTATGGATACCATGCTATTTTTAAGGACTTAATGCTCCTAGTGAGTAAGTGGTTGGATACATTGACAGCTGTGTTGCTATCACTTACCATTTAGTGAGCATAAAAGAGAGTGAAAGGTAATTCAGCTTGCTAAGACTATGTGTGCAGTAATAAGCTTGTGCCAGTGGTATAGTTTCTAGCAGCTCTTGAGCTTGTTTAAGGACCTTTGAATGATCAAATGAGTTCAGTGTAAAAATACCACTCATGTCTAAACTTCTTATTGAATCACACTATCATTGTGGATCATCTGCACTCAGGCTTCACGCAAACCAACTGCCTCCCTTAGCAAGAAAATTAAACTCCTTGTAGAGAAGATGGATTTGGCTATCCCCTAATGCAGTCTGAATCTTCATCCAGGACAGATACCAACTAGCTTTCAGGATCTCCATGCTGCCTCACCCTCTGTTTTGTTTTTATCATTCACAACTTAGAATTGGAGGGCCAAAGAGAAATCTTGGACAACATTTATAAGCTGACTGGATAGCATAGAAGACATCCAATAGTCTGACTGAGCTAAAAAACTACCAATGAAAACAGGTAGTTTAGTTTCAAGGAGAGTTCATGGACTTAAGTGTTGATCTGGTTCTGTACAGGATCTTAACCTGGCAAAATCTTGAAAGAAAATCAAAAGATACAAGAAAGCTGACCAGCACATCAATAGTTTTATATTGGGTATATCAGCACAAATATAATTTAAGACATGAGATACACAAAAACCTCATTTAAATGAAGTTCTTGCACACTTATGAAACATGCAAAGTGTATTACTGCAATTTAATAAACTCTGTTCCTCTCCACCTATCATAAAGTAAGCCATATACTCGAGAGAGTAAGATGAGTTCTTAATACCAGTGAAGCAAATCTACATGAAAAATGTGCGTTCCAGCTCAGAGACAGTTTACAAATTAAAACAAAACAGAGAAATTAAGTAAAGGATGATGCATAAGTTAACAGTACCTGGAGGCAGCCTTAGCTTTAATGCCAACAAATCATGCAGGTCTTGCATAGTTACTCACCACAGTATTCAATAAAAAATGAGGCTACTGTAACAATACCAAATATATCCTTAAAGAAACATGCTCAGCTATAAGTCGTATGAACTTCACACTGCAGTGTAGAGACTAAATATATTATATGTTGTTGTATTACCTTCAGTATTTTGGAATTATAAAAATCACTAAAATAATCCTTTTCATAGGAAAAGAAAAGAAAGAACAGAAAAGAAAAGAAAAGAACAGAAAAGAAAAGAAAAGAAAAGAAAAGAAAAGAAAAGAAAAGAAAAGAAAAGAAAAGAAAAGAAAAGAAGAAAAGAATAGAAACAGAGGAGGGGGAGAAACTCCACTTAGCAGCCTCAAAAGTTTGTGCAAAATCACTTTTTACATATTTATTCAGAAAACGAAATATCTCAATGCCTTTGCTACTTAATTTTTTGTTATCTATTCCCATTTAAAAGCATCATCATTTCAAAACTAAGTTTTTCTGTAGGATTTCTAATTAAGTATTTTCTAAAGAATACTATTTTGGGATGAATTAAAAAAATAAATCAGTAACTTTAAGAAGCATTTGCCACAGGAAAAAAAAGTTGATTGCTCTTCTTCTAACTAGTGTGTATTTTAATATTAATAATTTTTTTTTTTTTTAGCAAAAGTCAGACCTCTGCTTTTTAATTGTGTAATCACTTTCATTGCTCTTCTAAGGCTTGTGTATATTCAATTGCTTTAGGAAGTGAAAGAGCAAAATGGAAAATACTGTATCTACACTAACCTCCTTGTCCAAATGGTTTGAATTTAAATACTAAATTGAAAGAATAATTTCGAATAATTGAAGATTAAATCTAGACAATTATTCATACAAATGACTGATTTCATTTTAATATCTCAGCACCACTTAATTTCTTATGGCAAAATAAAAGAGGATTTTAAATGATGCAAAGGTCAGGCAAGAAATAATTTCTTGTGTTTATTTTCACCTTTATGTAAAAAGCTGCCAAGTGAATCCCTGCTGGGCAAAGTTGGGATCAGCTGTAACTCACTTCTCTACTGCCCCTGCTATTTAAGGTGTTTTTTTACATCAGACTTTCTGGAATTGGTACAACTGCAAACCTTTCCTTTCAAAGAATTTTATGACATCTGGAAACACTAGATTTTCGTAGAAAAAAAAGGCTGGGACCTTTTCAAAAGAGAAAAATGTTGCAAGTGAAAGGGAGTGGGTGAGACTTGCATTTAAATAGGGCATATATAACCAGACTGCCTAAAGAAGAAAAGGAAGATCCTCAAGAGACAGGTACTGGGGGAAGAGTAAATAGAATGAGGCCAAACATATCTGATTGTAGTGTAATGAATGACTAGATATGATTTTGTTAGCCACCTGTGAAGGAGAATGGGTGCTTGAGAAGTAAGCAAAGAGACAGATCTCCACAGCTTCAAAGTATTGTATTCAGACTGTGTGTGTGGGCTTAAGTCTTTTTTTACTCAGGGTCTGTGGTATGCACTAGAATAGGAGGAAGCCTCATGTCTTCCATTTTTTCTGCTAAGGAAAACTAGTCACCTGGCTAAGCAAAGGCACAGACTGAAGCCAAAATGCTTTCTGATCAATGGGAATACAGTACAATTGTATTAATATCTTGAGACAGAGTTCTGAAAAATCTCACCTGTACTTACACCATGTAGCTTGCTAAAGCTTGTGGGATAGATCTGATGAATGTTTGCCTTATGATAGGACCACAAGAGCAGGTGTGACATAGGATAGACAGACTGCCTGTTCCATTGCATCAAAGCCAGGAAACATTCAGGACAGTTCTCAAGAGGATCTTCACTCCTGGTAGGCTCAGGGATAACCTAAGTCTCATGAACGTAAGACTGTTTTGAGTTTGAGTGTGCACTTGGAACTCAATGTAGATGTACTGGTTGAAATCATGAAGCAAAAACGAAATACTAGTATATAAGCTGGAGTGGAAATGTAAATCTATTGTGGTGGTATTGCTGAGAAATAACTATCTTTTCTTTAGTGAGACTTATATGGTGTGATGTGCAGGGAGTTATGCAGCTCACTGCAGGGAAAATTAAACTTGGCAGTACAGGCGTTTAATAAGTGTTCCTCTGTTACATGCAAGTTATATCTGTTTGAGAACAAAAACACCCTATAAGCTAGGAACAAGACCAGGCCAAGACATAAGCATTAAAAGATGTAGACACATGATGCACATGTCTGAAGGGAATGCTATTCCTGTCTCCAGGTAGCTTTGTTTAATCATCACTGTCTGGACTTAGGGCTGGGGTCCAGCTTTACACTCTGTGTGTTGAAAGGAGTGCCATCACTCAGGAAAGCAAGACAAGTTTCTTGAAACTAGAAGTGGAGCAAAAATTGGCATGCACCCAAAGCCTAGGCTCTGATAACTACTCCCATGGCAATTTTATACATTTCACGCAATGAGTCTTTTAGTATAAAAGGCAGAAACATTCTTGGCAACAAAAACCTGAATAAATGTGAAATGTCCCATCCACATGTTACAAAAAAACCCATGAAAGATATCACAATATGAAATGACCCCAACTACAAAGTACAGACTTTTGCACATTTTGTGCAAATGAAGTTAAAATTCTTTTTTGTGTTGAGACTTTTCTTAAGAACAGGAATTACATGTCTTTCCATCAGTCAGCACTACGAATACTACCATGAAGATTTAGAGTTTCTTGTAAGAACACACAGGTAGCTAAACATCCAAGAGCTGAGGTGGGTTTTGGGCTGGTCTCCAGTTCCCTGCATGAACAATCAAATTCTTTGGCTATTATGCAAAAAGCAGCCATCTAAAAATGTTTTTAGAGTCCTTGATTCTTTAGTTGTATATTAGACATACAGAGAGATCATTTATCAGATCAAAATCCGTAGGGCATTTCAGCAAAAACTTATTTGGTAAGATTAATCTAATCTATTTTATATGTCTACAGTGCAGGCAGCCACTTTGGCACATCTATAGTGTGATTCATCTTCTGATATAGACATTGAAAACAGATCAGCTGAATCCTGAAGCTGAAATGCCTATTTCTTTCCACTGGTTCTGAAGAGATTACAAAATGTGTTCTCTTATAAAGCATTCTTTCCACTGGCTTACACATATTTGTCTGTACACCGAAGACATCTAAACTTACAGGAGTTGACTTTATCTCTAATATGACTAGGCTTAAACAAGAGCAAAGTCCTGAGTTGCTCAGAATTGGAGTAACCAGGCACAATCAGAAGCAATTTTAAAGGCCTTTTGCTTTTTAAAGAGTCAAGCTGTGGGCAAAACAGAACTTTCTGATTTCAGAATACAAATTGTTATTAGACATACTTTGGATTCCCATTTTCACGTAAATTATGGGGTTTAATCTTTGGATATAAATAGTTTCTAATCTTTAAGACTGAACTCTCTGCTCATGCAAATTTTGTCAACATTCAGTTAATTTATTTGTTAACTGCCAGCTTACTTGCCTCTGCATGTACTTCTTTTATTAGCAAGCCACAATATGCAGCTCTTTTTTAGGAAACGACCCGTGAAGAATTTAGACTGAAAAGACAATTTATGAGTTGTAATGGCCAACTATTGCTTGTTCTTCCATATTCCTTTTGCAACAGTCACAATCAACCGCTGCTAAGCTCATATGCAGAGCTTTCTGGAGGTTAAATTATGATTCATTTTGTGTTAATGACAACCACACCTTCTTCTATTTTCATAAAACAGAGATAAAATAAAATGACAGAAATAGATGTAACTTCAACCGCTATTAGAGTCTAAAGAAGCACATTGCAATGTTGCATTTATATGCAGATACCACAAACAAGGTAGAATCATTCTTAGTCGAATATCCTGCTTTTGTGTCTTGTTCCTTGCTAATTTTCATTGTCTTGCATTTCAGACTAATCTGAATGCATCTTGTGTGATGTGAACAGATGAGACAGAACTGTGCCCCACATACAGACATTCTTCTTTATTAGACATATTAGCTTATTTCTGTTCTGAAAGCTACACAAAAAAGTTGCCCAGTTTCTCAATGACTTTAATTGTAGCAGTACAAATTCCACCTGCCAGAGCTCCTGCTCTCATTTCATACCCATGCTCTTCAACAGCTTTACAGACAACATGTTTGAAATGAGTGTCAAACATCTTCCTCTCCTGAGTCTCAAATCACCAGTAACTTCCCCATCAGCTACTGCTGGCAAGACTGCTGTCTGCTCTTTTTTCTGAAAGGCACTGGTTATGATGTTTATGTTATGATTCATTCCCAGATTATTTCATCAATATCCTGTCATCACATTTACAATTGAAATTGTGGTATTTGAGTTTAAGCAAAGGACCTTTTCCATCTTCCAAATTAACCTTTTTTTCATCAGTGATCATTTTATTTTAGAGGAGAATGAAAAACTGATTCACTCCTAAAATTAGCATTGACAAATGGCACTTAGAGTAGTAAGAGCTGAACTTCTCCTGTCAGTTTGTTTGTTAAGCATACAGTGTTTCAGATGGACTTCAGGAATAAACCAAAATGTTTTCTGCAATTAGAGAATGTAGTCACTATTAATATAAGTAAAGGCTGTCATCATATGTTGGTGATCTTGGAAGCAGCATTTTATGGGTAGAAAGCAAACCAGGTCCCTGAGAAGCTGTGAGGCTTTTGAAGGAGTATCCTCAAATGCACTGTTACTCCTCTCATAATTGCAAGTGACTCTGAATTACTGGCTAGGTATGCCAGAAATAACCATTTTGTTATTCTATTAATCATCTTGCAGTCAGATTCAGAAAGTGCTGCAGAAAGATGGTGTGAAGCAGCAGAATTCAACTGATGATGGCATCAAGCAGATCCATACAGACAGAAGACTGGGATCTATGCTTGAATATAGGTTGTCAATGTCTCAATTAACAGCAGGCTGCTTTTTGAAAGATGAAGTTCTACTTTGCTTTGAATTAGTGGATATAAAAGCAGTTTGATTTTTTTGTTTGTTTTTTTTTGGTGTTGTACAATTTCCGTGTTTCAGAAATTGTTTAATCTTGACACCATTGTTCCCCTTTATTACTAAGACAATATGTTTTCCTCCACACACTAAAATAACTAAATATACCCAAAAAGAAGTGCTCTCAAAGACTTCGATAACAAATGTAAACATACACAGATGAGGTTCTGATAAACACTATGTAATGGCCTGACTTTAATCACTGTGATGCCTGTTTTATTTCAGAGCCTTGTACTTTGCCTCAAGTGTCCCAACATGACAACTGGGTTGAGGATTATCCCTAGATTCATAGCCTGACATTGAGCTAAAGCTTACCCTGGTTTAAGAAAAACTTATCATCAAAGCCAACATGAAACCTGTTACCTTTAACTTGGTTAAGTTAATATCTTCTGAAAATTATCTTTTTGTCTGGAGAAGTTTGGCCAGCTGTACTGATTTCTGACAGCTCTTAGATCCAGGCTGCTTAGGAGACTGGGTATCTACATCAGAGGGTCTGTCTATTCTAAGCGTTCCTTGAGACATATTGAAGACCTCTTCACTACAGCTAAGTGGTGACTGTCTGCTCAAAGGCTCAACACTCCTGAGGAAAAATACAGAGAAATTGCAGGGCAATCCTGCTGATGATGTGCATTTCAAATCAGAACCGCACAGATCTGTACTCCTAATGACCTGCTGCAGATCTAAATGATGTTAGTATACAGAAATGTAATCAGGGAAACCAGGTAAATATTTGACAATTAAGATTTTTAAAGTTGAGGATGATAAAAATACTCATATTCTTGACATAAGGAATAATGAAACAGCCACTAATTGTGACATATAAAACATTTGCTGCAAGTGAAATTATTGTTATGTGACTCAGCTGCACTAAGTATTCTCTTTCAACACTGTTGAGCCAGCTGAAAACTGTGGATGTATTTTACATAAAATATAGCAGTAAAATAAGATTGACAGTAGTGGACGGATTAAAAAAAGAGGGTTAATAATTAGATTTATTTTCATTTGGGATTTCAATTTTCTTTTTAATTCATACATATTATCTGTTGAGATTTCATAAATTTTTTCTCTGTTAGAGTAAGCTGCTTGACTTGGTAATTACACATATTTGGAAAATTACTAATATTAAAAGCAAAACAATTCAATATGCCTGTTGTGTTTCTCAGAATTTTTTTTCTTAGAACCATTGCATATTCTTTTCAAATTCTCCTCTCTCTTAACCTGAAAATATGCATTTCTGTAACTCTGTGCACGTTGGAGCTTCAGCAATAAATTAGTGCAGTTCATGCATTGTGTGTGCACATCTGATGGTGTTATTAATTGATTTTATTTCCTCCTTGCCAATGAGCTGTTCAATCCAACACCTTTCTATCCCAAAGGAAAAGAAAAAAAATAATTAAAAATACAACCAAACAAAAACGAATCAAAAAGATACAGAGAACTACTTTCCTTGTGCTGAAATAGGAGGGAATACTTAGTATAATTTCACATTTAACAGTGCCTCAATAAGGTGAGTTTCACACTAATAAAACCGTGGTCCTGGTTCTTCTTTAAAACAGAAATATTTCGAAAGGTTTCAAATGAGGGCATGCATTGTGACAGTACTATAGATGCCGAGGAAGAGTGGTTGGGGTTTTTGTTGCTGTATTCACGGCACCGTTTTTAACGCAGAATGCCGAGTTTGCCTGGAGTGAGGGGACGCGCTGAGCCTCGGCCGCCAGCGGGGGCGTGCTAAATGCGGAACAACAGTGCCCCCTGGTGGCGCACAGAGTGTTTACTCCCAGGCGTAACGAAGGTGTTGCTCCTGCCCTGGAGTATTCGGTGCTCCGGCTTTCCAGAGGACAAAACGCTCCCCAGCAACGGCGGGCAGTGATAAAAGCTCCTAGGGTTCAAGCATGCCAGGACTCACAAAAAGAATCCCCAAAAAGGTAATTTCTTTTTACTAGCAAGGCACAGTATTCAGCATAATATTAAAATGGCACAGAAAAAAAAATCATTTAACCTAGTCTGGTCTTTAAACAGAAAAGCTATTTGTGTGATAATCAAGCTGTAGCATATCCACATATGCAGGGGATTTGCAGTCAAAATACAGTCTGCAACACATTGGAGAGATCTGGGAGGGAAAATATTAGGTTTATTCTATCTGATATGGGATGATGCATGTAAAATGTTTTATTACATTGGAGTGGAAGCAGAAATTAAACACAAACAAATGTTTGACTGATGTGGTGTCACAACAGGTAAACTTGAGTGTTAACACCTGGGACGAGTCCCCAGAAAGTGTCCTAACAGTCTTATTGACTTCTATCTTTGTACACAGAACTGGGCAAAGCTTAATAGTCTTCCAAGTCTTCCCACCGTCTTTCAGTGATGTGAAGCAGTAAAGCTGGGAACAATCAAATAAGCTCTGCTCGGAAACTTCAAGCATTGCTGCTTACTCTGCATGTCTCATCAGGAGGAGTGACCCATCAAGCTGGCTGCTTAAAGACAGGACCAGCTGCTAATCCTTTCTCTGGAGTCTAAAATCCTCAGGTTGCCAAGTGCCCTACTAGATTGTTCAAACCAGGGTTGACAGAACTCATGTAACAGGAAAAAAAAAATGCATGGAGAAAATTCCTTGTTCAAGAAATTGACATTTCCTGATTAAATTGGTTTCTGCTTGAAAAATCCATGCCAGCTCTAGTGATAAAGTTGTCAATGTCTGACAGCCTTTCATAGATTTTGCTGGGACATGTTCTCTCCTTCTGCTGTCAGTAAACTTCTTCCTTTTTCTTTCGCTCCTTCTTCCCTGTCATTCCAAGTAATACTTTCTCAACATAAGTTCTACTAAAAGAGAATAAACGAACTAGAAACACTAGGAAATCATGAGACATTTCCAAATTTCACAGTGCACGCTGCACCACTTCTATCTACTCCCTTTCATGACAGCTCTTGTCTTCTAGCTAGCTTATTTTTTTGGCAATCTGCTTGAAGCTAGAGTTGTGCCTTATTTTGTGTTGAAAATGGTACACAGAGCAATCCTCTTTAGGCTTATGGAATGGGATGAGACCAGCAGCTAATTGGCAAGGCAACAAACCAGATACATGTCTGAAAATTAGGAAAATGAGAGTAAATAAAGTAATTCTGCAGCATACTGTTTTCAATCACATACAGTGGTCTCCCTTCTGCCATTAACCAAAAGGCTAATGACTAAGGCATTTTCCTAGGAGATAATAAATGTCTTGTTCAACACTCCCATGAGGAAACTTTCATTCAGCTATTCTACATGTGGAATGAGTAAACAAACAAAAAAGTAAGAATTTAAAAGATTGGTACTGCCAGCAGCGTCCAGTCCTGGAGGTGTAGGCTCATCAGGAGAGTGAGGCAGACAAATCACTTTTCCAGAGTCCCACCAGACTTTGAAAGAATAGAGGTACTGGGGAGCACTAAACTCAGACATAGAACTCTAAGTCTGTGCTGTACATCAGCTGGCTGAGTCTGGGAATTACCCTGACTTCTCAGACCTAGGGTTTTTTTCCAAATGGTTGTGCAAAGTGCTTCATCAGAACATCATCTTGTCCTAGAAAAATCAGGACCTCTGTAAGAAAATAATCTGCTTATCATATCTGTTTAAAACTGGTTCTGTCATTTTGTCAGGTGGAGATGGGATTGGCTGGAGTGGAATCCCTTCGCACAGAATTATGTAGTTGTGTGCACTCTATTGTCTATTTGGGGTTTTCCTTAAGTAAGCTATCTGTATCTCATTAGATCCAGTTACATGGTCATTTCTGAGGGTAAACAATAAGGGCAGTTGAGAGTCTCTGGAACTTTAAAACCCTCATGAAGTCTATGGAACATCAAACTTGAGTGGGAAAAGGCTCCAGGAGATTGTAGCAGCTCTGTGAAGGCTGCAGACTATGAATTTCATTCAAATGGGACTTTGTTCTGCCCCCTTCTTGCTCCTTCATTTCAGTTCTGTTTGCATCTGGTCACCTGTGAGTAATTTATACAGAAATGGAGGCCCCTGAGATTTACTAGCCAAAGCATTAAGACAGTTCAGCTTTGGCTGAAGTTTCTACTGATGTATTTGAGTAAAACTATTTGCGTGGGATGCCATCTGTAGCTCACTGTTATACTACAATGTAGAGACCTTGTGAGTCAAAGATTTAGTAGTGCTTTGCTACATCCTCTGATCTCTGAGACAAAGAATTTTCAAAAAAAGGTAGCTTTCATTAATGAATTTAGATTCTATCTGTCTGCTCAATTTCTAGCACTAATTTTTTTTCAGTAAAATTTATGCTCTTTTTTTTTTTGTCCTAATTCCATCCCTCTACTAATTAGAAGTACAGTTTATCATTTGTAAGATTTTTTTTTTCTCTGGAAACAAGAAGACATTTCATTTCCTACCAGAAATAAAAGTGTCAGAACAGTTTTTTAAGCCTTTCTCTATATATTGTATTCATACTTTAAAGTTACTCCTGAGTCTTTTCTAAAGAGTTAGCAAATCTTTCTTAATAATCATAACTAGGTCTTTGAATGAGAGTTTATTACAGCATTAGTTAAGGCATATAATTCAGTTTATCTTCTCCAAAAATGGTAGGTATATGGTAAGCAGATGGTAAATTACAATTCACAGCTAACTTCCTAATGCTAAATTAGAATTTTTAAGGAGGGACTCCAGTTGCATAATTCATATTTATGCTGCATCATAAGATGTGACTCAATTTGTGTAGTTTTAAATGCATCCTGTAAACAGTATTACATAGCCAACTTTTATAGAGAGAACAAAAGAGCAAATGTCTAATAGAACACTAAAGCAGAATATACTGAAAAAAAACTAATAAAATCCTTTTTTTTTTTTTCCATTAAAAAATGCAGATTATAAACATATTGAAGCCTATTCACTTCCAAAACAGCCAGCCATACCACAGGAATGAAAATGTAGTAGTAACTGGATAAATTTTTAGTATAATCTAGCAGGCCAAATGTGGCCATTGTGTCATGGTTGTGAATGATGATTAGCATCTTCTGTTTCATTGAAGTCACCACACTAACTGACCCTCTGGGGAGCAGCTGTCATTCCTGTTAGCTCTTCAGTCTTGATCAGAACTCATCACAAATCTAAGCTGTCTTTACCAGAAGGAAAATCTGGAGACCACATGGTCCAACTGCCTGCTCAGCACAGGGCAATAACAAAACTGGATTCAACTACAGTCAGAGCAGGTTGCTCAGGGCCATATCTGGTGATGTGTTCAGTAACTTCAAAGATAGGTTTCCACAACTTTTATAGCCTGAAAAATTCCTACATCTACCACGTAAAAATTGCCATTTAGAGGAGGAAAGAAGAATTAAATAGAGCAAGGCCATATGGAAGTGAGAGCAAAATGGAAAAGACAAGGAATAATAAAAGATTAGTGAAGTGGTACAGCTGATGGTGGAAAGAAATAATTAAGGCATTGCATAAGACAAATAGTTGAAAACTTAAATTCATGTAAAGGGGATGTAGCAAAGCAAACTAGAAACAATGATATTTCAAACAGTACAAAAAGATTCTTCACATTACCTGTTACTGAAAGCTGGAGTCTACACCTAGAAACTTCTTTGTTCTGGCAAATGTAGATTTATTTGTTTATAAGAGTACTTAGATACACTAAACTTTGTTTCAACCCTCACATAATAAATATCCAAACATATAACTAAGGGAAACATGACCATTTCATAATATTGCCTATTTTTCTGTAAAAAAAAAAACAAAACAACCCTCAAAGCAAATCAAAGCCCTTTTAAAAGAGTCCAACTTTTTTTTTTTTTCACCACCTTTTAAAACTCCACTATCTTTTTCACTGAAATAATATATAATATTCCACAAAGAGAACCTTGGCACTTATATGCTTATATAGCCTTACCTGCTTGCACGTAGCATGCGCAAATCATTTCAGGCTGATTACTTCCTATTAGATGACTATCATATGAATTTTCCTGGGTTGATGCTAGACTAATGTTTGAATTCTGCATGGTTACAGGGCAGATAGAATTTTGTAATCATTACAAAATTATCTGAAAATATTCTTGGCATGCTTTAGAAATAAACTAATCTCTCTGATAGTTTTACAACCATTCCTGTCAGCTTCCTTGACAGAAATTTGAGAAAAGAATTCTTAGGCTGACAGGAAGCCATTTAAATGTTTTTGTTTATTTGTTACTGGTTAGCAGCAATGTTATAGTTAGTGGTTCCTGAATGGGATTGGAAATGTCTAGCTGTTCTGTTTACTCCCTAAGCATAGCAAAAATATTTATGCTAAAATATTCTATCTTGACAAATTCTGAAGGTAGTTTAAGGGCAGTTAGTGTTTTCATTATGAACACAATTAAAATGACTTAATCTTTATTGATTTACATATATTAAAGATACTATTTAAATATAGTTTTGTATTCTTCATAGAGCTAATTTGAAATCTAATAGCAATTGCATTTGTTCTTCCTCTCTAAACATTTTCTCAACTTTCTTAATTATGTATATCCCCTTATTTTTCATTCTGGAGATTACTTGTGGTTTGAACTCTAGTAATTGTTTATAGAGTGTTATGTGCTTGTGTTTTATGTTTTTTACTGTCTTGCTGAGAAGGGAGTAATACTTGAAGAACCATCCTACAGAACTGCACATCTGCCCATGTCTTAAATTCAACCCTGTCTTCCTTGACAACAGTTTTGTCTCTCCAAGAAACTATTAGGGTAATTTTCAATAAAGCTCATTTAAATCGTTTTCTAAGAGTGATGACAAACGAGCCCAAGTGACATCATTTGCAGCCATTTAAGAAATTATTTCTTATAGTGCCTTTGTCCCTCAGCCACAGGACTGCAAGTGAAATTTAGCATGTACTCCAGCTTCAAGTTTTTCCATGCAAAGTCTTTGATTTTATCAGAAACATGTCTTCATTACAGTTTAAGCATCACTGAATCTCTTCAACAAGGCCTTTATATAAGCCCAAAGCCTCAGGTTGCAGAAAAAAAACATAAAATTAGATTAGGCTAGGCTAGGCTAGGTTAGGTTAGGTTAGGTTAGGTTAAGTTACGCTGAGCTGGGATGGGATGCATTGGGTTGGGTTGGGTTGGGTTGGCTTGGGTTGGGTTGAGTTGGATTGGGTTAGATTAGGGAGCTGATATTCAACAGCAGAAATAAAATTTACATAATTCAGTATCTAAATTTTATGCCAGAATTTAACTCTGTGTGAGCTCTGACAGTGCAGAAGACAGATGAGGACACTTCCCAAGTGAGATATAGGACAGCAGAGCTTACCCAGACAGTTGTATGGTTCTGCATGAAATCTGGGAGAAACTTCTTCAGGGTTCTTGAATTTCCAAATCAAACCTAAATTTGGTAAAGACATATCCTATTATAAATATATTCTTAGTGAACTATTTCCTGCTTGGACCTTTGGTCTTTGCACAAAAGATCCTTTCAAACACTTTGTGTTGGTGTAATTTTTATGATCAGATTTGTGGAACACTTTGTAAACTCTTTAGGTACTAAGATATTGGTGTCCTGCACATTGTGGACTAAATATTGGTGAAGTGACATAATAAGCAGACCAAATAATTCAAAGGACTTGCATGAAAATCAACTAACTAAATAGGTTATAGAAAAGGTATAGATTTTACAGAAAAGAGTAAGAACAGAAAATACTGAGTGGAAATTTGGACCCATGTTTAGACTAAAGACCTGGTAGAATAGAACATGTTAATGAGTTATGCAGACCTAGTGGGGCATTTAGACACTCTGAAAGTCAGCAGCGCACATAATAAGGGCTAGATACCCAACCCAGAAGTCTGAGTCAAACGTTAAGACCAGTATTTCAGCCACACTGGGGACACACTGTTTCAGACTTTTTTTGCAAACAACTCTTATAAGTATTTTAGTCTCTATGGGGTTTTTTTTGTTTTGTTTTGTTTTTCCTTGTAAGGGCATTTTCTTGCTCAAGATTTTCTTGACCTACACCAATATGAAACTGTAGAATTAAAATCACCAAAATACTTAGAATCTCTTGCTAAGTTTCCATGTTATAGGAAAAAAAATAAATCCTCCTTTATTACCTTTCCTCTATGCAATGTATATTAAAATAATATGAGACAGCTTGCTCCTTGAAATTTCCACATTTGAACTTTACGGCAACAAAACACTTTATTCTCCTCTCCTCTTGCACCTCTCAAAATGTCCAAGGTAAAATAATTGTAGGTAACAACTTCCTAGGAATCTCAAAAGGAGGATGATTTCCTACTCCTTGAGACTTTTATCAAAATATCCTTCACAGACAAATCCATTTAATATTTCTGAATCTAGATGGTCTTAGATCTAAAAACTCCTCTAAAGGCTAAAGTCATTGCCAGTACATACAAAAAGCAAGAATTTAGGAATCTTGTTATGCCTAAAAGGCACCTTTCTGTGCAACTTTTAAAGATTTTTTAGTAACTTCAGGAATATAGTATCCTGTTAATTTTGTCATGCTGCATTCTGAAAAGGCTTTTCATTTCTTACTAAAGGCTTTTAAAATATATTTTTCTCCCTTATGAATAAATCACCTATCAAAATTGCAGTAAGTAAAAACATGATTCAAATAAGTTAGCTTTTCAGAGAGAATCATTCTCTTGTTTAATTTCTGAGTACATTAATGGTAACCCTTTGCAGACAAGAACAAAAATATCAATAAAATGCAGTAACAAAAAGCGGGACATTCAATAATTAAATAGGGACATCATTATAGGGAAAAATGTGGTGAGAAAATTTCTGTTTGTCTGCCTTTCCTGACAAGGTCTCCCCCATCCATAAACAGAAAGCATTTAATCTTAATCACTGAGTGTTTGACAAGGTAACTTGTATGTTATAACATTAACTGTAGTTGAAAGAGCAGTTTGCAGGTTAAATTGTCCCCAGGAAGAGGGCTTTGGGACAAAAAATCCCCAAAGAGAATAATAAAAAGGAAATGCTTCACACAAAATCTATTGAGGCTAGGAAAAAAACCCAACTCAGCAAGTTCTAGACAGCAGTAGGGAAAAATATGGGTCTATGTTGGCATGAAGAAAAGAGAGGCTTCACAATTGCCTGACCAATTAAGGTCCTAAAGCAAGCTGAAAAATTCCTTTGTTCAGGAGACAAGTTCCAAGTCACAAAGAACAAGCCTGTATAGCCATAAGTGTCAATATATACATGTCCACATAGGGTGAAAATTTGGAAGCAGAAGGGTTCATTGTGGTCTATCTGTATCTACGCTGCATGTATTTATTTTACCAATATTAAAGGTCTTAGCATTTCAGATAAAAGTATTTTTTCAGATTTAAGTTATGAGTCAGGGTAACAATTCTGTATTAATAGTACTTATTTACATTTTAAAAAATTACTTATTATTTAAATTAAATAATTGAACTAATAATAAGCATCATTACTGTGAAAGAAGTTATGTGTCAAGGAGAGCTGATGCTTCTAGAAAACACTGCTGGTCTTAGAGCATCATTCTCATGATTTTATTGGATCTTAGAAGCATGACAGGGCAGATGTGGAAAATAAAAACACAGCTTGTTGAGTTTTGATCTAGTATTCTCAGAGCAAATATTCAGATTCTGTCATTGAGCTGAGGAAATGTGGCCGTATGTGTTATAAACACAAACCTAGAAGATCACTAAGTGATTCATAATCTATTTCTGAATACTTCACACAGTTTCTTTGCAGACAAGAGTCCATTTGGAGGCATTACGTACAGCTCTACCAGTAACTATTACTTGTTTATCTCCATTACTATTTTATCTCCATTAACCAAAGTATCAAAACTACTCAGACTGCAGTAGCATTGTTTGGCTTTGGTTTTTTTTTATCATTATCACAAAAAGTATAAAAGGGAGAAGGCAGAATTAGCACAAACAAAAAAATCCATCAATAACATCTAGAGGTTTGAAAATGTGTTCAGTAAACAGGAGGAGAATGGAGACGGAAAGTAATAGACCAAAATCTGGATGCTGGAAATTGCAGTTAATTGTTGAGTGAAATAACATGTTACTTTTTCTCAGGTTCCTTTGAAAAAAGATGTTCCTAACAAAGCAGGCCTGCTTAGCAACACACTGCACACCTGTCTTTGAAAAAGCAAAGATTGAGAGATGAATTGTCATCTTCTCTTCCCCCTCCCCCATCTATTTTTTCCTCTCAGCTCTCTTATTCCCTTCTCTGGAAGTAATACTGTTTTGTTCAACAGTATTGATTCTAGTTCTATCGACATAAGCTTATGATCACAGCCATTTTAGAGTTTTCAAACACCAGAAACTAATGTACTAGTTTGCCAAATGGGAGAGTGGTGGATAAAATTGCACCTGTTTGTATTTCTGCAGCAATGAAAAACTAAGAAAAATTGACACCAATGCATTAAGTTCCTCAGCATCATTTCTTTTGGTTTTTTTTCTTGAAGGATTGCACACACCAAGCGACTCCTTGCTTCACATATCTAAGCCACTTGGTATAAAAAAAAGTATATATATGAAGGTATATAAAAGGTTTCTATTTCTAGTGAGTTGAATTTCAGAAAAAACTCATTGCTACAAACAACAGTCCAAGCTATACACTTGTCTATAAACTACTATAGGAGCTCACAGCTCAGAATAAAAATATTCCTAAAACATCTGGCACCTTTCTCGGCTTGTACTCCAGACTTTGAGCAAGCATGAGTTAATCTGCCCCACACAGATTTGCTGTACCCAGAAGGTCCATGTCTTCCAAAAGATGCTTCTGAAAGTCTATGAGTTCTAATTTGCGAGAATAAATTTAATCACAAAATACTTTTCTCTCAGGAGAATCCCACAAAACTGTTTCACAGTACCATTTCAGGCTAATATTCGATTCTTTTAAGTGTCAACCTGTATGACCTCTAAACCATAATACCTAAGAAAAAAAAAGTGAATGTACTGGGCACAACTGGGAACTCTCTGCGTTTACTTTCAGTACAATGTAAGCTTTGAAGATCTGTTTCTGGAAAACTGTTGACAAAGTTTGATTTTGTGAGCCAGAGAACTCTTAGTCTTTTATTAAAGACTATTTTTTTTCCTGTGGAGAGGCACAGTTTCCATCTGATTACTCAGAACCAGGATTGGTTGAGAATGGCTCAGGCTTGGGTTCTGTTGGAAAAGAAATAACCAAAGCACAGATTGCTGGCCTGCTGCAAGAAGGGGTAAATAACTGATCACTTAGAAAAAGTGTTACTGTTTTATATATAATAATCAAATTGAATAAAAGATGTTGTGAAGTATAATTTGCTAGCCATTACAATTAGCAATTCCTAGTGGTAGCATTTGCTACTTTCAAGCTAACCTTATGCAATCCATAATTGATACATAGTCACATGCATGGTGACAAATTTCAACTTCTTGAGATTATAGGTCTTTTTTAAGAACTCCAAACTCTTTCTGAAACAAGATGTACTGAAAATTGTGAAGACAGAAGTTGTGGCGGAAAGGTGATCTGGATAAGTATAAGGATTTAGGAAAGAATGTAGGTAATTAGCACACTCTTCTTTCCCAGTAAGCAAGCAAAAGAAAGAGGAATATATTCAGAGGCATGCTCAATAGTTAATGGAGGAAAATCTAATTACCAGGAAGTTTAAATTAGACAAAGACTGCTAATGTCAGAGTGTGGATAAACTCTTGTGCTGTTGAAAGAGAAAAAAAAACTAGCTACAAGACATAATTATCTCTCTACTTCAGATGTTTGGTTTTCCAAGGGTGGGAAATATTCGAGGTAGAAGCAGGGTGAATCTGACAGATCTTACTGTACTTGTGGCTATGAGTTCTTTGACAAACAAGTAGAAATCCTCAAATCCTCAGATTTTTTCAAAGACTCACTTCAGCCTGCCATTGGTCTAAAGATGTGGTCACAAAGCAAAGCACAATGCTCTGTGAAAGATCCCCAAAGCAACAGACTAAAAAAAGACTGCATAGGGTACAACACCTCCAGACAGTTTGATGCCCAGAACAGTATGTATTACTGTGCCCATGATAAACTATTTGACCAGAGAGGTGAGTATAGATTATTTGGTCTCATAATTGCATCAGGGTACAACTTCTGCAACCTATCCACCTTTTTCGATTTAGTCCAGGGATCTCCATACCATACTTTTTACATATACTGTGTTTGTGTTTGCAGGCTGTTTGCTCACACTCAGGAACTCATCTGTTACCCAAGGTTTCATGAGGAGAGTCATTGTAAGCTCAGAGTGAACTTTAGCATCTCTGCAGTACTCCATTCCACTCTGTGAATTCAGTTCTGCCACCAAAGAATGATTTAGACCATTACTCTTTTAGATACAAAAATAAAAAGCAGTGAACCACCATGATTTCTAATATTACCTTGCAGTGTAAATTCTAGTTTATAGACAGTATACAAGTTATTCACTTTGATGACTGACACAGTCATTTAGGTTACAGTGGTTTTGTGTTTGTCAACTCTAAGCAACACACAGAAACGTTCTGAAAACCAGTACTTTTGGTGAGAGGTTTTTTAAAAAGCTTTCCTTTTCATATCTAAAAATTTCTCACCCTTCCACAATTAGCTTTGTGAAAACTGGATGTTAAAGTCAGTTTGAATCTTCCCATAGGTTGCTATTCATTGTAAATGCTTTGGATTTAACAAGTTTTGCATTTTTTTTCATTAATAAACTGATACTTGTCAAAAAACTGCTTAATATTGACAAATGCAAGCCTGACACAAACTTGACAGATTATGATTCTTTATGTTTATTCAGTCTTTTTTGCTATCGTTATTTCTTTTTAGGAAAGATAATAGTGTTTAGCCAATCTCTGTACAGTGCCTAAGATGTTCTGTGCACTGCCAACAACTACTGCTAAGTAATTTTATTCCCACATATTTGTATTTATTACAAAAACAGTGAGTTCCTTGGTGATGGAGTTAACAATACCCTGCACTAAAAAATAGCTGCTTTATCTCCTTGTATTGAAATATGCCCTAAGTACATGTAGTGGGAAAAAGTGTAATGACTTAGAGGTACATAGCAATGACTGTGGTGTCTAGAACAGGCCTGTCTCTGATATACTATTCCTGTGTCTGCTTTCTGGCATTGTGTTCAGTCTCTTTTGATTATCAACATCCAAATGTAGTTTATGTACATCTAGAGTGAGGAAAATTGTGAAAGTGTGGCAAACATGTACAGGTTTTGTGCTGATTCTTAAGAACAATAACTCCAATAGCTGTTGTTATAAAAGAGATAACTGAAGTAATCGATCATCTTTTTCCTTTTTAAAGTGCATATCAGAAATATCCAGTGGTACTGATGTTGACTCAGACTATTGTTAGTGTGAAGAGATTTGAATACTCCTGTTGCTTCTTGTCCTGAAGCATTGTGAGTTACTCAATAGCATATAGATTATAAACATTTCTACTTGTCTTTCTTAGTACTGATATGGCATTACATTTTCTAAAGAAAATATATCCACTCTCTAGGTATACTTTATATATAGAAAAATTAAATTTAGCTATTTCCTTTGGACTAGTTCAAGCCTTTTTTTTTTTGCTTTACTATTGCATTCCAACATCTTATATCTAAACAAATGTCATTGTAGGTAATAAAATTAGAGTGGCAAAGATTTTTACATGGCTTATGATTTCTAGTAGCTGGGGAAAAGTTTGTTAAGAACCTGGGAATTAGCAAAGTGTATTTGTACAGAGGAGCTGTGTGAACAAATGAAAAACGGAATCTTTAGTTCTAAAGCTCTTTTCGTTGTTACAAAACAAATCCTCTCTTTGTTACATCACATTGTTCCTTTTATTATTAACCTTCACGTGAAAGAAGAAAAGCCTATCTCTGTTGTTACTTGGATTATATATTATAATTTGTGTTAGACTTCAGCTTTCCATATCAGTTATTGAGTCTTCTAATTTTAACAAGATACTTTCTCTCCTTATTGACAGGATGATTTCATAGGCATGTTTCTTCTTAAGCATATTGATAACTAATCAGTACTTAGTAGAAATAAACTAATCTGAATAGACATTGAAAACACACATGCTGTTGCAAACATAATGCTGATGCTTAAAAATCAAACCCATTTCTAGCCACTGGAAGACACGCTATGAAATTGTGTTTAATACAAATAAATATTGGTGAAATTTAGTGGAAATCAACTTGTACTCTGCAGTTTAACTAGAAAAGGATTGAAAAAGCAATTGCTTGAAGAGGCAGAAATGCAGTAGGTTCATACTCTATTTTATATTGGGCACTAATCCATACTGGAGATCTAAGTTCACAATTAACAATGTTCAACATTTTAGTGCTTTTCTTCTTGTATTTCAAACATGAATCATGGAAACTTCATTAAGCTCTTTGTTAAACTGACATAGAAGTCAAAACATGAAAGACACTGTCAGCACTGTTCTACTGCTGTGCCCCATGTATTTGAAAGTATAGTAAAATTCACAAGTTTTTTCACATGTGCTTCAAAACTAACGTGTAAAATGAGGTTTGAAACTAAACAGTTGAGAGTGATGAATGTTTTGCCTGTGACTTGCCTCAGTTCAGAACATCGATAACTCTACCCTGCAGCTAATCCGTTATTTCTAAATATGTTTTCCTAAAACCAAGTTTCCCCTTAAAAAATGAATGTATAGTATTGATCTGATCTTGTGAGATCTGCCAGTGGCAAGACAAAAATAAGGGATGTACACTTAATTGAACAGATTTAAAGGGAATCAGTGGTGAGGAGCTGAATAGTATAATATGTCCTTAGGTACCAAGTCTACCTGATTTAGCACATTGAGGGATAATCAGCGTATCTCTTCTTCCCACTTCTTTAGTCATATTAAAAAGGCACAACAAATTTGTGCCTGTGGGAATATTTACAGTCTGCCAAGCAGAAGATAATTCTTTTTTACCATGGAGCTTTCTTTCCTCTTAAATAGGGAGCAATACGTGGACTATCCAAACTCGCCCCCCAAAAAGACAGGAGAACATCCACCATGGACATCACTGGCAAAACAAACCAAAAACACACACACAAAAAAAAAAACACCCAAAGGAAAAGAAATCATGTTAGCAATGGAAATTTTAAACATTTATGACATTGTTTATTCATTTATTCTTGGACATATTCTGCTGTGAACACCTTGTTGTGAGAACTTATGTCTCTTAATCACAGTGAATTGCAAATTACACTATTTATCTTCACAGACACTGAAAAAATAGGAATTCTTTTTAAATGAAACACAGTTATGTTCTTTCTTGTAGAATTTGACCATTCTTTGAATTTGGTTTCGCCATGTGATCCATGTATCTTTTGTAGGGAAAGTACTTCACATGTTAACGTAAGAAGATGCTTGAGAATAACCCTATCAGATTGCATACAGAAATAAAAATTCATTGTCTACATAAATCAACACTAGTTGTAGATTTCAATAAAGATTTTTTTAAAAAAATCAATTTAAGTATTCATTTTTATACCTTAAAAAGCCCATCCTCCCCTAAAAAATCCAACAACAAACCCTAAGCATATTGATATTTGCATATGAATTTCTGAGTGAGGTTAAAATTAATTCAGTCATCCCTTGCTAGATCTTCCTCAAAAGCTGAGAAGAACAGCATGTAATGCTAATAATTCTCAGGAATGAAATCAAGGATTTCAAAAACAAGAGATAAAGAAAGCAAAACTATTTGCAAAACAAGATCTGCATCATGTGAAAGTGACAGAATAATGAAGAGAATATAATCACAACATTTCCAGTCATAGAGATTAGGATTAGATCTAACAGTGATAGCATCTAGACTAACTATTTAGGTCCACTATCTTTGACTTCTTGGGAGTGAGAATTTTCCTTTGTGCTTTTTGAAACATTTTGTTAATCAAATGAAGTGGTTGACAGTACTCACTGTCTTCTATAACCTCACTGTACTTCATCTCGTATTTTATGCATTTAGAATAAAGAGTCTTTCACAGTACTTGGAAGATTCCTGGTGTGGTTCTTGTTTATTTTTTTAATTAGTGGAGCATCCATGTTTACTGTCTTTGTCAAGATTCGTACTGTAGCTTGAAAGATAAACAATTTTGGAAATGTTTTAATTTAACTTTTCTGATGTAATTTAGCCTCTTCATGTCTAAAACACTTCTGCCTTCATTCAGCAGCTCATCAGAGGCTCTGACTATTTTATCAGATTATTAAAATTGAAATCACATGCTGCCCTTTTTTCCTTTATGTATTTTCAATCTCAGAGAGACTGGTCATAATAGAAGTGCCACTCTTCCCAGTTAAACAGAGACAGTTTGGCAACAGTGGAAGTAGGTGTCACTACCTGTGGACACAGACAAGAAGGTAAGGTCATGAACTTCCCTTCTCCCACCAGAATGGAGTAGAAATTGAGAAACCTCAAGGAAACAAAAAAGATTAAAATTGAGTATTGAAGAGCTGAAGGAAGTGAGAATTGAATGTGAAAAGATGATGACAAAGGGGAAGACTGAAGAATCAAGGAGAAATAGCAGAAAGGGGAAGACTGAAGAATCAAGGAGAAATAGCAGAAGGATAGAAGAATCAATAAAGTAGAAGACACAAGAAGATCAGATGACATAGTGACTCCATTCCCTTGAGAACTATCAGCCACATCAACACAAAGTGCAAATCTGCCAGCTCAAAAAAAAAATATTTCATGAATAAATTTTCTCAACACAAAACAACATCTAATAGTACACAAATTTATTGAGGAAACTAAAATTTTTATCTTTCCTGTCTCCTGAGAAAAGAATCAGAGAGATGACTAACAGTTTGGGTGTTTGCTTGCTTATCCAGAATGTGTTTCACAGGAGTGATGGTAATGCTATGTCCTTACTCCATACAGGGCAGAGGTTCATGAGAGTCCTTGGGAAAGAGAAAAATGTAGGGGAGATATTCAGGGCACATAGAGAGGACAGGAGATGTTAGCAGACTGCCTTGAAACTGTGAGCAGGTGTTACAGAAGGCAAGAGGAAGGCTGTGAGAACACCTCTTACCATTGTTGCTGATAGCAATGATGGAGTTATTAGCATGAGGCAGTTTAAACAAGTATTCAAAGCAGTATAAGGGAAGGGGCTAAATGGGAGCAAGAACTACTAAATTAAGGGAATCTCCTTTGTTTGCAGTGGTCTTGGTTTAAATTTCCTGTGTTTTAGTGACAGCTGGGAAGCGCCTGAGACTTAGTATATTCCACAGGCTTCAAAGTAAGAAACAGGAAAAATAAAAAAACTCCACAAAACAACAAACCCAATATGTTATTGATTGTGCTGTAGTTCAAAATCACATCCTTACTTCATATATTTTATGTACCCTGCTCTCATTCTTATGTTTAACTTCATGCAGATTTGTACACAGCAATGTACAGCAATGAAGCAGAAAATAAAATTTCTGGAACTCCTTTTTTCAGTAGAAATAAAGTAATCTTAATCACTAAAATGAAACCTGTGTTATATGGAAATAGAAAAACCTCAAAGAAAAAATTTGGGTTTTTGACAAGAAATGCTCCAGTTTTCATCTGTATCATGAGAATTAAAATATGAATACATCTTTGTAATTCTTCTCCATAAGTGCATACATGAGATAAGTCAAAGCTAAAGACCAGTGAAAAATTTTTCTTCTGCCATTTACCTTTGAGATCTTAACTGAGCTGAGCTATATCTCAGCTTTTTGTTTTTCTGTTCCAATGCAGTCACAGCAATGACCTTCATGATGGTTCTTGCAAGCAAGTTGTCTTAGCAGTATAATCATCAGAGACAACTTCAGATACATGGCACACAATATTCTTCCTTTCCTCAACACTGAGACTTGGCCTTCTATGTATGTTCATCATATTAAATAGCCTTGTGACACTAGACACCGATTCATACAGTGTCTATGTATCAGGGCAGCTCAGAATATTAAATATGGCTTGAGGAAAATGATATTTACACAGTTTGTATATTGACAGTTTTTTTTCAGGTAGAAGCTTCTCAGTTCATATCTACATAGCAGCCTCAGTCTCTAGTCTTCCTACTGTGAAATTTCAGACAGCTCATTTGCTGAACCCTTGCCAGACCTTTTAATATTTATACATTCCATACACATTCCAGTCAGAGTATGTCAAGTTGCAGATCTCTGATTTAGAAGCTATTAAGATTCATGACCTCTTTAGCTATTTAATCTACGGGCCTGAAGCCTTTGCAATCAGCTTACACTTGAAGAGAAAAAGGACAAATCATTACTGTTCAAATATTGTCCTGCATTGTGTCCATTTGTAGTCCATCAAAGAATAGTTAAGAGCTTCAATACATTCATTTATCTCAGAGACACAGGTCATTATAGAAGGCACTCTTTCCTTCAAAGAAAAGAGAATAGGAATGTTATTTACTCAGGTGCATTTAATTTTGGATTAATGACTTTTTTAGCTGTATCTGCTTCTCTGCATAAGAAACAAATATTAATTTATTTTTTTTTCTGTTCTCATACCTAGACACTGTTTTGAATACATTGTATAAGGATACATTGATGTATTGCCAAGGATATCCATGCAGAAAAATCATAGTTTGTTTTCTGGAATGTAGTGGTGACTCCACCTAAAGAGAGAGTCTGCATCCTACCCTTCTTAAGGTTTATGTGTCTTAGAAAGATATGGTGACCCATCACAGACTTCTACTCCAGGATCCATGAAAAATCTCAAGGTTAGCTTTTTATTAAATTCATATCAGTTTTTCTTCAGTAATAGACAGTTTGAGTGACTTCACAACTCTCAGTGAGTGCAAAGAATGATAGGAATTCAACATCTCAAGATTTATATTTGAAGTTTGTAAAGGAATTAGTCTGTAGCAGAAAGCAGTGAGAAAAAAAAGTAAGTAAGTGAAGGAAGTCTTGGGATACTCAGATTTTAAAACAGAATTCATAATTATGGCCTGAAGGACCTACTAAGAGCTTCTATTGTTTGTGTCATTTGAACTGGAGTTTCTTTCACCTTGGGATATAAATGATTATCATCATACAATTACTGTCATCATCTGAATGCTGCTATTTTGTGCTGCTTTCTTGGAAACAGCAAATATAATACCCTGATGGATTTTGAAAAACTAATCACTCACTTTGAAAAATTTCAGGGGCAGATTTTTACCTGAAAAATATAAAGAAAACATTAAAGTATTGTTCTAGCATTCTTCCACAAAAAAGAAAGATAACCTTTTAAAGCTGTTGTCAGTTAGAGGGTATTGTTATTTTGTCTTGTTGGCAGAAGCCAATTATTTCCAGAAAGGTAATTCTTTTGGTAAAACCAGAACTGTATTAACAGAAAGTGATGTTTCCAGATTATACATATAGATAAAAGGTCTGGAAATAAAATTGAATTTTGAAACTCCTACGGTTAGAGATACCTGAGGAATCTATGTACATACGCTAGGAAAATTCATGGCAATCCTCAGCATTGACTTCAACAGAAAGAAGATATATAGCTTGTATAGCATATACAGTCCATCACATATATTTTGAACTGTTTCTTGTGCCTTTTTATCTCTAGAAATACTCAAGTAAAAAGGCGATCTTCCTTTTAAATTTTTTACACTCAGCTGCTGCCTTCCTACAGGAAGTCATAAAGTTTCTATCTGCAACATTATTGTTTCCTGTGTGATGAAATGATGTGTTTGGAAACGGTTTAAGTCATCGTTTATCTAAAAGTTCAATTTATAAGCAATTTGTAAAAAGTTTGGACTTCTCAATGTGTTTTTATAGTACACAGTAAGCAACTGTTGGTCTGTCAGCATGAGACAGGCCATTTTTTTTTCTCAGATCTTGCAGCATACAACGTTTTGACTTCAGAACATGCTCACATCTCCTGTCAGTTTACTCTTCAGAGATTCCAGTTTACAAACTGTGACTGATTATGTCTTGAGGGGGTGACACCATTTAAAAGCTACTGTCAGCAGTGGTAAGATCAGGTTCAAAATGGAGTTGTGCTAAAAATAGAATATAAATTTTGCTGGAAATTTTGGAATTGGGAAATTATTTTCGTCTTTCTCTAGAATGACGAGGTGCAAAGTTTTCATCAGATTTCAAGAGCTGAAAAATCCATTTTCTGAAGAAAAAGAATTTTAGTCAGGCATTTAGGCTTGAGATTATGGCTCCTAAAATAAAATCTGCCAAAATCTGGAATACTCCAGTGCCCTCATATTGCAAAAAATTATTTAAACTGAAAAATTCACATAAAAAATAACTGTTTACCCAATATGCCCTGTGATAGAGACAGAATAAAAAGGAAAAAAATGACAAAAGTACTTAAGATTTCAAGAGCCAAGGGTGTACATACACACAGTGATGTTGGAAGGAAAATGGGAAAGAGTGAAAAAGGAAGGTTTCTGTGAGGTTGATGATATGAAAGAGCTGTGGATTCCAGAGCAGCCTCTGTGGGTGCCAGAACCTACCTCTGTCTGATCTATTGGAGATGATTGTACCTTTCTTAAGCCAGTATGTTAAGAGGAAAACCTATTTTGTCAATCTCTTACTGATTATACAAGTAGCTGTACAGAGATTTCTATACCAAACTTGAGCCTGCTATTAACAGGCTTGTCTTGGTGAGTTTGCACTTCAGCCGTAGAAGCAGTCCTTTAAAATCTCAGGAATCTGTGGACCTCCATTTCAAAAGCACTGCTGCAAGCAGCCGTGTCCTTCAGGAACCATCATGCTCAAGTGTTTCTGACTTTAATTTCTTTTCTGTGCAAGGCAGTCTACCTCCTTGAACAGGAACAAGGAAACCTTACGGCAATGAATTTAGCCTTTGATCAGAGTTAGCACAGCTGTATCTTGAGAACTGGGTATAGACCTGACGAGCCATCTGCTATATGTGTGCTATAGTAACATTTTTGCTAATGAAGTAGAGTCAGTAAGTGAAACTAAGTTATTACCGGATGGAATCTTCTGATTATCAGTCTTAATATGTAGCAAATAGCGTTTTCTGATGTCCTTTGGACAGATGTCAGATAAATATAAGTTTCTACTCTGGAACAGACGGATTTGATGCTTTTACTGTTGATGAGAATTACACATTCCTGGCAAGGTAAAAAATCCTTCCATCCAGGACTGGGCTGGCACCCTAGTGCTTCTGAGCCACTGTGCAACAGACAGCTGGCAGCCATGTACCTTCCCATGATTATGCACAAGGTACATTACTACCTGGAAGTAATTTACAGTGCAAAATGGGGAAATATAAAAGAACTTTGTCTGGAGATCTAAAGGGCACAAAATGAGGAGCTTAATCAATGAAGAGCTGTGAAACCTGCACCTCCCTTTTACACCTCCCTGCAGTCCAATGTATAATTTACACACAGCAAAGCACAGATGCAGCAATGTACAGTGTCAGAAATGCACAAAACCACTCAGCAAGGAGACCTGTAAGAATCTGATTCATGCTGTCTCTTTTAAAAGCTAATTCCACAGTCTCTTCTTTCATTTTCTCTACCTCCTGCTATACCCCTGTCAGTATCTGACCTGCCTTCCATTGCAACCAAACATTTTTGTTGGTAACGAGCCTGAATAACACTTCTTGAGATTTTGCAGTGTGTTGCCAACCATTTTGGTTGCCTGCCATAGCAAGTCGGCATTGTAATTATGTAAATTTTCTGTAATTGTTTCTATAATTAGCATGTTTCAATTTAAGGTCTAAGTAAACTCCAAGTATATTTTGAAGAGCTACAGAGGAAGGGGAAAGAGTGAAAATAATATATGCACACAGTGCTATTCTGTTGTCATCAGAAACCTCTTATTTTGTGGTAATTTCACATGGTAATTGAGCTAGAAAATACTTGTAAGTATATGGAGCTAATATTAAACAAGTGATAATAAGATGAATTTACATTGCTGTGGCACAAACTGGAAATGCAATTCTCTAGATGTCTCAAGGACATATTCAGTCTGCGGGACAAACACCTAAATACAATTTTCCTAAAGGTGCAAACAGAGAGAGTTTTTTTTCTCTTAGACATCTTAAAGAAGATTTACATTTGGAATGGATCCGTTTAGTTTTAAAACCATTGTATATACCTATTTTGAGTTTTAAGGCCCCCAAGCAGAAAACCCTATGTATGATAAACCATCTGGAGATGTATCATTAGAAAATCATTACTGGAAGCTGTCCCTGGTCCAGTTCACAGGTATATAACTCTGTTAATTTCATTGGCATTTTAAATAGTGGCAGATTTGATACTTAACTCTCTCTTCACAGTCCGAACATTTGTCTTGATAACAGGAGTATGGTGTTGCCATTTCCTCTAAGTCATAGTCATTTAGCAATTTGAATATTTGCCTAATACAAAAATAATTCATCCCTAAACCTTTCCAATCCCCAAGTCTGTATCTTCTATTCTATACATTTATGTGAACAAACTACTGAAGACACTCTGCTTGTAAGTACACATCTAAGAGATATGTGTAGATTATCTGATACAGTTCACAGTATATCTTGCCATGCATAAAAAAATTACTAAACTTCATTTTCCTGAAGAATTTCTTGAAATAGCATGTAAAGGTAACAAAGCTTCATTAGCTTATTCTGAAAAAACTTGTTGAAACCCTTACATCAACACAGAAGGAAAGTTTGGACAGGTTGGATTGGCCATTGGCAAGACAAAATTTACTTCAGTCTTGATCTTCCTTAGGCGAAAGAGTTTGGAGAAATTTTTGTTGTAAAGATCAACTTGGCCTCAATTCTATTTAAAAAATACTTGAATATGAGAGAAGATGTTGGTGGCAGGAATTCCAATGGCACAGATCAGATCATCTTGAGTTGAATGGTAATATTTTTCCTCCTTCAAAGTTTCCAAACCTTTCTAAATACTTCTGAAAGAGAAATGGAATGTGTTGTAGTTTTCACTCCTGTCAGTTTATCTGAGAAATTTTAGAAGAGTACTAAATCCTGGACATAACACACTGGAGCCAGTCACTGTTTTTAGGAAAGATTTTTAGTGAGAGGTTCCAAATATGGGGAGGGGGGAGGAAGATTTCTTATTTATTTCAGCAAGGATTGCCTGCTATTATAAAGTGAAAATAAATAATATAGGATAAATATCAGCTGATATATATGAGGAATGGGGAATGAAATGGGATATTTGCATATAATCCCATTACTTTATTCTAGGGTGCCAAATTAAGGGTCAGGATTCTTGGAGTCTCATATAGGTTCTAGATGGGAAAGAAGTATAGAAAATTAATTAATTACCCAGAAGTGGCCTCTAGAGGAGTTGATTTCTTTATTGATTTCATAGGACAGGTAGGAGAGTAGCTAGACAATTTAGGCATCCAAGATATAGATAACATCCTGTACATTCTGCTGCTAGTTTCAATTGAGAGTAAACCAGTTTTGGACAAGGCAAGTACTGGGCCACAAGTGCAGTCGCCAAATGACATGCCATAGTCATCCTCCTTCTGCTGAATGGTCTTCATCTAAATTTTATGCTAGTGATCATTTCTGGGCAAATCCCTGTTTGTGTCAGCAACAAAAATCTAGTGCTTATGGAGTATGGAAGATACATTGTTGAAATATGAAGAAGATTCTTAAAAACTGATTATAATGTCTCTGAAATTCAGACTTAGATGTTAGTTATATTGTTTCCTATTGCTCTCTCCCCTCATTCCCTGTCGTTAGTTTTATTTCTATGCCTGCATTATAGGACTTATTTATTTATCTGTATGTAATATAAAGCACTGATTAAAATATATATTGGGTGAACAGTTATTTTACAAACATCATAAAACTATTTTCAGGTAGAAAAATATTCCATATACAAAAAGAAATAAATTAATCAAGCAGGTTTGATGCTGAAGGTGCTTATCAGATGTCCTACTGTATTACAATCACAACTAAGAATGAATAATGGATAAGATTAATTTCCCATTTTACTTCTCTGTGAATTGTTTATGAACTGAATGTCAGTTTCTCAGGTTCTGGGTTTTATTATTTTCCTGTCAATATATTTAAATTAGTATTTTTCAGTGTTGATTTAACTAAAATGGCATCATTATTTAATAAATAGTTATTAAAATCTAACCAAAGGATATTCAGAATTTTAGTTATATCCTATAAGCTAATCTTTTTCATCCTTAATGACAACACAGGTACTGCATATTTCTTATATTTACCTTTACCAAAACTGCCATTAGATATATTTTAACAAGATAACAGGCACAGGGAGTTATTAACAGAGATTGTGATAGAATCATTCTCCTTTTTTTAAAGATTAAGAAACTTGGAAAAATCACAAGAATTAACATGACAATAAGGTTTTGTAAAATACTCTTGGATATCAGAGAATCTTTGTTCTCTTGCCAGTACCCAGGCTTAAACAGGTAAAAAGGAAATTCTTAATTAAAACAATATTTTTTTAAAAAAAGAAGCAAATTAAAATACTAGTTAAACCGAACATAATAATGTCACTATCTCATCAAATGTGCCTCTCTTTTGTATGAAAGAAAATATTCGAAACAACTTCTATGTGACCATTTACAGATGCTCAGAGAGTTTGTTGTTGTAAATTCATTAGCTATGTCTGTACTAGTAAATAGACAGGGCTAAACCATGCATTTGAGTGCTGATGTTTTGCTCTCCAAACTGTTGTTTAAACACTCTTGGTATTGTTTGTCCCAGGCCAACTAGCCCATTCCCAGACAAAGTTGGAATACATCTCATGGGTAAATCCATGCCAAAATTATTTCCACAACAGGCAATTCAGACACAACTCCTCTGTGCTGAGGCAGGAGAGAGTGTACAATTTGCCACATTTGCCATACCACTTCCCTTCAGGAACTGAAAACACTTTATTTAGCATTACAATTAGCCAGTGAGCTCTGTTGTGGTTTTTTTTTTTTTTTTTCCCAAAGAATGGGAAGACAAAGGTCCTTTTGAGGCAGAGGATCCTATTTAGGATGCAGAAAAGGTGATTAAATGTCAAGGGAAGAAAGCAGGGGAAGGAAAGCAAGAAAGTGACAGTTGTAAAGAGAAGCCGGAAGGAGCCAGCAGAGGTTGGAATCAAATTTTTCATTAATGTGCTGTCTGTGATCTTGATTGGGAGCTCCAAGTTGCTGCTTTCCTCCCTAGAACTGTTACAGAACAATGCAGAGTGTGCGTCCTTTGCTCTTTCACTTCCAGCCCATGGGCCTGAATGGGGCAGTGGACATTTGGATGATGGTGGCAGATGTTTTGAGTGTTGCTTCTTCTTCCTTCCCTCTTTTTCCCCTTCTCTAAATAAACATGAGCCCCGAGGAGCAGAAAATCCAATTGCAGTACCAATTAACCTCCCAGACTGCACATCTGAGAAAGTGTCTTGCCCACAGGTGCTAACTCCACCTCTAGGATTGTCTACTACTCTCGTAGGCTACGCAGCATGACAGAAGTTGAAACTTGTATTATCCTGTTTTAAAATTTCATATAGATCCTTACTTAATTACTTTATGAACAAAATAGCTGAAGAAAATAAAGGTGACCTACCTTTGTAGCAGAACTGAATTGTCCTTAAACATGTCCATCTGTAAATTTCAGAATGTGAATTATGCAGGTCATGTATTCCAATTAATCTGATATCCACGTTAATTATTATTATTTAATTATGGCATCTTACTCTTTTGCAAGCATATTAATGAATTATCTTTTGCATGATCCCATGGAACATTATTAATACATATCAAAGGACACAGTTTAACTACAAATACCGATGACCCATGCAAAGTAAAGTTAGCCATGAAATTCTATGAAGCAATAGGTTTCACTCAGTAATTCCACTTAGTGCATCATTATAGTTACCTTGTCATTAGTTAACAAATATTACATTGTATATGGGAGTGTTGTACTTCCTGACTCATAGTAGCAGTTTTTGATACTTAATTATCACTGTCAGACCTGTAATGTAGCAATTATGTATTAGATTTAAAAATATGTTTACAGTTTATTTGGAAGTGAGTTGTTTTATATCTTTTATAAGTTGCTATTCAACATAGTAAGAAAGAAGCTATAATTTTCATTTGCAGTAAGATGAAGTTCAGTGACTCTCTTCTAGAATTCTGAAGAAAACGTTGAACTCTTAGTTACCTATTTAACAGGAAACTTTCATTAACTATGTATGCTTTACCTAATTCCTCACTCAGTATTTTTAAAATACTTCAAAATTAGAAAGCAATTATCTCACAGATGCTCTGGTTTGATTGGCAGAGCAGCTTACTATTTTGTTTGCAATAAAAAAATCAGACCAAAACCAAAATATTTTCTAAGTCCTTTCAGAGTCATATTACACTACCATTTTAGATACCCCAGGAATATCCCACCTGACCTGAAGATACCACTGCAAGAAGGGACCTCATGTCTCACAGCTCTGTGCATATCTCAGACTGTTTAGGATGTCTGGAGTTGTAGTAGATCTCTACACTTAGTTTCATACACTGCTTGCTAGCCATCTAGTTTTCACTAGTTTTATGAGTTTTCACTAGCAAGCTAGTTCACCAGGCATCTTGTGGGATTAAGTGAAAGCCATAGACACTTCTGGAAGCCAGTGTGTCTTTTCCTAAAGCAGAAGTACAAGATAAGGCAGACATCCATCCTTTACCTTTAATTGTAGATAGAATGCGGATGACCAGCTTCCACTTCAACATGTAGGACATGCAGTGTCACTGGAGATGCCCTAGACTCTGCAGACATGGCCTGGGAACAACAATACCATTGAGAACTGGCAGGTGGAGCCAGGCTATCCGACAGGGAATTTTAAATCATACTAAGCATTTGTGATTACACATCTGAATTTGGCACTTAAAATGACATTTAGAATAATATTCAGACACTGTATTGTTGATCTCTGTGTGGTCTTTGTTAGAGTTAGTTAATTCCAGTACCCTCAGAAGTGATGCAGGGCATAATTTGTGGCCTGGATGTGGAAGTTTAGTGTCATATAAGACACCTAAAAACACTTGAGACAGCTTTGTGCATAGACTTAACAGAGAATCGTGCTTCTGTGAAATGGTAGCTGAAGGCTGGGTTTTATGGCTCAAGGCATCCTAAATGGTCCGAGGCACAGATGTGGGTGACAGGATCTAAACCATGGACAATAAAGACAATGAAGTCTTGAAAATCTTTCCCATGTCCAACCATGAACATCACGTCTCAAGAGATGCTAACTACTTCTGTTTAGAAAAATGACTTACAGCTTTCATTTCCATTTTTCATGAGATGAGTAATTCTGAAGTGTTTACTTACTGTATTAAGCGTGATGAGACTGCAGAGACTGCCATGAAAGCTGAGACACCCTATATAAGCATATAGAATGGCACTGTAGACATCTACATTTAGAAAATCCCATCTCTGCAAGACACTGAAAGGAAAGGTGAAGTGAATTCCAGATGTTAGAGACTAAAATGTAATTTTAAAATCACTTGTCAATTGTATCTCACTTCTGCCTCTGTCAAACTCCTATCTAGCACAGAAACCTTTGATTGTGTGTGTGCCTATGCTGAACGTCAACAATTGAAGAGAAAAAGTGGTATGGGCTTTCACTCATTTATGTATGACTTTTAAAACTTGTCAGTGTTATCAAATACTAGTAGGATGTTCTGCTTACTCTTGAGTGGTCTGACAAAAATTGAGTTCTACATGTTTGGAAGTAATCTCTTCCTTAATCCAGCTAACACTGCAGTGCTGTTTATTGATTGAAAGCATTGGTGTAGACAGGTAAGCTTCTGTAGCTTGTATTTTTCTTGAATTCATTAGTTTAGTGAGAAATCTTGTAATTATTTTGAATCCTATTATATTCTGATAGAAAGAGAGAAGTACAGTTGCAAGTGAATGATTTAAGTCCCATTTATGCTTAAGTTTCCTGGAAAATTGAAAGTGCTTGAAATAGAGAAAGAAGTTACTAAAAAGTGAGTTTCAGCAGAAATCTTACATTGTAAAGACTGTATCCTTCCCTTTTGTGCACATGTGAGTCTTCCACTGAAGTCAACTGGAACAGCATTTATACCTTCAGGATCAGGATTTGTTCATAATCCTCTGAATTTTAAATTCTCATTCTGTTATATCAAGTAAGGGAGAACGGATTAGCTGGCAGTATCTGAGAGCTTTAAATTTTTTATGGGATTTGTATATCTAATAGCAAAGTAAATGAAAAATTGAAAATGTATTGCTCATAAAGATGTACATTTTTAAATGGGTCTTTTACAAACATTGCTTTTACATGAAGAATCTTCTCACAGTCTTTATACTACTCTTTATCATTAACCAGTGGATAGAAAATAAAAGAATATAATTTCCAACAAAGGGAATCACTTTCCCTTGAATTGAAAACACAGTGTTCATAAAGCCTATATATGCTCACATTTTTCTGTTAGCCATATTCATAGCACAGTCTATCTGTTTTACCTAGAACCATAATTGGTGGCGAGCTCTCATTGCCCTTGTCTCAATCCACAACATCCTTGGTTATCTTTTTTCCTCCCATCTTGCCTGGGCCTCTGCCATCCTAAGAAGGGTTGGAGGTGGATGGGGGACAGTGAGTAAGAGACTGTTGTGGTGCTTCCTTGCTGACTGTGCAAAACCATAACAACTCCCCAAAACCAAAAAATGCCAAATATGTTTGCATCAGTCTTTTTAATTGTATTTGTTGTATCTTTTTTTTTTTTTTTAAAGACAAGTTATAATAAACTTAAATGTTATATACAAGGTAGAACTGACAATGTTTTGCTGACCCATATTATTCGTCTCTCTTCTCCATTTTCTGATGTTTACTCTTCCATCACCTCTCCTAATCTTTTCCTTTGCCTGCCTTTGTTGTTTCACCTAATCACCTCATAACAAAATTTAAATAGCTTCACAAGTTCCTCCTGATATCCCAAAATACTCATTATTATCACCTTGACTTCTTATTTCCAGCAACAAAATATAGTCTGATCTTCTACAAGACTGTACCTGGGCAGATGTTTAAATGGTTCATCAGTCAGGAACCAAAGAATTCTGGTCTTCTCTACTGTCTCCTGTACCATCTACCCATTACTGACCACATGTCTGAGTGCTTAATATTTCACTTTCTCTGTTATCTGTTATTTCTTTTACACAAACACACTCATAGTCTGTTACCAGGTAACAATGAATCCTATGTTATTTCAATCCATTCAGTCTCTCACAGATTATCTCTGCCGCTTCTCCTCAGGGAAGGACGACTCCTGGCATTGTTCCCTTGCTCCAATATGGGGTCCCTCCCATGGGACATGGCCTCCTCTGGGCACAGTCACTACCTCTGGCATGGGGTCTTTTATGAAGTGCAAATAAATTTCTGCTTCACCAGTCCTCTCCACAGGACTCTCTGCTCCAGCACACCTCATCCTGTCTTCCCTCACTGACCTTGGGATCTGCATGGTCACTTCTCTCTCCCAACTCCTTGCACCACCACCACCACCCAGAACAAAAAGGAAGGACAGAACAAGAAGGAAAAGGAAGAACCTTCCTCTTCTGACTTCTTCTTAAAAAAGTGGTCGTGGAGGTGCCTGATTGGCTCAGCCCCAGAAGTGGGTCTGACTCAGAGCTGGGGAGAGTTTTGAGCAGTTTCTTACAGGAGCCATCTTTATATCCCCTTCTCCTTTACCAGAAATGGCTCCACACAAAACCATGACAGGAGTCTATTTCTAAATTTAGATGTTGAAGTCTTTGATGAATGTATGCCTTTTATCACACCATCTGATAGAAAAATGAAGAAAAAAAAGAGAAAGCAAACCAAAGCAATGATTTGACCTTTTTCCAAAAGAAAAACTCTCAGAAAGTGGTGATAATTCCCATCTGTCAAAATTTAGAAAATGTTAAAAATGAAGAAAAAAGGATGATTTCATAGGTTAAGCTAAAAAATAAATAAAATTATTACTTCTTAATGTCCGACTAGATGTTTTGCTAAAAATATATCCCTTGTAAAAAAAATTCTGACTAAACGACAAATAATAAAAGATTGCAGAAATTTGCAGGTGTTGAAAGAAAGTTCTACTCGTGGAAGTGTCATTTTATTCTTGTACTGATCTTTTGCTTTTTCTGCAAGCATCTGCTGATAGCAGACATCAAAGATGGAATACAGACTTTTGTGAATGCTTGTTCTGTTCTTACATTAGAAAAAACTTATTTCTGGTCTTGCTGTTCTTGAGTTAACCATTGATATCCCATTAGAATTATGACATCAAGTCATTTGGCTACAAAGTAGAACATAATGCTTGGTTCAAGAACACTTCTGCCTTATCGTGTTTGTATGTAAAATGCCTTCTGAGCTATTCACATCATTTTACACAACTAGCTCAAATCCAGGAAAGAAACTACAATCCAATGTAAATTACTGAGCATTGCTTAGTTTCACATCAAAACTCATAACGACTAGGTCCAGTCCAATAAAACATTTAAACTCCTAGCACCTATTTAGTTCTTTAATTATTCATTTAAACAGTTTGGAACCTAAATATAGGCTAGAACGATAAATTATCGACTGGATTTGAGACTCATTTCTGTGGTCTTAATACAGACCTCATTAAAGGCCAAAATAGTTTTGTGATGAAACTGTGGATAATTAGGATGCTACCTGTTGTCTAGTCAGTCACAGCTTCCCTGAAACCACTCTTGGAAATAATTAAAATTTATGGCCTTATGCCTCCCAATGATCTTTCCAGCGAGGAAATACCAGCTCCTTTGAAGGTGACTCTTTCTATTCTCATCACAAAAGGTTTCTAATAAAAGCCAAAAACCATGCTTTATTAGTTACTCAATGTTAGTAGCAATGTGTTTCACATTGTCAGTTTTGAATTTGCTGAATAGCAGTATTACTTCCTTTGTATAGGCCCCAGCACAACTGCATTTGATTCTATGCATAATGACAAAAAGGCTATGGAGCTCTGTCAGTGTAGGCTGAGAATACTGCCTTACACTGAATTATTCACAGTATACCCATGGAGCGTGCGTGCATACAGACAATACTCCACTATTACTATCAGGACAGGCTCATCTGAGCTTCCATAAAATCTGCCAAAATGATGGGGGAGCAAGAAAGGGGAAGAAATTTAATCTTTAACCTCTTACAGTGCTTTAGCAGAGTGTTGGATCACATACTGACAGAAATGCCCTTATCCAGAAACACGGTGCCACTGTACTTTCAAATGTCAAAATTGTTTGCAACTTTTCACTGAGCTTTCTAGAGATGCTGAGAAAAGAGGTTGTGGCACAGCCCATCCCCCTCATTTAGCAAGATAATAATCACAGGCCAGACTCTGCCCTTTTACACCACAATGAATCTACAGCAGGTTCAGTGCCACTGGGTAGATTAACACGGGTGGAAAGCAAGTACTCTCTACCTAATCCCTCTAGTGTTTTCTACTTCTCCTAACCTCAGGGCACTCTATTGAATAACCTCTAGTCACCCTTAGAGATGTTCCTGTCATCATGTCACTTCCACAAGTGTTAGGTAGTGAAAAAGAAGCCTTCTGGGTATGTCTTTTCCACATACCTTAAAGCAACCTACAATCAACTTTGTCAAAACATCAGTTCAGTGAGTATGAAAATGTCTTTGAGTATTAAAAGCTATAAGATTTTCCAGCTAATCTCTCTAGCTGAAGTAAAATTGCAAGAGATACTTTGATCCTTTGAATGCCATGTGACATATTTTCTTTAATATGATGCGTCTTGTGTGTAGATAAGAAGCGGCATGCACTGTTGTTATGAATGAAATATGATAATTTCAGCTGTATTTCCAACAGCTGAAATTTGTACTATTGATTTTTATCTCTCTTCAGTTAGGTGTCTTGGTGGCTTATCTCCTTATCTGTCTTTGCCATTGTTAGGTCAACTCCTAAGTCAAAACCTATCCAAGTCTTGAGCAAAGAATTAGAAGTTAGCTTGTATCTTGACTTGCTTATTGAGGTACAGTATTCAGTCTCCATGCATCCAGTGTGAAATTGTATCTCTGGAAAGATGATACTACTGCTCAAAATTTGATTCGTTAGCTAGATAAACTTTTGTCTTCCACAAAAAAAAAAAAATCATCAAGATACACTAAAAACAGTGGATCTCAAGACAACAGCAGAAGTTTATGTCTAAGTATAGTGAGGGCTAAGCTAAGCAATTAATTTTCCATAAGGGTGAAAAAAAAATACAAATGTCAGTTCAGATAAGAACTATCACTATTCAGGGACTTATATTTGTGCATCATAGACCGTATATTAGCATCACAAAAAAGTTTCATTGCTACTCTGAGAATGCAGTGTGTCTCATTTCAAAGAGATAGGTGATTTAATGTCTTTTTAAAACTGAATCACAACTTCCTTGGGCAAGACTGAACACAAGCAATTCTGGTCCCACGTGACAGCAAGGAGCAATGTCTACAGCATAGCATATTTGTTACAGCATGTTAACTGCAAATCCAAGTGAAATGCAGCAGTTCCTGATACTTTTTGGAAAACAGGGAGGCTTTACAATAGTTTCTGACAGTTTTTCATATATATCATGAAGAACTTCAATCAGTGGCCATTATTCTGCCCAAGAGAGGGAAAGAGGCTACAGGATCCAGAACTCCTTACCAGCCATTTAAACAGGATAACTACTGATCAAGTTACAGCTATCTTCTATGTGATTACAGTCAGTCAAGGACTGTTATTAAACACAAAATCGGCAACAGACTGTTTTCACATGCAGTCTACAGCTGTTGAATCATGAGAATTTTTTTCTTTATAGGACAAGTGGTTGGCTTTTTCTATTTATTTTAAGGAAAAAAAAAACTCTATGTACTAGAAATGGATCCAAAAGTGACATTACACTTTTGTAGTGTTTGGAATGGTTAGTGTCAGTGTATTACAAGATGAGTATTTTGCAGCTGTGGGGTTTTTTTCCTTTCTTTTTTTTTTATCAAAGGATGATTCGATGGGTTAGTCTTTATATATCCTCTTTTTGTTCTGAAAAGAAACAGGAAACATAGCATTTAGTTTTGAAAGCAACTAAAATAGAAGTATTTTGTGGCAGATGGGATTTTTATGAGCTGTTTGTCACTATATACCAGTCTTGTTAAGGAGCAATCGTTTTCTGCTTCATTACACAAAGATAGCTCTGTTTAGGGTTCCACTCAGCTGTGAAATTACTTTAAAACTTCTATAAGGAATAGAGATGGGGTTTTTATATATAAAAAAAGGTTACTAACACAGTATAAAGAATAGAAATAAAATGGTCAAACACACTGGTTTTTTGGAAGCAGAAGGGAATATAAAAATGTTGCGTTGCATACTTACTTAATCTGCTGGTTTAAAGATGAAAAGAGGCTCCAGAGCACTATTATTTTCTACATCTGAAAAAGGTAATATTCAAGTTAGTCTATATATAAAGTCTAAAAAGACATTATTTCTGTGAAAAAAAATATTGTTTTCTTTTTGCTGCTAGGAGGCAAAAGAAATAGACAAACATCAGTATGAAAATAGGAGTCCATATCCTCATCTCCGGTACATCAGTGAGCCTAGTCAGTTTATGCTTTTCTTATGCCTTTTCTTGAGTTAAAGATCTGAGTCTTTAAACTTTTGCATCTTTCCCTGGGCAATTAAAATTCAATGTAGTCCCCTTGGAACTCTGAGTGGGTCTGAGAAAGGAGGGGGTAGCAGAGCTCCTCCTCCAGGCATTCCTGCCTCATGGCCCAGAGCAGTGCCCATGACATGATCTGTCTGTCCAAGTGAATCGTCAGTGCAGATGTCAATCAAAGATTGTACATGTTTATCTGTTCGAATTTAAGCACATAACATTTACTGCACTGACTCATGAGAATTCACACATGGCATTCAAGTATTTCTATGCTTGACATTCACGTTGCCTTTTTCCGAAGTTATCAAGACTCTTTTTCTTAATTCAGTTATTCAGTTTTTCTCAATATAATGTTATTTATTAATCCATATTTATTTCATATGCATGGCATGGTTAATTTTATAAAATGCTGGCTTTCAGTAAAATATGTTAAATCTTTCCTTAAATAGAACTTGTCTCTTCAGTCCCAAAATGACTTCTAAGTAAGTACTGAAATAAATCTCCACAGTGTTGCCAAACTTTTTAGCCATTAAGAAACAGCTGGTATTGCTATATATCTGGTACACCTTACTGTACACTTAATTATTTGTAGTGGATCAAGGTCTCCTTCTGGCTGAGCAGTATTCCTGTTTACAACTGTGAATGTTAAAAACACAGAGCCAAAACACATAATTTAATAGATTGCTAGTATTGATCCTGGTGTCCACATGATCAAGCTTCTGCACATCTTACATTTTAATTTCATTCCTTCACACACACTTTCGCTCTTTTCAACACCCTCTCAGATTTCACTGTGTTACATTTGAAGCATCTCTGTTGTTTTTCTTCCCCATGCACATATTTTAGTCCCTTTTTTCCATGTCATTTCTCTTTCTCTCTTACTTTGATGTAACTTGAAGACATTCTTTCTTAAGTACTCTCTAATACCTGCAATGAAGAATCTTTATTCTTAGTGTCTCTCCTCATGCCTTTGCAGACAGTTCATCAGGAGGGAGACTTGCCACAAGGTAAAGCTGTTCCGCATGGACATAGCCAATTTGTCTACAGCCAGAGGTTAAAAACCAGCTCATCTTTGTCTTGCTTGTGCTGATGTGAGTCCAAAGTCTTGTGGTATGTTCACGTAGAAAAGGGTGACCTTTATCAGTCCTTCACTTTTTAAGTATGTTTTAAAAGTTCATAAATTCAAGCGTCCAACTCTAACCCCACATCCACACTGCTTGGGACTGCTGCTGATAAGGGTCTATTCTTTCAGTTGGAGACTTTCACCTAATGTGCAGGACCATTGTTAAGCTCCTACCTGCTATTTGGAAAGACTTGTTCTCTGACTTCTCTATTCTTTCTACTGATGGCAAGAAGAAAATGGATTTACACCTGCTGTAAGAGTAATGCAATCCATAGAGTCTTGGGAATGGCTGCACCTGGAGAAATCTATATGGATTGCTTCATCACTGTTGTCTAGTCCTAATCTCCTACTTCAACTGAGATAATCACCAGTGTTATGTTTCCCTTGGTACTCTCCAAAGGAGAAACTTCTAAACTTTCTGATTCAGTCACATTCCCCTCTACTTCATTGTATTACACAGAGTACTTCCTTAATGTTAGAAAATTTCAACAGGACATCCATACTGAGGTAATCACACTAGACTCCATTCTAATTAATGGATAAAAAACACTTCAACTGTAATTTATGTGCCTGTTAGTGACATCTCTTTAGCAATGAGCTGAAATGTGGAGGTCGGCACTCAGGTAGATTAAACCTTTCTGAGAAAAAAACTCTTCTCTTACTAGATTTGTTTGCTATTAATTCTGAGATAAACTGTATCGTTCAGAATAGTCTCTCCTTGTTATCATTTAGATATCTTCTACAGCATACTTATGTGCATTGATCATCTTGGTGTGATCTAGTACTCTGTACTATAGTATCACATACCAGAGTAGTGGGTTCAGATAATTATCGTAAACCACTTTTTAACACCAGGAAAGAGTGATAAATAATAAATAAACGGGAAAAAAACCTCACCCTAAACCCCCAAACATTTATTTACATAATATGAAAGACATACTAGCATTGTAAGTTAACAATAAGAGGCAAATAATATGTTTCCATACTCAATGTTAAAGGTCTAAACAGTAATTTCCTTTGTGTGATTCATTTTATAAGCACGTACACAATTCAAACTATATCTAGATGATTACTGATTGTATATTGCATTTTTAGATTGAAATCAAAGTAAATCTAGGTGTATGCATCCTTATTTCTCAGATTATCCTGTTACATGAGTAAATTATTTCCGATCTCATTGCTTTCAGATATCCAATGTGCTCTCTTATCCATTTTTGTTGATTTTGTTTTGTTTTGCTTTATTTTGTTTTTCTGAGTCTTTCCATGCATATGATGTGTGGCATCGGCTAGCAAGATAATTTATAGAATCTTGTACTTCATAATTGTATTGTATATCCCTTTCTGGCGCTTAGAGCAACTCTCTGTTATCATACAAATACATACATCTCTTACAGGTGAAAGCTTTGTAGTTTTAACTTCTGTGACTGTTTTAGTGAGTTAAATAGCTATTGTCTTCCACACAACCAAGATATTTGGAGGTTTGTGGCACTTGATGTGAAGCCAGGACTCCTCTTTTACTTGTTTGGCATTGTTTCAAAAGGTCAGAGATATTCTATGCTCTCTGCTTCACTTGATGAAGATTTTTACTGTGCATAGTGATAATGGGCAATAACCCAACACTTACTGGCTAATGAGAGAACAAGATCTTTAGCGAACATCACATTTAATCTCTTTCATTTACTTAAACAAATAAATTTACATAAATAAGTAAATGAGATCTTCTGAAAGCATAAAAGGACAGTGAATTTATGGTAACTATTCATCTCAACTGCAGGGTCAATCAGACATCAAATCATTTGAGGCCCAGTTTCAAAACTCTCCACATTAGGTTAACATAGACAGACAACCCTACAATTATACTAGTATAACTGTTTTCTCCGCAGATGAATCAGCAAAGGAATCGATGTAGTAATGATATAGTCCTACCTCCAAAACACAAAGGATTTGTCTAAATAATTCTCTTACAAAGAGAATTCCTTTAGTATCACTTTACATTGTGGAAGCAATGGTGGGAATAACTATCTGAGGATGAAGGGTTACCTATCTTGAAACTTAGTAAAGGAAGCAGACAATATTAAAGGAAGCCAAATCCAATGGTTTGGCAAATTTTTCCTCTCAGACATTTTGCAGCTGTCATCCTTTGCAGCTGCAGCCAGTAGCAAGGCTGAATGTCTATCTAAGCCATACCAGTGCACACGCCACACATGCACATGCACACACAAGAGGCAATCACCCTGACCAACACAGGCAGGTAGCCATGCTTTTGCCAGGGCCACACAGATGCAAACAGACCTCACATAAGCAAGAGCATGAGCAACCTGGTCCTGTTTCTTCTTCCCGGTTGACCAGGACCAAAGTTCACCATTGAGATACACCCTTCACTCTCCCCATTCACAAACACACACAACAGAGAACAAGGTTACCGACAGATCTTATAAAAAAAAAAAGGACAGACTGTAGTGAGCAGGCACAGAGCTCCGTCAGACAAACGTGCTGCTGACTGGATTACATGTTGCATTTTTCCTCATTATCTCCACTTTCCTATGCTTCTTCCTCAATTCAGTTCCTCGTTTCCCTGGCTTTGAACATTCTCCTTAAAATATCCCATAGTTTGGTCTTTCCCAAGAGTCTCATAGATCTTTTTCCCCCTCATCAGTTATACATATGGAGCTCAATCTTCTCAATCCTTTGAACATTTAGCCCATCCAGTAGCCCATCAGATACTGACTTGAGAGCTCTGCCTTTGCTTATGTCACCACTTTTTCCTGTTTTATGTATGTGGTGTTTGATACACTACTTTTTCTATGTCTTTTTCTCCTTCTTTCCTTATTTTTTTAATATCGAATAGCCTTTAACCATATACCCTCACAAACCAGATTTCCTCACATACCTGGCATCTATATGTCCTTCCTCTGCTGCATATCTTTGTAAATATTAGAAGGATACTTCCTGCAGCTGAGCAGAGTTAGCATCCATTTTCATAGATTTCAGTCCTTTCTCTGTTTTTCTACGCATGGGACTTGGACAGTTGTTTTCTGAAGCTAAATTTTATCCATAGTCATTGAGAAGACTAACACAAAATGCTTGTGATACCTGTCTGGTGCACAGAGACTAATGCAAAAGAGTGGATTTAACCAAGGTTTCCCATCAGCCAAGTGATCCATATCAGAAAAGTAAAGGAGTGTGTCCTCTCCAAGGACACTATCTGAGCAGTACTCAATCTGGTAGGCAGGCTCTGATGGCTCAGAGGCAGTAGCTGATGAATACCAATGAGCAAGTTTTTCATTGTACTGTCTCCAGTTTTATAGAGCTCAGGGTAATGTGTTTAGTCTGGACAAGAACTCTCAAACAGAGGCATCTCATGCTTGAGAATGAATGTTAAAAACCAGGGTCCTTATGCATATACATTTACAAAAGTGGAAAACAGCTTAGTAGAAGTCATATGAGTAGGAATAAGTACCTTCCAATCTTTTGAGATGTCTTGGATGTTACATTTACTTATATAGACTTCTACTAGCTCAAAAAATTATCTCCTGATTATGTTTACTGTGGAGAAATGATCACTGTCATGTGCATTAACTAGCCGTTAAATCTGCAACGTAAATTCAACTGACTTATGTGTGAACCTGTGTACGTTCTGCGAAATGTAGGAAGTAACGTCCCTGTCATTGCCAAAGCTGCATCCTTAAGTTCAGTTGATCAGTATCACTAATTCCACTTCTTCTTGACCATTTCATCTTGTCTACATTGAATCTTAATTTCTGAATAATCCAAATTTACCAATAATAGTAGATTGCTGTAGCCTTCCATAAAAGCTATTTTAATGCCTGCCTTAAACTTTCAGTAATTTTATACAGCTTCTATTAAGCAAAGTTCAAGTGAAATTCATTTACATAAGAATAATATTTAAGTTATACTTCCTAATGAATTGTTCAGTAAATTACTTCACATTCATGTTGTAATTCTGGATCATTTTTCTGAAAGTGCATTAGCACAGAGGTTTGATCACTCTACAAGCATTACTGTCTATACTTATAATTTTTTGAAAATGTTTATGTTTGCTCAGCAGTTTGCATCTGGAGACCAAAAGATGGCTGTTAAAAGTTCTTGTGTCATTCATTCAGTATTAGTTGTACAGTTTGTGTTTTAGTCACAGGTCTTTAAGGAGCTACAAATCCTGAGTCAAGTCTGAAAGTAACATTTTAATAATCTTCCAAACCTCCTTAGATCTCTTGCACAGCAAGCCAAGAATTTTTGCATTTAGGAATGACTGGCAAAATCCAGGTCACACCATGAGTAATATATGAGTATGTCTAGATCTGTGAGTGTTAATACTAACTGCCTTCAAACTGAAAGGCACACTCACAGTAACCATGTAAGTAATACCAAGGAAGAAGTATGGGGGTGCTGAGGAACTTTCTCCAGAATCTGCTGATCATATACCTACAGTTTGCTTCTTATTAAGAGATATATTTCCTACAGCTCTTCACTCCTCAGTGATCTTGGAGAAGAGGTAAACAGAATAAAATCTGTCTCTTCTTGCATGACGATGTACAGAGCAAAGGATATAAGCATTCCAGGCTTTAATTGACCATCTAACTCTGTGTACCAAGATATTGAACAATAGTTGTTCCCATAAATAGCATTTTCATATGCAAATTCAATCATTCAATCGATATGGTCAATCACAAAGATATAGATCAATGCAATCTTATTTAGACCTTGTTAATACCTAAATTGTAGATATGATTTTTTAAAAAAGATTAGTAGGTTGATATTTTATGACAATGCAACCTACAAATGGTAGGTAACTGGGAGAAAGAATAGAAAGAAGAGGTTTTCAAATAGATGCTCTGCATCGTATTTTTTAAAATCTACTTGGAAAACACAGTATTGTTATCTAATTTAGGTGACAATACAAACTACAAAAAATATGAAGAATTTTACTCTAAGCTCTGTGAATAAAAAGTATGTGACATTTTATGCAAAGGCAGATAATTTTAGAATTATATTTCATTTGTTATTTTGCCAATGAATGAGTTCAGCAACTTGCAATGACAAGTATCATGCCATGGGAAAAAAAAAGGGCTCAGAAACATTCATGGAATCTGATAAGGTGATCTCAGAGAAGCAGTTTTCAGCCATGTGAATACTGGAAAATCAAGTGGTAAGTTCAGGAGGGTGTCCACTTCAATCATATGCATTTGCAAGCAAATTAACAGATCAACAGTCTTAAAAAAAAAAGTATTAATTTGCTTTAGATATATTTTAGATAAATCTTGTATAATGAGAAAAAAACAGGTATTTAGACTGAATTTCTTTGCATAGAGACATTATACAGCTGCTTTGTGCATTCATTAAAGGTTTCATTGTCCTATTTCAGAAAAAAAAAGAAACATAGTAAAGCTCTGGAAAGAGATTTTGAGGTTACCTTTTTTTTTCCAAAAGTATTAAAATTGCTTTGTTTCACATCATTCATTACTGAGATGTTACAATAGACATGCTCTGGATTATTGTTATCCTTGGGGACTATTTCTGTATTTTTGCCATCTCGGTAGGAAAATCTTGTGTTTGCTCAAGTAACTCCCAGTACATTGTTTCCCAGGTCATTGTTTCCTCTCATCACGTAACTATTTGTGTTTTACCATCTTGCACCAGCATGGGACATGCATGGGACTGATGCTTCATGATACAGTTACACTTACAAACACAGTCATTTTCTCACAATATGTCAGAAGCAAAACCAAGTCACACGTTTTTCTGTTGAAGCAAACTAAAATTAGAAAAGGCAAAATAAGTAGCATTCAAGGGAGATAAATTTATTTTTAACTGCTTCTTGGGCTACAGAAATCAAAATAGTGACTACCTTAGATGCATTTAACAGCCTAAAATGAGAGATTTTACTGATGGAAAAAGACATAACTCACTGACAGCCAAAGGCACTTTACCTCAGCTGAGGATCTGTTTTGCAATATTTTTCTCAAATGATGTCCCTAAGCTATTAACATGACTGGAAAAAAAAAAAATAAAAATCTGTCCTTTTGCCATTGATTATAACCTGATGTCTAGTGTGCTAACTCAAGCCATGTTTCAGACTGAATGTACTTACAAACAGTGAAAAGGCTTAAGAATCCAATTAAGGAAACTTCAAATGACTAAACCAGAAATTTGAAAGTAAAGAAGCAGTTGGTTTGCTTGCCTACAGAGAATTTGCAGGCAGACTTTATTATGAAAAAGCTCACTCCCCAAGGCTTAGTGACATCTGAATCCTACAATATGCTACCTTTGGAAGTAACTCTTACAGAAGATATATGTGTCTCCTTTTTCTGTTAAATATAGGTGTTACCTCTTCAGTGTTACTGGTGCTGGGTATAAAAGTTTCCATCACAAAGATGAACTAGACAGTTAGTCTCAGGTGGCTCTACTAGATAGGTTTTTATAATCTTGCTATAGTCCCAAATGTCAGACATTTCTTTGTTCCAAAAACTGTAGGACAAAACTCACAAGAAAGGAAATAAGAATTAGAGGAACCAACCAAACTTTTCAGCAAATTGTTTTTCCCTGCTACTCTGTATCATTTCACTTGTTTCTCTGCTTCATTCTTTTTTATGCTCCAAGATTCTCAAAGCCTTTCTATGTTTTTTTAAGGGGAATAACTGAGCTTTCTCTTTTTTTCTTTTTTTTTTTTTTTTCTGCAGAATGATGGATTTTTGGCTTAGGAAATTATAGCTGTGTAGTTTTGTAGTCAAGACCCTCAACCATAGAATCACAGAATGGTAGGGTTTGGAACAGACTTCTAGAGATAATCTATTCCAACCTCTCTGCTACNAATGCAACCTACAAATGGTAGGTAACTGGGAGAAAGAATAGAAAGAAGAGGTTTTCAAATAGATGCTCTGCATCGTATTTTTTAAAATCTACTTGGAAAACACAGTATTGTTATCTAATTTAGGTGACAATACAAACTACAAAAAATATGAAGAATTTTACTCTAAGCTCTGTGAATAAAAAGTATGTGACATTTTATGCAAAGGCAGATAATTTTAGAATTATATTTCATTTGTTATTTTGCCAATGAATGAGTTCAGCAACTTGCAATGACAAGTATCATGCCATGGGAAAAAAAAAGGGCTCAGAAACATTCATGGAATCTGATAAGGTGATCTCAGAGAAGCAGTTTTCAGCCATGTGAATACTGGAAAATCAAGTGGTAAGTTCAGGAGGGTGTCCACTTCAATCATATGCATTTGCAAGCAAATTAACAGATCAACAGTCTTAAAAAAAAAAGTATTAATTTGCTTTAGATATATTTTAGATAAATCTTGTATAATGAGAAAAAAACAGGTATTTAGACTGAATTTCTTTGCATAGAGACATTATACAGCTGCTTTGTGCATTCATTAAAGGTTTCATTGTCCTATTTCAGAAAAAAAAAGAAACATAGTAAAGCTCTGGAAAGAGATTTTGAGGTTACCTTTTTTTTTCCAAAAGTATTAAAATTGCTTTGTTTCACATCATTCATTACTGAGATGTTACAATAGACATGCTCTGGATTATTGTTATCCTTGGGGACTATTTCTGTATTTTTGCCATCTCGGTAGGAAAATCTTGTGTTTGCTCAAGTAACTCCCAGTACATTGTTTCCCAGGTCATTGTTTCCTCTCATCACGTAACTATTTGTGTTTTACCATCTTGCACCAGCATGGGACATGCATGGGACTGATGCTTCATGATACAGTTACACTTACAAACACAGTCATTTTCTCACAATATGTCAGAAGCAAAACCAAGTCACACGTTTTTCTGTTGAAGCAAACTAAAATTAGAAAAGGCAAAATAAGTAGCATTCAAGGGAGATAAATTTATTTTTAACTGCTTCTTGGGCTACAGAAATCAAAATAGTGACTACCTTAGATGCATTTAACAGCCTAAAATGAGAGATTTTACTGATGGAAAAAGACATAACTCACTGACAGCCAAAGGCACTTTACCTCAGCTGAGGATCTGTTTTGCAATATTTTTCTCAAATGATGTCCCTAAGCTATTAACATGACTGGAAAAAAAAAAAATAAAAATCTGTCCTTTTGCCATTGATTATAACCTGATGTCTAGTGTGCTAACTCAAGCCATGTTTCAGACTGAATGTACTTACAAACAGTGAAAAGGCTTAAGAATCCAATTAAGGAAACTTCAAATGACTAAACCAGAAATTTGAAAGTAAAGAAGCAGTTGGTTTGCTTGCCTACAGAGAATTTGCAGGCAGACTTTATTATGAAAAAGCTCACTCCCCAAGGCTTAGTGACATCTGAATCCTACAATATGCTACCTTTGGAAGTAACTCTTACAGAAGATATATGTGTCTCCTTTTTCTGTTAAATATAGGTGTTACCTCTTCAGTGTTACTGGTGCTGGGTATAAAAGTTTCCATCACAAAGATGAACTAGACAGTTAGTCTCAGGTGGCTCTACTAGATAGGTTTTTATAATCTTGCTATAGTCCCAAATGTCAGACATTTCTTTGTTCCAAAAACTGTAGGACAAAACTCACAAGAAAGGAAATAAGAATTAGAGGAACCAACCAAACTTTTCAGCAAATTGTTTTTCCCTGCTACTCTGTATCATTTCACTTGTTTCTCTGCTTCATTCTTTTTTATGCTCCAAGATTCTCAAAGCCTTTCTATGTTTTTTTAAGGGGAATAACTGAGCTTTCTCTTTTTTTCTTTTTTTTTTTTTTTTCTGCAGAATGATGGATTTTTGGCTTAGGAAATTATAGCTGTGTAGTTTTGTAGTCAAGACCCTCAACCATAGAATCACAGAATGGTAGGGTTTGGAACAGACTTCTAGAGATAATCTATTCCAACCTCTCTGCTACAGCAAATTCACCTAGATCAGGTCACACAGGAACAAATCTTCTCTTTAAGTAACCTAGGTCAGTTATTCCCCCTATTCAGAGAGCTTCCTAGGGCTGGAAGGTCTATCTTTTTCTTCCCAGAAGGAGCAGCAGCAATTATATACAAGCCACAGAGAGTCAAAGGATGTTATCAGGAAATGTCAGTTTCTGAGAAGACATATGCATTTCCAGTAATTTTCCTTTTTTTATTACATATTAGGAAATAATTACACAAAGAGTTCATGAATTCAGAAGACCTTAAACATTAACTGATTACTGCTAGCAGGTGCAGGTGTTCACAATGAAACTGGAGCTTCAACAAAGATTTTGCCACTTAAATGTGTAAACAGGATCCAATCAGTTGAATGACATACAAACATTCTTCAGAGAGCAGTTCTAGAAGAAGACTTAGGTGCCTAAAGTCTTTGCAAGCACAAAGAACATCTGTATCCAGATATCTTCTAAGTTACCATTTTGTAATCTCCTCTTCAGTGGACACAAACGTGCCTTTTTTTATCTGAAACTTTACTACATTCTTTTTGCACTTGCCCACAATTACCCCAGGCAAACTGACTGGTACATCAACTTTAGAGTTGCATAAATGAAATTGGGCATTGACTAGAACCCATAAAGAATCTGGTCCAGTAGTCATGTACTGAGTTTTAATTCATCACAAATAATACCCTTGGCATAGGTCTTGAAGCTTGAGGAAAAGGCAAGCAGCTGCTTAGATTCAGAGTAAAAGGACTGAACTAATTTTCACAAAAGTAGAACTCTAGTACTATTCCAGTGCCCTGGAATATTCCACCTCTTCTCTAGCCACCTAGAAGAAAGGCCTTGATTACCTCAAACCCTGTACCAACCATACTTTGTGCATATCTTGTAAAGCACAAAGAGTATTACCTCACTGTTAAAAGACATGTAGACACAACGCTTAGGAACAGAGTTTAGTAGTAGACTTGACAGTATTAGGTTTATGGTTGGACTTCATGGTCTTAAGGATCTTTTCCAACCTAAATGAGTCTGTAATTCTAATCCTCTGTGATTCTATGACTTGCCATCTATGTTTATGCAAGCAAATCCTGCACCAAATTGTACATTTTTTATTCTCTCTCTGCATTGATGACCTCTTATTTTTCTCATCTATCATTCTCTTGGTTATATTTTCAGTGAGGAGATTTCTTACAGTCACAGACACCATAGACCTTTGCAGGAAGCCTCTGACACTCAGAGAGTCAGTTTCTTATCAGATAACATGTTCAGACAATATCTCTAAAGGGCTTAAAGGAGGCAAAGAATATATAATGCCTCATGTGGTTTTTAAGAAGGTAGCTGCTTTGTGTTGTAGAAGATAGCTGGGCAAGCACATATGACTACTCAACATTTTTGAGAAAGCTTAAATATTTATCAAAAATCGTTTTGATGTGAGCAAACATAATATTTGTTCATGTCATGAAAGCTCCAGGTCTCAGTTCACACTGCAGGATAAAGTACTTGGTAGTCAATGAAACCGCCCATGAGGATGTTCCTGTGAGGTGAAACAGGTAAACTACCCAGCTTTTATTATAGAGTACTGCAAGCCCATCATCTCCACCTTCTTTGCAGGTCTTTACTGTTTGCTGTCCTGCTCTGGCTGGACTGCAGCAACAGCAACTTTACTGTCAACTTTGTTCTTTCTGATGAGTATGGACAGCATCAGAGGCATTCATAGTAGCTTGCGATTCTCAGCCACAAGCCAGATACTACTGCTCTCGTCTGCATGCCAGATAAACAAGTTGAGACTCAAATGTACTTAGGGAAAAATAAAAAGGTTTTGAGTGTGGATAGTAAAGGAGTTTAGACTAGTATAATTGATTGTTTTTCAAGTATAAGCTGTGAATGCAGGGGATTAGTGTTAAAAAGCATTCCTTTTTTTTTTTTTTTTAAAAGGTTCCTGTTGTCAGTGTGTTGCTTCTTTAATTAATACCACAGACAGTAAATCATTGCCTTGTTTCCAAATTGCAAGAACATTATCCACTTTTAGACTAAAAGCTGAAAGGAAATCCAAACAAATGTATGCTTCAAAATGATTATTTTACCCTAGAGACTTAATTTATACCAAACAGATTACTGGAATAAAGTAAAATTCCCATTAAAACAGGAGAGTCATCAATTTTCTGTTGTGTGAAGCATAGCTTATATTATGAGGATTTAATTATAGTAATGATTATAAAGTTGGGGTTGAAAGGTGAGTCATGTTCTGAGCTTGATTTTCTTTTTATTTTCAATATTTCTCATTAGACTATATAAAGTTTCTTTCATAAAAGTAACTGAGTCACTGTATACTTGTGACTTTGTTTTCCCAGGAGTTGGCTGAATTTTGAATATAAACAAGTAAAACATTTTAGAAATAGGGATGGTGGCACTGGTCAGTACAGTAGTTCATCAATAGCATTTCAGCAGCTTGGATCTCCTCAGGGATTGCTCTGCAACTGTTTAACATGCAAGAGTGTCATTTTGAAAACACCTTGTACCTAGAGGCATACTGACCCCATCTTCTTTCTTCCCTCCAACTCAGACTGATCAGCAGCTACACTGTGGTTTCTAAGTACAAATTTGTCCTATCTTTCCACAGCTTTTGATCCTTGTTTCTCTACGTCTGGCTTTGCTCACTTTGCCTGTGGTAGGAGTTCTGGGGGCTCAGTCCTACCCTGTGCACTCTGCAGAAGCCTCAGAGCCATTGTTTTGACCTCACTTCAACTCATCCATACAGAGGATGGGGGAAGAAGCTGGGTCACCAGTCATAACTCAGCCTCCTGAAGGAATTGTTTATCAGTTGCTTGGGTGCTTGGAAATATACAGCTGGAAAGGGAGGAACTGTAAGACAAACCAGAGTCAATATGGCATGTCAATTGGCATGGGATCACATGATGACATGGTGATGACTCCATCTGGAAGAGGGCTCGAAAGGTCTCTAGTGCAGCTCCCTGTTCAAAGCAGTGTCACCTCTGACCTCAAACCAGATTGTTCACAGTTTTATCCAGCCAGGTCCTGAAAACCTTCAATGATGGAATCCACACAGCGTGTCTGCATCCTGTCCTGCTGTTTGCCTGTCTTCGTAGTTGAAAAAGCTTTTCCTAATGTCTAATCTAAATCTCCCTTGTTTCAATGTATCCTCACCATTTCTCATTCCTGTAAAGATCATGGCTCCTGCTTATTGATAAGTACTTGGGAGTTGCTGTGAGGTCCCTCTAAAGCCATCTCTCCTGTAGGCTGAACCAAGAGGATCCAGGGGCCAGTTATTGGGCAGATCAGTTTAAACTCAAACCATATATATTTATGTATGTATGTATTTGCAAGTATCTACTTTTCACTAGTGAGTTTTCATCCTGCCCATCCAGAGAGGGGAGCAGATGAGACCATTGGCACTGTTTGTGTCGTGTTGTGTGAGTGTCTGCTTGTGTTGGTCTGCGTGGCTGGCCATATATTTTGAGATATATATATGCTGTTTGCATGTTTGTGCACATACTTACTGGGAATATATGCTCAGCCTAGGTACTGGTTGGAGTTGTAAACAAGCAGCTATAGCAGACTCACTCCCTCAGAAGCTGCAACTGAATGATTTGCTCACCTAGAATTTTCCCTTTAAATATACACTGTTTCTAAATTACTTCTAATATAATTGTCGGGGCCTATTTTTCCCTGACCTTTAGGAACACAAACATATAGTCCTGTACTCTCACAGAGTGCAAGACAAGAGAAGAAGTTTCATCTTGGATTTTTTCCTAGATTAATTTTATGATTTTCTCCTTTTGAAGTATTTTTTCACATTTCCTAGAAAAGATATGTGCCTTTGTCACATATTATTTATCTTTCAGTTACCCTTTACTAGCTTTACTACTTTTAAATAGTCTTTACTTCCAAACTCCAAATACCTTTAACGTGCCATGTTCTTAGGGGGCAAATGTTGGTTCTGAACTGTTATGTATTAGGATTATCATATATGTCATAAAAAATAAAGTTAGAAGGACATCTTTCAGTTCAAAGGTTTACTTCCTTTATTCCTTTGTATCTGAAGGGAACTTCAACTAACACACAAGTTTCTTCAAGGTGGCAGTTGACTGGAGGAAAAACAGCCCAAATAAATGTTGCAAGGAAATAAAAGAAGCTAAATCACAATTGTTCTATTTCAAAAGGCAGCAAACAACTGGCCAGTTAGTTTGACTCAGCTATGAAATGATCCTCACTCCATTACACAAATCAAGGGATCGTACAACTGGGTAAACTAAAGATGATTGCAGAAGGAGCATTGTTTGGGAACTTAGTGTGTCGTACAGCAAATATCACAGGTGTGAAGAACAAAGCTCTCTGTAGAGGAGGACTCTTAGTTGAAAATCTAAAGCAAATCAGATTTCGTTGGATTTTCTGCTCACAGATACAATCCTTTTACAAAGAAAATATGATAATTCAACTTTACTGAGTGAACTGGTTTATTAACTATAGTGAGATTCTTTGTTCTAAAGCACAAATGTAGACCAGTGAAGTTTTAAAAGACAACATGAACTCAGTGTGACTACTGTACCCAGTTGCATGCACTGGACAGAAGATTTGATTTTTTCTGAATATGTTGCCTGTGACCTAGGATTCTTTTTGGAGTAAGCAAAACATTTTTCAGTTATTATCTTTTTTCCCTTTAGACTCCATCATCTGAATACCTGCAAGTTTTGTTTTCACCTTTAATTTTGCAATTATTGGGTTTTTTTCATTTGTTTCCTCTGGTCCATCTGATATTTACCATATACCTACTAATAAAAAAAAAAAAAAATCCTTATTTATGTGGAAAGAATTTAAATGGATTGTACTTTTTCATCTAGTGTTAAGCTGACACATTTAAAGAAAGCTTATCAGACCCATGATGGAGGATGTAGAAAGATGAAACTTGTGTATTGCTTCCTCAGAGCAGAGAATACAGACAGACTGAATCCCACAATTACAGCATTTGCATTTGCTTACTCTTTTTTTTATAAGTGTTGATCTTTTGTAGCCTAACATTAGGCTAGACACTTCCCTATGTATCCAGTGGCTTAATTATATTTTTATACAACTGACCCCGTCTGTCACCTTCTTTTCCAGTGTGTAACAGTACAGTTCAAACCTGATTTTAATCAGTAGAAATAGCTGGTCTTGCAAGCCCCATTCTACGTTTGTAAACGTGGGGGATCAGATGTTAAAAGGAAAGGTGGTTCCTGAACTGTCCATCAGTTGGACAGAAAAGGACATTCAATAACTCTTGCTGTTCTGCTCCTTAGGATTCAAGTAAACACCAAGCTGATTACTCCACTAATGGTTAAATTTGCAGCTGACTGAGAGGCAGATAGTCAATCTGTGCACATTTTGGCAAATCAGTCTAATATAAAAGGTAACAGAAATAATAAACCTTTCCTGTTAGGATTTTTCTGGGGTTTTTGATCAAAATACAAATATAATAAAAACCAGACACATTGAGTTTTTAGTGATGTTTAATTAAAATGTAAAAATAAAAAAACATGTAAAAAACCTGTTAAGTTGATATTGCTGTCATTTTTAGAGAGAGACCTTACACAAAAAAAAAAAGAAAGAAAAGAGAGATAAACAGAATTATCATTATTTTTGTAGTTCTTTAGCACCACAGAAATAGCTTGAAGTCTAAAAACAAGAGGATATACATTGAAAATACGATTTTTTCAGATGGATTCAAATATTATTGCTGTGGAAAATTGATTTCTCTTGTATTATTCTACTATCAAACCAACAGTGAAGCCTCCAAAAGTAATAAGCATAGCTGTTAAGATTTAGACAAACCTGCTGAATGAGGAAGATGTATTTAATCCAGACAAAGTCTTTCCCAGGCTTGCCAGTAAAACTGTATTCAGCAGAATCAAAATCAAGTGTAACTGCTTGAATGGCAAGTGTATGTGTGTTTTATACAAAAAAAACACCCAGATTTTTAAGAGTATCAGTTCGTAAAGATAATATATATGAACAGTTACTCTCAGCATTTAGCAGTCTGAGTATTTATTTAAATGTGCAGAATTTCTGACTGTGTCCATAACGTGACATCAAGTGCACAAATAGATCTTCTACATGCGATCTGCAGTCAAGATAAAAGACATAAAGATTAAAAAAAAAAAAAAAAAGCAAGTCTAGTGGAAAATGCAAATTATTTCATTTGCTTCTGAAATGTGAACTGAAGATAATCTTTTTAAAGACTGATTTCCTTATTTTAAAGAATATATTTAAACTATTAGTTTGAATAGTTTTTTCTTTCCAAAATAATGTCTTCTGGAGAGCTTACATTCTGTTTTGAGTGAGTGATACCTGACTAACCTCTCTAATTTTAGGCAGCCATTCACAAAACTATTAAAATGTGTAAATTAACCTTTGCAAGAATACACCTTCGCACTCTGTGAACTAGTTTGACTGCTAGAGCCCGTCCGTCTCATACCTCTGTCTGACACTCAGTGCCTGAGACTTGGCCTATAAATTCTTTATTTTATCCACTGTTTCCTTCAAAGGTTGTTGAATTTTCTGCTGTTTGTTCCTCAGACTCCCAGTCCACACGTGAATCGAGAGTGACTAAGCAACAAGCTACCACTGCATGTAGTAGATGCTAAATTACACCATTAGCATTTCCCTTGAGCTCCCAAGAATCTGTAGTCAGATCTTAGTGACTGACTACCATCCGTTGTATCAGCTCTCTCAAAAACCCTGTTCCACCCATGTTCATACACATTCCTGAGATTCACATCATAGACAGATTCCAGTTTGTGAATTTTTCTACTCAATGTTAATAATTGATCCAGTTTTTCTTTGAAACCAGTTTATTTCCAATAATACCTGTATTAAGTCTTGCTCTCATCAAAATCTTAGCAGACTGTTTGTTTCTTAGTCTGTACCTTCCTGGAAGCCTTAGGCTTACCTAAAGACAATATCCTTTCAATTGATTCTTTTAATTCTTTGTTAGTTGTTATCCTCACTTTTATTCTTCAGAAGCTATTCTTATATTTTGCCTGTGTTCTCATTCTTATAAGATTGTTGAATGTGAGTGTTTACTATGCTCATACAAGATGACACTTATCTATTTGTTTTCTCATAGTTACATCTTAGAACATGTCCTGGGCATTTTCCATGGCTATATGCAGGACTATTGTGTCCCTTCCACTGTTTTTTTATAACTTGCTATTCCAAGAAAAAGTCATCGCCTTTAATCTCCTCTTCATGCTCCATCATGACCTTTATCCAATCTGTGTTGCATGTTTTAGGAATGTCTGAGTTGTACAGGCGTCAACTAAATACACTTTTCAAAATCCATCCAAACTAATTGGTGTTATGTTTATAAAAACCTGTCCAGATATTCTGTGTAAAAACATCCTTTAGTCAAGCAACTGATTCCATGCCTACTTACAGTATTCAGTTCATGCTCTCTGTCACTACTGTCAGCTCTCAGTGCTACTCTGTGAACACAAAATGTTCATCTCAGTTGTGTTTCTCAAGACATTAATGCTTTGCTTGAAAGCAATATATTCTGTTAAGTCTTCTGAGTTTTTTGTGGAGACCTTTGCAATCATTAATGACGTTTGTCTTTTAGATGATCTAAAATCTTTTTATCTACAGTGTGATTATTTTAATTTGAAATAAGAACTAACAAAATTAAGAATATTTTTTCTCTCACTAAAAAATACAGTTTAACATTAATTTTAAGACAAACATGACAATGTATGCAAATTCAAATTGTATGTATTTTGTTCTCTGGGACTTATATTGCATATTGTCTGAGTTTGATTCAGCAATCTTATTTGCTTTTCAGAATGAAATTCAAAAGCTTAAACTGTAAGTCAAGTTGAATTTTGCCTTCTAAAACTACTTGTCATATACTACATAGATTATAAACTCATAGTTGTTTAATCTATTCAAACATATTCTTCAATGGCTAGATAGTTTCTAGTGAAGCCTAAAATTTGACCAAATAGTTAGGAAATATACTGTTAAAGCTGTGATGGCACACATTCTTCTTACTTTTCCGCATCATATTTCTTAGATTGAGCAAAATGTCAAATAGCAGTTCTATATGGGTCTAGATCGCTTTTTCTGTTTGTAATAAGGATTTTGTTTTCAGGACAAGTTATCCTAACAAGGCCATATTTCTAGAAGAGATAAGGAATTATGGAAGACTGTTGTAGCAGGCATGGGTAAAAATTTGCCTATTATAGTATGTACACTGCTAGATGTGCAAGCTCAAAAAAAAAAAATTCTTTATCTGTCACAAATAGTGGCAGGACTGCTAAAATGGTTAGAAGAAGACAGTGTCTATTTTACCAAGAGCAGACCAGATAGGTAAGCCTGTCTCATTTCATAAAATAAGCAAAAGAGGGACGTGATGCTCACCCTACAGCTAACCGTTTGTGAAGGAGAGCAATTAAAGGTGAAGAGTGGAACTGATAAGCAGGCTTTTAAAAAAAGTCAGGAATAAGTATCACCTTGTTACTATTATGAGAGAAGCAAACACTTTTCAAAGAGCAGTCTCTTGGTTTTAACTTAAATCTTGGTAAATGTATAGGAAGGATTCTCTGATATGGCACTTGTCACTTCCTCCTAAAATGTCTGCCATTCCTGTAAAATTATATTTCTGTTTGGGGGTATTTTAGACATACCCAGAGCTACCCTGGGGATATTCCTCTTTTCAAAATACCTGTCTTCTTTTTGTGGATCTTTAGAAGCATTTATTTTTTGTCATCTTTGACAAAAGATGAGGAAATTTCATACTCTCACACGCTTCTATCTAGCTTATCCATGAAATGGAACATTCTCTGCCATTCAACAACAGTCAGATGCTTGGAAGTCGTATCACACTGTTTCTTCTACTGTAGTCTCCTAATCAAAAACTCCTTTTTACTCATTCAAAAACTCTAAATTATTTGGTTCAACAGCTATCTCAAGGTTAACTATAAGGATATAAGGAAAAAAAAAGGATATTCAAACAATGAATCTTATGTGTCCCTTAAGTCTGCTTCTGTCACAATGTGTAGATAGTGTTGCAAACTCATCATATGTCATAGAAATCTGACACCGTGTACATGTATCTGCAGTGTTATGACATGTGATTGAAAAAAATATTTCTTTATTATATCATTTGAAATATCTTGTAATGCATAAGTACTGAACCAGTAAACAAAGAAATCTATGGATTTCTTCTACAGAAGACAGAAATCTTTCAGCTGCAGTCCCAACTCGTACAAAAATAAACTCCAAGAAAACAAAGAATATAGCAATAAAAATAACCTGTGCCAAAATTACGGCTATATACAAAATACATTCAGAATAAATTCTTTGGTCTCCTCCTCAACAGATGTGCTCCCTTTTTTTTTTTTTTTTCATTTATAACTCACCACCTGACTTTACAAGAAATAGCTTGATTCCTTGATAACATGTTCCTGGCAGTAAGGCTCTCCAGGCCTCTCTAGATAAACTTCTTAATGCATTGACTATTACCACATGTTACTAAATTAAATGCAAACAGCATCACTTCTAAATGTGAGAACTAGCATGTAAGAAAGTATTGTCATATAAGTCGAAATACAGATTAGAAGATACTCATCATTTACTTATAATAGCTTGAGGATTTATTTTCCTCTTGGGCCTATATTAATATATAACTTGTGTTTACACTGAGGCAATTTTTTGAATGCATAGAATCCATAAGTTCCTTTTTTTCACCTTTCTTTATTATACTTGGCATGTTTGATGGTGTTTATCATTTTCACAATTCCACTGGTACTCTTCTTGACTTGATAAATTTGTCTGATCCACATACCATCTACAACTATGGCAGTAAAAGGTGTCAGTGGCTGAGAAAATGCACCTGCTATAAATAGTGGGTATATTTCTCTTTTTCTATTCTACATTGTCCAAAACCTTTTTTATTATCTGCCAAAGCACACAGTGAATGCCAAAATTACAATATTATTTTGACAGAGCAGTTAACACTGGCACATTTCTAATGTTTATTCTAAAAATAAACTTAATTAATACTTCATTCTACACATTGAACAAGGGTAGAACATTTGAATCCTTGTTGAATTGTAATGTCTTCATAACTAAAGGCAAAAATAAACCTTGTGCAATAAACTCCAGTTACATTACTTTTTGAATATTTTTTCCCAAATTGACCTACTTAGAAATTTTCAGACACAGTTTTGTTATTTCTTTTTATCCCTCTCTTGTTATTTGTATGTTTAATTTCCAGAAGAATAAACTCAGAGACCAGAAACTATTTTAAATATGCACTTCAGTAATGTTTATTTTCTACTTTTAAATTATTTCAGCTCTGGAGACTCTGATTCATTAGGATGACTTTTACACAGTCGGGAGTTTAAAAGATGAGCATGACAAAGATGAGACTGTACAACAGCCTCAGTGCTTAAAGAGTCATAAAACTAAACAGAAACTGTCTCTATGTGGGTGTGTGAGAAAGTATTGCCAAAACTTCACAACCTCTTCCATCTTAACTTTGCAGAAAAGTATATTAGATTGTGCTGGTAATATTTTCTCTCCCTCTCTCTGTTAATATATCCAAGATAATTTGTTTTCCTCACACGCTATTATCTGTAATAGTATTTTTAATAGGATAATCAAATCTAGACCCATGGATTAATATGCATTTAATGCCTTCTGTATTATTACTGTTTCATACAACTACAAAGATATATATTGCACAGTGTAAGCTCTTTAGTTTAGACTGGACAAGATAAATTCTTAATTTTACATCTGGAAAGTTCCTACAAGTCATCTACTACACTAACGAGAAAAACACACTGAATGAATTTGAAATACTTAATGAACAGTATACTTGCCAGGACATGATAATAAAGTCTTGCATATTAAGAAAGAATTTTTCATTTTTGTAGCTGAATTTAGAAATGAAGAAAAAGATCTAGGCCATTTAGTTAACTAAAAATGGGGTTTTATTTATATAATATCCTACAAAAATCCACAGGCACTTTGTTGTACGTAACAGTCAAAAGCGTTCACTGCATTCACTGTAAATTGCATAATGTTTTGTTTGTCAATGATTTCTTTAGCTGCTATTTCTTTTAGTCCAAATAGCCTTGCACTGTGCAGTTACAGTGTAAAAGTTAGTACTTATAATAAGGTTGAGTGCCTCAACCTTCTCCATTCCCTTATTCAGTACTGCAGTGATTGAAATATTTATAGTGAAATACGTCACACCTACTCTTGTGGAAGAAGAGATATTTTTGACATATTTGACCATTGTCTGCTCAAGTAATATTTTTATGAGTATGGGAAAAAATACTTTAATTAAGTAAAAGTTCCAATTTATTTTTGCATTCCTATCTCAGAAATGTGTATGAAGGTTTAAAATGTTCAGTCTTTGTCAGACTCAGTCTATATTAAGAAGATGATGTAGGTTCTGTATCACTGAATGCAGGCCTATAACTGTCAGCTGGGGAAATATTTTTCCCTATGATTTCTCTTTCGCAAACTCTAATCCCATGAGAGATTGTTGGGCAGCAACAGCAGTGTCTGTATGGATGAAGGAAAGAATATGTTTTTTAAACACCCATAGCACTGACCAGCCAGATACTTTCAATCAGTGCAATTCATAGTCTCTCATCCTTATCATATTTCTGTTTGGTCTGGTAATAGCAACATATGGGAACCAAAACCATTGACAAGGCCTTTTTGTGAGTGAACACAGGCACACAGAAAAGGTGAGCAATCCCATGTAGTAAGGGAGCACTAAAAAATACCAAACATTAGAATTCACTAAACCAAATATCACCCTGTCTGTTTACCCAGAACTCTTCTATTTTCTTTTTTTTTTTTTTAATTAAGCATTTTCATATCTAAAGGTACAGTCAATATTTTTAAGCTACTCCATGCATCAAGAAAGTCTGTATATCCTCTTGTGGTCTTCTGAAATGAAGCAACAAAAAGTCTTCTCAGCTCTACAGGTGTCATGAGCTGATGAACAGGAAAGAAATCTTCTTCATGGACAACAAAAGGAGTTGAGGCTCCTTTTGCTTCTCTGTGGCTTTGACCATGGGTTGAAGTATAGTAAACATTAAAACCTTAAGAATGCTTCTTATATTTTAGTTTATATGTTAACTTGCATCACTGATGTCCAGTGAAGTGGTGAAAGGTACTGGTGGCAGCATTTGAACATCTCCTGCTTCCACACAATAGCTTTGGAGTTACTGAGGGAAACTATTGCTGAAACTGAACATTGTATTGTTAGCCTAGGATGCCAAAACTCTTCCAGAGGGTAGGTTTCATCTCTAGGGACCAGCTGCCAACAAATTCCAGCACCTACACTTTGGTAACCCATCTCTGTCACTGGTTGCTTTTGTTCATGAAAAAGCAGCTGTACTGAGGTGTCACAAAGAGGCAGGCAGATAACAGCAAAGAATAAAGTAAAACTTTAAATGCAGCTCTGTGTTCCAAGAAGTGCCTCCTAACGAACTCTCTGAGTGCCAGGTGAGCTCTTTCTTCTCAGTGAATTAATATATCTTCTCAGTTAAAAACTTCTCGGTTTTTAATATTTCACTATGTAAACAGTGTAAGTATCTGTACTGTAAGTAACCCTATCTAGAGGTACTGATTGTTGAAGAGCAATAAGTTGTTTTGCAATGAAACAAGTAGAGCTCAGGAGCTAAGTCTGTGTCTGCAATAGTAAATTGGGGAACCTGATCGTTTATACTGTGAATTGTTCAAATGGTCTCTGGCATGTTTTGGGTTATTGGGTTTTTTTTGTTGCTTGTTTGTTTTTTTCTGGATTGACCAGCTGTCTTCCAAATAATACTCATGCTTGCACATAAGAATAGGTAGAGGCAGTATTTCCAACATTCTGTTTGCATCCTGACATTCAGATTTAGAAAGCAAAACTATTTACTAGTGAGTGCAGATCACTCTGCACCATGTGTCTTCAAAGCCAGATAATACATACAGGTGCTTTTAGTTTACTCTATAAATTTATTCGGAATAAAGAAGAGGGCTCTGTGATTACTTTACTCTTCATAATTTCTGAGCACATTACAAAAATATGTCAAGAAGAAGCATGGAGACTAGAAGCCCCGCCAGAATTGGAACGCTCTGAGAGCAACTGAAGTAGGTTCAAACAAAGCTTAATTCCATACTTCCAATCCATATGTGACCATAAAAACAAACAGAAAATAGATTACTTCTTGCAGTAGTTGTTCCTTTGGCACTTCTTAGACTTTCATGGTTTAATTTAACTCATTCAGAAAATGTTAGCTATCAATTTTACTTCAAAATGTATGCTAGATGAAAAAAAGACTTTTAGATTGACCACATCAGAGATCTCTAACTTACTAAGTGCTTCTTTAAGTGTTAAATACTGAACTGTCAGAGCTCTACAGACTTGTTTCAAAAATGCCAACCACATCTAGACTTTTATGAAAGTTCCTGCAGATTTCTCACAGTCCAATATACAAACTGATAATGAACTGTCTAGAAGTGAATATACTTTGGGAATTGGAAAGTAGGGATTTTCTTGAGCAAATTACAAGTTCAGTAAGCACTGAAGGTTTGGAACATTCGGAATTGTTCACATAGCCAAGTTGGATGTACCTAATGTACTGTTTCAGATAATGAAAACCAGAGGAGGAGAATGCTAACATTTATTAAAACTCTGAATGGTTTTCCTGCTGCTTATTTAATCCTGCCTTACTTGAAGGTCAAAGGAGTACTAATCCATGTAGAGCCTTAGATTTTTGATTGCCCCACTCCTATTGGGCAAGGACAACCTATATCCAATGAGAGTTTTGCAGGTATGCCATATATTGATGAGGTTGGCCTACAATATGAGATATAGGTGAAATGGGTCAGTTTAGCAGAGGGCACTATTCACAACTAGCAGAATGAATGTTGGATATTAATCCAGGTTTCAGAAGGGCTCAAACTGTCAATCAAAAATGCATGAGCAGATACAGTCAACAAAAATATTTCTCATGATTTTCATTTCCTATTGCAAATTGCAGAAAAATTGTCATGTCATATTCTAAAAATTGAATCACTCAACTCATATATTGAAAGACAAATATATTAGATATAAAAATAAATCTGCAATATAGCATGCCACTGAGCTGCTACAGCTAGTCAGTATAAAGGAAATTGACTGATCCTTCCAGGCACCCATTCAGCACACAATTTAATAGGGCATTGTGCAATGTCTTTCTTCATTAGAAAAGAGGAGGGAAAACAAGTACAGCAAGTGAAAAATATGACTTTCATTTGTAACTGAGGCTCAAGTAATTATGTTTACAGCATGAATTTTAAAATTTTCTTGTTATTCAAAACTTTAGCCTGCTTTTAATTAAGACTTGGATGTTAGTTAAAAAAAAAAAATAGCATATTTGCATAGAAATAACCATGGCAAGCTGAAATCTTAGTTTTAAGCCATTTTAATCACTTTCCTGGATTGGTAATTACTTCTAGTTGATACATTTGAAGTCACAAGGCAGCAATTGAATATGTTCACACCAATGGAAGTTTTTATATCATATGCATATGATATTTCTGGGAGTGGGTAAATCATATTTTTTATCACAACCTAGTAATTAAGAGGAGCCCACATTGCTGGAGTTCCAACAAAACAAGCTTGTAATTAATTGCATCTCTAGGTAAGGTAAATATTTGAAGTTATAGTGATGAATCAGTTTTCATGATATACGAGTCAGCTCATGACATATATGTCCTTAGCCTTTAATAGTACTACAGATATAAATAACAAAGGCAAGGTCAAGTCTACTGCATCTGCTGTTGTTGCTTCATGCTACAGGCAGATAACCTGGGAGACAGAGCCAGCAGAGCATCTAGCTAATGAACTCCCTTGAGACTGATGATTTTCATAGGCTGAAAAACAGGAGATTGCTGTTAGCAAACTCAATTGTGGAAAAATAGTTACAAATATATTTTACTGCTAAAATGTGCTTAAAAGGTGAAAAAAATAATGCTCTTCAATGCAAGGAATCTGTAACAGGCTGTAATTTAAGCCTCTAAACCTTTTTCAAGTTGAATACATGAAACAACAATTGGATTTATTAAGACAGCTTATGAGAGTTTCTTTTTTGTCTTGAAATTTTCTTGGAAATACTAAAGGGCTTATTCTAAATTGCTGAAAAAATATCTTTAATTGGTGTGAAAGATGAAAAAAACTGGTTAAAAAAATCCACTGCTTCGTAACTGACACTAATATTTTGGAGTTACGTGGACTGTCTAGTAGAGTGTACCAGAGTAATTTAGAGAAGTTTGGAGGTTTTTTTTTTGATTAAAAATATAGTCTAGTGAGCAAACGTCACTAATAGATGGAACATTTGAAGAATAAGTCAGCCAAGTGCACTGCACTCAGAAATATTAAATCAGCTGTTTTGGATTACCCTGCAAATATTTCAGATTACACTTGGTGCAGGACTGATGGGATTTAGAGACCCAGAAGTACTCAAAAGATATGTTTGAGTTTGTAAACTTTGTAAGGTCATATAAATTGCAATGTTTGCATCTCACTTCTGTTCCTGCTCTTTAGTTTAATCTTACAGTTAGCTGAGCATTTTGCAGGATTGCATCACAGGTTGTTACAACCAGCAGTTCATAGGACAGGCATGAAATAACTGAATGTGTAGGAAGGAAATAATATTGACTCAAGTGCTTAATATGGCTTACAAATACCTTTAAATTTGCTGTTACAGTTGTGAGGAAAAAGCTGAAAGATAACAAATTAAATTGATGAGTGAAGTAAGAGCATTGCTGAAGTGCTAGTGGAAGGCTTTATGATAAATTGGGAAACAAACTTTCAAAAAACTTTCACTGTAGAAGAAGTAGAATCTGAATAATCAGCTTTATCTCCAGAGTGTGAATGCTAGCCTAGAGAATATTCCCCAAAGGCATTTACATTCTGCACTTCTTACTTTGCTTATGTAGAAAAAGTATTTAACTCTCAAGAATTTAAAGTTACTTTCCCTCAAAACTGGAAAGGAATAACTACAAAACTATGTGCAATTTCTGCCAGACATAAGATATTGAAAATTTTGGTGGAGAAATGGAGGCAGTACAAAAGACAGAGGTTTAGGAGTTAAAAGACAGACAGGAGTTCACATGTCATGGTTCCTGAAAGTCATTGATTTTGCACAGTTATAACGTAATCCTGAACAAGATTCCTGTCCTGCCAAGGCATGAGAATAAGGCAGCCACTGAACATCAATGGCAATATTTTATTATCTACTTTCATAATGATAATGATTAGGTTTCTTTCAGCATACATATAAGGACTAAACTCAGTTTTGCCCGGATGTAAAATATACTTCTTCCCCCTCCACCCCTCCGTCTTTTATTTCCCTTATTTTCTTTTTTTTTTTTTTTTTAAAAAAAAAGTCACATATAGTAGGAATCTTAGAAAAAAGAATGAGATAAATGTTTTGGGGAAAGGAACAAAGAGACAGAATAGTGCTGTCTTCTATGTGTGAAGAGCATTCAAGTTGTGATGGTGGATAGAAAAGGAATAGCAAAACTTGCCCTCTAAATAGTTATGTAAGGTGCAACCTGAAATCACATATCTCGATTTATAACCTGGTAAAATGGGCTAAACTGAGAAGCTCCGTTGAAAAGGCAGACGCACTCAACCTTCTTACACTGGCTCATCTTGAGCATATAGTTCATGAGACTTGCTGAGTCTCCTTCCTCACTCACCAGATAAAATAATTGAACAAAAGTACATAAGATTTATTAATGTTTTCTAATTTTAAAAATATTTTTAGTACATCATAAAATAGAGTTACTGAACTCTGAAGTGCTTGACATTGAATTTTACCTTTGGGGACTGATCCCGCATGCTGTACAGCAGAAACCAACAACTACTTGGCTTCAGCACAAGTTCAGTTTATAATAAATAATGTAACAGCAATTAACATATCACCTGTATTCCTATTTTACAACATTTATGAAAGGTGTACAGAAAGGACTAAATTAAGTAACAGGTCTGTGTATCTTTCTGTTTAAAGTATATGGAAACTCAGTATGAGTTTGAGGCATTTGAACACAAATCTCTTCATTGGCTCCACTTAAAGGGTAAAACCATCTTTAAGCAAATACAGAACTGAGTAGTAAATATTAATTAGACCCCTATATTCTTCCTTTTCTCTGTGTGGAGTCAAGATTCTTCAAAAATGGTCTAGAAAGCTTATATATGAACTGAAAGTCTGCCTTTATCTAGTTGCTTTAAATAGGAGCAAATAATTAACAGAGCTAATTGCTGTACATTACTTCTTTGTCACATATAAAACAGTGGCAGGGCAGTTGCATTCTTCTGTGCTTTCCAAAAAGCTCTACATACTACTTTTTATATGCTTTTTGATTATATATGAAATTATTTGAAGGATAATAAGAAAGCATATGTAAGGAGTAATAATGTTTTCTCATGTTACAGGAATATTGGAAAGAGGTTTTTTTGGTAATAAAAATTATCTGTTGTTTCAATTTTTGTTGTAAAGAAATATAATATAAATAATGTCATAATTCTACACAGCATCTTCACTATAGTTTGTCATTGTTTCAAAACTGTATTGACTGTAAATTATGTTAATCTTCTGAAAGCGGTACATATAAAATAATGGTAATGAAAATAATAACTTACACTTAAAAAATATCTGCATAGATCTTCATTACATGTAAACAAAATACAAAGTTGAAGTGTAAATGCAGTTTTTAAACAGACCTGTCAGAATTTCTAATTCTAGAGACTTACATGATATTTAAAATGAAATGAAATAAAATATGCATTTACTAGCAGCCTTCTTAATCATCATAGTAGTTACTATTGGCCAGACAAGTACTTATGAAGTATGGCATTGCTGTCGGCAAAACTATTTATCTGTATGACACTATATGTCACTTTTGAACTTCGACTTGACATCCATAAAATTACATTTTCATCAAACTGAAAGATCAAGCTTTCTGTGCTGACTCACTTGGGTCAACATTTTGCAAATGACTGGATTTACCACTTGGACCATAAACCCTTTGTGAATAATTTTGTGCATTGATGTTTGATAGCCCAGGGCACAGATTATAATTTCTGAGCTAAAGAAAAGGTGTCAAAGTAAAATGAACTTCTTTTCTGCATAGTAGATTGCTTATTCCAACGTGTGATTGTTGAAGGTCTTACAAACTGTTAAATTAGTTGAATTCCCAGAGACTATAAATGACCTAATTCCCCTAAGATTTATTTTTAGTAACTTTACACTAGTTCAAAAGGTCAACTGCCCCAGAGTACCAAAAGCTTTTCACTGATAATAGATTTATTTTTCTTAGTAGGAATGTTTTGGCTTGATTTCCAGGTAATGTTTACAAACTCAGCAGAGATATGAATTTAAGATAAGCGTGCAAAATAGAAAAGCTGCTGTTTGTTTCAGTTAGATGGAGTGATTAGTAGTGTTTCATCTGTCTCAGTACCTGCAGCTTAGAGATGAATGGGAAGTAATACACAGCTGGATAGCTGATCTTGAAAGAGTGATAGTCCATCGTGCCCTACATGCCTTGGTTATATATCTGGAATGCTGGCTAGAAGTTTACACAAAACTTTTATATTAAGAAGTTGTATCCAAGCAACTGCAGGTTTTAGCCCTTTTGAGTGTAAAAAGTTTTTCAGTAGAGTCTTCTGAAATGTCTTACTCAAAATAAAATTGGTTGCAGAAGCTTCACCATAGCCCAAGGGAGGATATCAGGGACTGCCTATGACTCCTTTAAAGTTCACACAGATTGGATGTTGGTAGAAGTTGTAGGTTCTCTTGGGATCTAGTTTAGTCCAGAACACCTCCATCCCTTTAAGGCAAACATGCCTTGTCATCATCTGTAGATACACTACAAAATCAATATTCCAAGACTACCTCCATGAATGTCTTTTAGGAGAACTTCAAGTGCTCTTGTCAACTACTCCCACAGGCAGTCTTTTATAAAAAAAAAAAAATTACTTCCAATAATATCTTGTCTAGAGCTCTGTACCGAAGAACAGGCCTAGATGTTATTCTAAACTCTATGCCACATCTCTGGAGTGTTACTGTGTATGATGTGGTTTCCACATGAGCAAGTCAAGTTAATTTTAAGCTTAGCTTTGATTTTCAGACATGCACTATCTTCATATGTATCCCACAGTTCATGCACCCTCATAGTATTGTGTTTTGTATTTATAGCTAGAACAACGTTGATAACACATCAATGTTTTGGCTACTAGTAAGCAGCACTCACACAATATCAAGGATGTCTCTCCAGCCCTCATCTCCAACAGCCAATAGGCTAGGGGATGGGCAAGATGCTGGGAGGGAACACAGCCAGGACAGCTGACCGAAACCGATTCAAGGGATATTTCATACCCTATGGCATCATGCTTAGCAACAAAAGCTAAGATGATAAATGCAGCAGCATTTATCTTCCAAGACAATTATTTACTAAACTGCCTGTATTTCAAACCCACAGGTTTAAATTTAATTTTATTCCCATGTACTGCTGAGGAAGAGGAGTAAGATAGAAGCTTTATGGGCACCTAGCAGCCAGCTATGGTCAACCCACCACAGTTACATGTAAAATCACTTCACTGCATATTTGGAGATGACTGGCAACACATATGAGAACATGCTATGTCTTCAGCAGGCATTTTAGTCGGTGTGTAAGGGCACAAATCTCCCATTTCCCATGTCTTTTTTACATGTCACTGCAAGAAAATGAACAATGAGCTATTAGGTCCACCCATGAAAAGACATATTGAAATTTTAGTTCCCATGTCTTATAGGTGAACAAAATAAAAATAATTGTTCATATATGTAAAGCTAGGGACAAACTAAGTGAAAAGTTAACAGATCTCTTGAAAGTGGAGTTTAGAATTCATTCGATATGTCATTTATACCCTTACAGCTTCCCATCTAATTATATTCCATTTTCAGGATCATGTTTCTCATATCAGCCAAGCTTTCTGGAATACCCTTCTTCATTTCTAGTGGTTATGTCAGGAACAGCAGAATCCATATCATGTTGTTGCTTCAATATTTTTTTTCCCCACTTACTAGGAAATTCAGTTTTAACACTCAATTTGTTGCCTGGTCAATTAAACATTTATAGATTCTTTGCAAACTCTGTGCTGTAATCTACGGTTTGAACCAAGATCATAATTTATTCGCTGTGGTTTCTGCACTGATTTTCACTTCCCTCTTCCTCCAGCTTCTTAAAAGATTGATCTTCAAGCCATGCGTGAGAGATTGTTTCTCATGATGAAAGCTCACAGGCATTGTTGACTGCTGTACCTGATTGAAGCTAATCTATTGTCCAGGTTGTGCCATATATCATCTGTACGTGTTTTACATACATAGTTTAGGTTATATAAGGATTGTGGTTCCACTTGCTATTACCAACAGCACTCATCATCATTAAAATAACAGACTCTATTCAGTTTGTCAGTAGTAATCTTTAAATTATTTTATTTTACAAATAAAGTACACTCAGTCTATTAATACAACATTTAAATGTTCTGTGAACAAACAGTGCTTTATTTATTTATTTATTTTAGCTACATCCTCAGAAGCAGTTTCACATTTTCATTTCGAAAAAGTAGAAATCATCAATTGATTTCAAACAAGTTGGCAGCAAGTTATTCTGCTCCTACATCAGTTATTCCTTTGTCTAGGTACCTAAAATCAAAACCTACAAAATCACCAAACTGAGTATGAGTTTTATCTCCTACTGGATGTCACAAAGCCAGAACTTTTTGCTCACTGGTTATATTAATAGCAGTTACACAGTGTAGGCTCCAGTCATGGAAAATCCTGTCCTTTATTGGGCTATCAAAGAATAATTTTTGCTTCTTTTCTTCTAGTTTGAAGCTTGGAGCCTGTGGATTCATAAATTTTGCCCAGTATTTCTAAACAAAAATCTTACATAGTTGTAGCTTTCTTCTCTGCAGCAAGTAAGATACAAAGGAATCACGTTGCCAGTGAGATTTAACTACTGAAACATTTACAGTGGTACACTGAGGTGTGACATGAAGTGCTCTTGCTATTGTGCCTTATAGAGCCAGACAGCACCACTCCTTGTACCTACTAATGAAAGACATTAATGCATTGTAAATTCATTCACAAGGTTGCTGTATCATCACTTCCCTATCTATATGATCTTTAAATCACAGAATCTTAAGGGTTGGAATAACCACATACAGGTACATATTTGAGACCTTGACGGAAAACTGATTTTTTGGTAGATGAAAAATGTTAAAATAATGCATGAGAGACAAAATCATTTGGTTTCATGACGTGAAAAACAGCAGACATTTCTGCAATTTTACTACACAGCAAACAAACTGGATTTTGTGTAATTATTTTAATTTTGTAGGGTTGTTTTTTTTTTTTTTTTAATCTGCAAAGAGTGTCCCTGTCTTCCTATCACTGCAAACGATCAAATGCCCTGGTCTGGAAGTGTGAGAAGTTACCTTGCCAGGGTCAGAGCCTCTGCTCAGACTAGATGGATAGGGTGAGGAACCTGCATCCAGCTAGGGGTGACAGGGCAGAGAGAGGGATACAGGGACCCACACCTTGGGGAAGTGGCCTTGACTTGGAGTGTGTATCCACGCTACTTGCAGATTGCTGGGAAGGCATACTCAGACCCAGAGTGCTTACCTCTGCCCCAGGAGGGATGTGTAAGGGGTGAACATGCACTGCAGGGAGGGGATGTGCTTGTAACTGTGACTGTTTATTGGAAGTAGAACATTCTGAGATGCATTAGAGAAGAGCATTTAGAAATTCATACATGCATATTAACCTTTGTAAGCATTTAGCATGGTGTTTTAGTTCTTATATTGTGGTTTATCTGCTGCACTGCAGGTACTGATCTTGCTTATATAGTTCACTGATTGCTGATTAATTACATGTTGTTAATAAATCAATAAACTACTTTAATTCTGATTTGGTTTATACTATGTGGTCTGAGCAGTTTTTGCCCGAGATAGTTACCTGGTATTTGTGATTAGCAGGCCAGCTGCAACTTGCTCCATACTTATTATAAAGGAAATAAATGATTCCTAGCTAGAGCAGGAGCTCAACTCTCCAATATAGCTTTCTCCTCAGTTCTTACTTAAACTACTCATTATGGCAAGAGTTTGCAAAACTGCTGAGTTGTTAGTAATCACTGTGGATTCATTGTTGCTCTTCTGCACACAGAGGAGAAATAAATTAGGCCCACGTGCAGCTTGTGAGGCTGAATAAACATAATTTTGGGGTCATTACATGCTTTAACACTGAGAAAGGCAACTTCAGAGAAGTAATGAGGCCAGATCGAGTCATGTCCTGATATCCTGTGCAATACATATACGTGTATTTAACTTCAAGACATTGTTTCTCTGTTAATTCAGACAGAAAGTCTTCTTCCCTCTGCAATATACTTATTTGTTGTCCAAAAATGGTTTTTAATATATAAATTACATATATAAAACTAATACAAGGCTGTATTATAGTCTGCTGAATGTCACTAATAATAGTGTTTTCTCCCACATTGAAAGAAATCAGTATTCAATAAGAATAGATCTTTGATAGGTCTTTGATATTTTCAATAGGATGACTCTTCAAGTAGCCAGGCATGTCTTTTCACTCTGATCCTCTGTCCAGATCATTCAGACCTAAAGAAAATAGGGCCATAGCCAGGTGGCCCCTTTCTCATTCTTTTGGGTGATCTCCCTCTTCAATGAGAGTTGTAACCAAATTCACATATTAACCAAGTTCCACCTGTCATTTTCAGTATTCCTAGGCAGAGTGATCATTTTTCATTTGTTTGTAACTTGTAGGAGAGTGCTTCCTGAGAAAGGCTAGGTCAGGACAAAGTCACGAACCTGCAGCTCTGCTGTTCTACTTGCAAGCCCCTACAGGGTGCCCAGGCAATGTAGCCAATGAAGCTGCTTGGCTGACAGCAGAGAGGGAAAATAAGGGGAAGTAAAGGAGTAGACAGGCGGAGAAGAGATTGGAGAGAGAGTAGGGAAAGAAATGGGATCTGAGCCTAGAAGGGGAGCCAGGCAGACAGGAGGAACTGGAGGCCAGAACAGGGTGTTTTTAAGAAGACAGGAACTGGGACCTGGAAAATTAACAAACATGAAACAAGGAGCACAAGGGAAATGAGGAATGAGAGTAACTGGATAGCTAAAGCTCTGACATAGCAGGAAATTAAAAGGATTAACTGCATGCAAGTGAAGCTACCAATCTCAAGCCAGAAACTCAGAAAATAAATAAAAATAAGAGTTTTTAATCTGATCCTTAAGTCATTGGCTTCATGTCATATAGGAGCCCTTTAACTGTTGGAAGAAAAACATCCAGGTTTGCAAGGCAGAATGCATCTGCCTTCCTCTGGTTAATCTTTCCAAAATTCTTACTTTATTTTTTACTTGTCTTCTAACTTCTGCTAAAGATGAAACTAGAATATTTTAGAGAATAACTACGTAATCTGCAGAGCTCCAGCTGTTCAGTGCACTGCTTAAAGGAACAACTGTGCAAAAAAATATTTTGTAATGAGGGCATAAAAGGCTGCATTCTCATGTGTATAACCTGATGAGAAAATGAAGCTAAGGAGTTTTATACCTTTTGCATTCTTTACAACCTTAATAATTTCTTATCTGAAGACATTTCTTGTCTGAAGTTATTTGTGTTATCCCAGAAGCTCCCAAGTGTTTACAGCATAAAAGACAACTGCTGGTACTAGGGGTTGGACTAGATGATCTTTCGAAGTCCCTTCTAGCCCTTGAGATTCTGTGATGTAGTCATGCACTGTATCACAAAACTAGGTCAAGCACATGCTGATAACCCCTTTCTTCACCACTTTTAAAGTACTGGCCAGCTGGCAGTTTTCTGGATAGCTTTACAGGGCAGTGGATCTCTTACCAGGATTACTGCTGACAATACAGAAAAGGAGGCAGCAGATGATACCTCAGAGGCACAAGTAACTAAATTGCAAGGGGCAAAGCAGGCCAGCCAGGTTAACTAACAAAAAAAAACAAAACCAAAAAGGAACAAAATCCTAAAACAGTTGTGACAGGCCTTGGGGCTGAGGACAAGGGCTTTGACCTTGATGTAGTGGAGCAGGAAAAGCAAGTGCTTAATCACCCACACAGCATCTTAAACAGATGTTCTAGTCTTCACACAGATATTCATACAGTCTGACAAGTTGGTTAGCATTTCATTTAATAAAACATTTTTTAAGGAATCTGTTGTACCTCCAAGCTCTCATCTTTTATGTAAATTTTAATTATTTATAAAACACTTGGAGCCTTTCTTGGACTATATATGTTCAAAAAGTAATTTGGCCTTTCTGCAATGCATCATTAAAAAATATCTTTGCACAAAATTTCCCATCAGATAGAAGCACAGGAATTATCCAACACTTCAATACTGTTGAGTTTTCATTTTTCAAAGGTAGTAGTTTTCCCAACTTAAGTAAACCTTTCCTTAAACTTTCTTGCAAAAATTGCTTGTGATATCAAGGAGAAAATTTTATTCAAGAATTATTCAACCATACTATCTCCTAGAACTAAAAAGGATTCTTTATCCACTGATGTTACTGTGGTGCTATGCAGAAAATAAACACAGTGACAAGTCTCTCTCTCAGCTCTCAGTCAAAGTGATCAGCATTCTTACCTTTTTATTTGGCTTCTCCAAAAAGTCTCTACCTGTCGCCTCTATCTGCACCACAAGGTGCACAAAGGCTGGATGTTTGCAATTAGCCAAAACAAGTGCTCACAAATGTACCCAACACAGCAGTACCTGTCTTCTGGTCAGTGGTATGTCAGGGTATAGTAGGTCACCCTTTGCTCACAAGTATACTTCATGTTGTGAAACAAACTCAAAGATTTATGAAATAGAAAGCTCAGAAAGAAGCTTAGCAGCTATGGGATTCAATACAGCTCTGAACCATTAATAGTCAAGCAATTATATCAATATTGTCTTTCTGTAGTCTACTGGATTCTGGTTTTTTTAATATCTATATTGAATAAAGTATTAAGACCAACATTGTACAGGTCTAGTTCTTATAGCTAAAATCAGAACTTCAGGGAACTTTTATGGAAGCCTACATGTCAGATAAAAAACTCTGATAATTGACATTATCAGCAGATAAGAACTTTGGACACCTTCAGGACTTGACTTCCATTTGCTGCTGGCAGAGAACACATCACCAGCAGCTGTTTAAGTTAAAAACGTGCCTTTCTGCATAGTTGATATAAAAATATTTGACACTTGGCAGTTTGATACCAAACTGCATTTTTCAATCAAATAGACTGGAAGAACCTAATGTTAGGACTAGATGATCTCTAAAGGTCCCTTCCAATCCTACCATTCTATGATTCTATGATAGCATTTTGTGAGGATATAACCTCATAAAAGTATCTATTGGAGTTCCTCAGGGGTCAGTGCTGTGACCAGTACTGTTCAGTATATTAATTAATGATCTTGGTGAGGGAACAGAGGACACTGTCAGCAAGTTTGCTGATGATACTGAACTAGGGGGAGCGGCTGACACACCAGAAGGCTGTGCTGCCATTCAACAAGACCTGGACAGGCTGGAGAGTTGCTGGGGAGAAATCTAATGAAATTCAACAAGGGCAAGTGTAGAGTCATGCATCTGGGAAAGAAGAACCCCATATACCAGTACAGGTTTGGAATGAACTGTTAGAGAATTGTGTAGGGGAAAAGGACCTGGGGATCTTAGTGGACAGTAGGATGAGTATGAGCCAGCAATGTGCCCTCATGGCCAAGAAGGCCAATGACATCCTGGGGTGTATGACAAGGGCTGTGAGCAGTAGGTCGAGGGAAGTTCTCCTCCCCCTCTACTCTGCCCTTGTGAGACCACATCTGGAATATTGCGTCCAGTTCTGGGCTCCTCATTTCAGGGACAGGGAGCTGCTGGAGAGAGTTCAGCTCAGGGCCATAAAGATGATGAAGGGAGTGTAGCATCTCCCTTATGTGAAAGGCTGAGGGAGCTGAGGCTCTTCCGCTTGGAGGAGACTGAGGGGTGACCTCATTAATGTTTACAAATATGTAAAGGGTGGATGTCAGGATGATGGAGATAGGCTACTCTCAGTGATGTCCAATGATAGGACAAGGGACAACGGATATAAGCAGGAACGTAAGAGGTTCCAAAGAGATATAAAGAAGAATTTCATCACTGTGAGGATGATGGGGCACTGGAACAGGCTGCCCAGATGGGCTGTTAAATCTCCTTCTCTGGGGACATTCAAAACCCACCAGGAGGAGTTCCTGTGTTACCTACTTCTGGTGGTCCTGCTCTGGCAGGGAGGTTGAACTAGATGATGTATTGAGGTCCCTTCCAACCCTTAAGATTCTGTGATGCTGTGATTTTGTAATACAGTTTTAATATCTTAGCATGTTGTCATCTCATTTAGTAAGTGTGTATAAGCATATTGTACTTTATCATGATCAATTGAGACTTTACAGTGATTGTGTTAGGGACATCAACATTTTATTTCTCTCAACCATAAAAATGCAGAGCATGCTTTATTTCTTTTATAAATATTAAAAGACACAATATAACTTTTCAAGAAATAATCCGATCACGTTTGCTGCAAATTAGAGTAGTAACCTCATGTTTATATTTTCCTAATGACAAACCCACAGAAATTCAAGAACAATTTATTCTTTTGTATAATGTGATAGAAAAGGTTTCCTTACAGCTCAATAAAAATTATGTATACTAATATGTTACCTTGTAATTAAAACAAACAAACATAATTGCACAAATCTTATAAACCCACATCACTGATTTTCTGATGCTTTATCTTTTCTTTGTTTCTGTGTTGAGTTGTTCCCTTAATGATTAGATTTTTGTCAATTATCATCTCATTAATGTGTTATGCAAAATTATGTTTTGAGCACATCAAAGTGTTTTTTCTTTTATATTGTTATTATACTGTTTTCTTCCTGCATAGATAGATTAAGTTTTTTACACAAAGATAACTTCAAATTCATATTGCTCCTAGAATGTGTGAATAATTTTCAAAAGCTATATTAAAGTTTGCCTCTCAGTTCATGCATTGTCTATAGTAGGCTGCAAAATGCATGTAATGATATTCATTTTTAAATGGCCTTTTAAAAGTACTATAAATCCAAGAATTTTTGATTGGTACCATTCATAAGGCTTATTTCTGTCATTTGATTTGATTAATTTTACTTCTGTGTTTGTTTTTCCATTGTAAATGCAATTTTTTTAAATTAAAAAAATATTTTCTACAAATCGTTTCCATTAAATTGGAAATAAACTTTTAAACATATATATAATGCATCGAGCATGATTGCATTGTAGAATATCTATGAGCAGATTACATTTCATAAATCTTATTCATTATTGAAAACAAAAAAAATTGATGCCTTATAAATCTACTGATTTCTTGCAAAGCTTTTTCTGTGGTTGTTTAAATAACAAATAGAAAAATCTGTGTCTGCTGACCAGAAACGTAGATGTACTTTCCAGCACATCATGTAGTCCTGAAGCTTATTTTAATTTTCACCTAGCTCCTCCACACAAGTACCTTTTCCACTAAAACCAAGACACAGAAGAGAAAGAAGAGTGTCTGTTCCAGCATAGACTCAAGGCTGGATAGTGCATGAGAGATCAAGACTTAGAAAAGACTGCTGGGACAAACATGATTTATACTGCTTAGCTGTAATTGCTCAAGGTAACACCATGGTTTTTCTCTTTTCTTGCATAAACATTCAATACTTCTGGTGTAAATATTCAAGTTTTAAAAACAGTGTGCACTTCTTAAATGTAAAGTTAAATTTACACAACGACTTGCAGGAATAAAGTCAAATTGTTAAATATTCACCGCAAGTGAATAAGGTAAAGGATGAGTATAGATAAAACACATTTTTAAAGTTTATTACTAATATTTGCTGTTTGTTTTTACATGATGATGCCTGTGAATATCAGAAAATCTCTAAATCAGGTGAGGATTTTCATCTCAGTTGGGAAGGACATCTCCTCACAGACCTTTTCAATGCTTGTTCCTTTATAATCTTGTCAGTGTGTTTAAAGAATGGTGTACATTCCTTGTTCTTATCTATCTAACTTGGAAAAACCCAAGCAAACACACACAAACAAACCTTGGAAAAAGAAGTGTCATTTTAAGATTTGCATTGCACAGGTCTTGTGAGCAGACAGATATTTTTTCATTTTAATGCTGGAACTCATTTGCTGTCCTGAAGATACTCAGACATACTGATGGATGCTTGGGGTGTTGGTATGAGCACATCCACACACAGAGGTGGCAAACTGAGTGCTCCTCCTCTCAGCTGGGAACTGGCTGCGATACACAGTGAGAAGATGGAAACGGTGGCAGGAGCTTCTAGCAGGAGGATGCATCTGTCTATCAATGTGTTAATTGAAGAACTGGCCTTCTAAATGATTTTACATTGGTGACATGATGTTGCTATCCAAATATGCTATTGGAATCTGATAATCCTATTTAAGTGTCTTCCTATTCCACTCTTCAATTATTGCCTTATTTTTGATTTTTTATTATTTTGATTATTTTTTATTTTTTTCAGTTATTGATTTATGAATTAAAATTAATACCTTATCTGGAAGCACTTGCTTTGCCATCTTTGATGAGGAAGGTTACATATTTGTAATCTTGGTGTATTGTATCAGTTCATGCGCTGCACAGAAAACTGCAGAAAAGTACCCATGGGAAAGGAGAAAGCCATGACCCTCTTACAAGAGCATATTCAGATTATTTGATCAGGTATGCAGTTTTTCCATTTCTCTGACAGACTGTCTGTTAGCATTCCTGTCGATATTGCCAGACAACCCTCAGAAACACCTTCCCATACTTTGATCGTGTCGTTCCGCCAGCTCTTGCAAGAGGTATTCCCCTGTAGAGAGTAACTTACCTGATTAATCTATAGAAGTGGTAAAAATGTAATATCATCCTGGGTCGTGAATGTTAGTTCTGCACTCAGATAACTGGTGAATTTCTTCTGAGGATCAAAACCAGAAAACCTACATTCAGAGTAGGGTTTCTGTTCCCTTTTAAGAATGTTTAACTATTGTACTATCAAAAACAAGAGAAATCCACTTGTCCCTTTTTTTTTTGTCATTTTGCTGTAATATACCACCCAAGTTCCAGCCACTATGTCTTCATCTATTTTATCTGACAAGCCATATACAAAGATTCAGTTCAATGTTTATCACAGTACAAAAGTTATAAAGCCCTGAAAAATGTGGTTACAAATATAATAGAAATGGTGACATAACCTAACCTATTGTGGCAGTAACAACACTGCTATAATATAAAAGGTTACTAAGACATATTGGCAGTCAAGGCTGCTTGCACTGCTATGATTGCTCTTTTTATAGGCATGGTAATGCAGCTTAGTTCCTGAGGATCACTTGTTGGCAAATAAGGGTATAGTAGTCAGGAGATATTCTTCCACATGAAAAGACCTTTTTTTTTTTATCTTAAAGCACTAGTAATGACATTTTCTGAGCTGAAAGGCTAAAGCTCAGAGAAGCTACCAGTTAGTTAGATTTCTCATCCTGGAAGGAAAAGTGCTGTTGAAGGGAACTCCTATAATGTGGTCTCTGCAAAGATTAAAGCCAACAAAAAGTTGAGAGTGCCAAGATTTGAGGTATCATAGTGTCTTTTCTCCAGAAACAGAGAAGGAACTGCTAGGATATGTGACAGTGATATTCAAAGTACAGCCAACATAGAAAGAGGAAAATGATAGATACTATAGTTAAAATGTCAGCACTGTGTTTGTTGAGAATAGAATAAGGAATGTTGTAGGTGGAAAAAAAAAACCCAGATGTAAAAATCAGCTCTTATATCTATTGACAGTAAAATGCAATTTTCAAGAATGTTTACACCTAAAGATTACCTATAACTGTACACATAGACATGCAACAACTGACATTAGAAGACAAATAATAATAGTGCAGTTACCCAGGTGCTGGAGGAAAAGAGAGAAGAAGCAAACCAAACAGTTTAGCATTTCAATAAACATTTTAGTGCAGAAATATGTAAAGCCTCTAAGACTACCCATCCACTGCTAAAAAAAAGAGTTGCCAAGTAGCCCAGAAAGCTACACTACGTTGCGCAGTCCAGGCTTTTGGACACTCTTCAGGTCCATGCTAGTAGAACCTTGTACTTCTGAATCACGGTTCTCATCCCTGCTAATTTTTTAAGTTTAAAGATCTGATGGGTCTGTAAAACTCCCGTTACAGTTTTAACATAAGTGGAAATCTGTCTGGATGGTCAGGCTCAGAGAGTGGTGGTAAATGGAGTTAAATCCGTGTACCCTAGAATGCAGTGCTGAAGCTTGTTCTGTTTGACATCCTTTACAATGATCTGCATGAGGTGATTGAGTGCATTCTCTGTAAGTTCGTACATGACACAAAGCTGGATGGGTGCATAGATCTGCTTGAGAGCAGAAAGGCTTTTCAGAGGAGCCTGAACAGGTTGGATTGATGAGCTACTCTGCCCTGGTGAGGACTCGTCTGGAGTCCTGTGTCCAGTTCTGGGCTCCCCAGCTCAAGAGGGACAGGGAATTTCTGGAGAGAGTCCAGCGCAGGGCCACCAAGATGATCAGGGGACTGGACCATCTTCCTTATGAGGAAAGGCTACAGGAACTGGGGCTATTTAGTCCAGAGAAGAGGAGACTGAGGGGGAAATCTCATTAATATTTACAATGATCTATATGGTAGATGTCAGGAAATTGGGGCATCCCTCTTTTCTATTGTATCTAGCTACAGGTAATGGAAAGAAGTTGGAACACAAAAAGTTCCGTGTAAACATAAGGAAAAACTATTTCACTGTAGGGGTGACAGATCCCTGGCACAGGTTGCCTGGGAAGGTCATGGAGTCTCCTTCTCTGGAAATTTTCAAAACCCACCTGGTTGCGTTCCTGTGAGACCTGATCTAGGTGGACCTGCTTTAGCAGAAGGGTTGGACTAGATGATCTCTAAAGATGGTCCCTTCCAACTCCTTGTGATTCTGTGATTCTGTGAATTCATTAAGTTGTGGTAATGAACTGCTAAATGGAAGCTGCACAGAATGATATTGTCAGTACAAGAGATGTCTAAAATAATTTTTATGTTTCTTATGTATTCTCTATTTTCTCTGTATTTCCTCCTTAAGGACATGGCTATAAATCATGTGGTTTTTTTTCTGCAAGACAATTCTCTTTAGGGTTTTGTCACAAGCTGTCTAACCAAAAGCAGACAAAGCGAAATGGAGTGACTTGTGCAAAGAGGTTTTTGAAGGGGAGTTTTACAGAGTGTTACTAATTGCCCTCATGGGCTCTATGACTTACCCAAGGCCTATCTTTCAGAGAAAAGATTAAGTACAAACCTGTATTATGTGACAAAGATGAAAAATAAATAAGTAATGGGCAAGCATTAGCTGGAAAAGAAAATAAGCTTGTTCAAGAGCAGGACTGGAAAATCTGTTTTGGCCACACAATGTGGAAAGAAAGCAGCACTTGGTGAAAGAAGAGGGAACAACAGGAGAAGTACTATTTAAACCATTAAAGTTGACAGAAAAACATTACATATACTGGTTCAGTGGAATTTTCTACAATTTTACTGTGGTTGTATTCCACTTACAAAGTACAATGTCTAAATTTCCCAGGTATGGATGTATGGATGAAAAGAATAGATTATTAAATCCTTGAAGAACAGGCAGCTGGTCATAACAAAAGGGTCCTCTCCTCACTTTAGAGTTGAGTAGTATGTTGAGTCACCAGCTTTTGACAATTGTGCATGGCAAGGCTGTCAAACAGCTGCATGTCCCTAAAGCCCAGTGGTTTCCTGTGCAAAATCTGCTTATGGAAAAAGAAACAGTTTCTGAACCTTAAAAAAAAGTTATAAAATACTTTTGAAGTTCCAGAAGAACTGGAATTTGCTTTCAAAAGACTTAAACTGAAAAATTCTACATTAAAACATTTCAAAGTTTTTAACAGCTATTTCTCACTCCCAGTCCCTAGAGGTAAAATGTCCTTTTCACCTAAGAGAAGGACTAATGACATTACCAAATGGTAAACTGACTGAGCTTCATCCATACTCTTGTGTTCAGATGGAGCAGAGACTTAAGAGACACAAACATTTTTTTCCTGCGTAGATCCACTAGTCTTCCTCAACCATAATACATATCATGTATCTACATACATACATAGGCACATACATTTTTATATCGTATGCACACAGAACCACAGACATAGTCATTGCTCTAAGGGACATAAAAAGAACAGTTGGAATATCTGATCCCATTGACTTACGTTTTCCCTTTTCTATATTTACTGAATTACCAAAATTAGGGGTTTTTTTTCTCACTTCCAAAATTTACATCTTTTTTTGTGCTTTCTTCTGTTTCCATTCTTTTTATTTGCAGTTAACACCAATGTAGCCTGCAGAATGAATTTGTCTTAGGAATGTAATCAGGTGGCATGTACTTATAAAGAAATTAAGTACTCTTACAATTTATGTTCCAGTCCTCTAACCATTGCTGTTTAATACTGGTACCAGTGAAGTCAAAAGATCTTTAATGAAAGCAAATGGGTCCTGTTATGTTCTGTTACAGATTTAAATCAAGTAGGTCCTTTGAAATGAAGGATTTATATCAGCCTGAAATCAATATAAAAATCAACATCTAAGCCTATAAAATGTAAACAGTGTCCAAAATTGACATGAGTTATTTAACCCCATTGATTTCTCAGTAGACAATCTGTGAGTTATGGATGGGAAACATTTTTTTTCTACAGACATAGTCTTGAAATGCTGCCTGCTGGTCTTAGCTTTCCAGGTTTTTTTACTTTGTCAGCGAGTGAAGTATGGCTAATGTTGAGCTCAGCATTGTGAACTATGGCCAAACTAGCACATACCAGACCATTAGTTCATCTCATTATCCAATTAAAGCCTTAGTCCTGAGAGAGACTCATCACTCTCAGGTATTTTACTTGATTGTCAAGTAAACCAGAAGTAAAATGATACCAATAAGCTCTTTTACTACACCTTATTTTAAGCTTCCTCCAATGCCTCAGCCATTGCAGCTGCTTTGTCTTAAATTATGGATACATTTTTGGCTGGTTTGTGAAAGGTGCTGGATTAGACTCTTCAACAAATTAGTCTGTAAAGCAGGCAGCACCCTTTCAAAGTAGTTAAGCAGCTGTGGAACTACATTCTCCATGGCAATGATGCACTGCAGAACAGGGGCATTGGCACATTATAAACCTACGTGATAAACCTGACAGATCTGAAGGGATTGAGTCCATCTTTAGTCACCCAATAATTATTTTTAGGAATTAACAAGGCTTTTACTAGCTAGGAAAGAATAACAAACATCTCAGGCTTTATTTGGTTTTCCATGCACAGATCTCTAAAGTCCCTCTAAGTGTCTTAGGCTATCCCACTTGGATAGCCAGAAGTATAAATAATTTCTGTTTGGAGTTATATGTGCCAGACTTACGTGGATGTCTCTGCGATACAAAGCATCTACTTCAAAAGGTACTAAATCTTTATTTTTAAAAAACCAGACCAGACTCACCCACTGGGGAATTAATGCCGTGTCTTTCTCTGTCTGTAACAGATTAAGTAAATCACCCTTCTGAGGTGACTGTTTCTTGTTATTGACTGTAGTTGGTTTTCTTTTTCTAGGTGACATTCAGACAGCTTATAAAGATAAGGTTATTTCCCTCAATGTTTCTAGGATGAGTTTTGTGCAAATCTTTTGTTTTTCTAATTATTTATATGTAATTTTACTTTCAGATCTGCTTTCTTTTGCAGTTGGAACTTAGGAAAAAAATTATAAGCTCTTAAACCAGTAGGAATATGACCTCAGGATGCAGATAAAATACTGATGCAACCTATCTCACACACTCTTTCTCTTTTTCACTGCTAAGAGATCCTCCTTCTATACAAAAAAGGAACCAACGCCCTCCTTTAAGACTTATGACTGGAAAAGACATGTAGGAGCCAAGTATTAGAACAGACTTGCTCACATTTGTAGTCAGTAGACTTACTAAAAGGAGTTGCTCACCAAACTACAGTAAAAAAACATGCAGTCTCTTTCTCTACACAAAGAGATCAACCTAGGTTGAAAAATTTTGGCACAATATTTTAAGCAAAAGCTGCCTTCCATGTTACAATATCTTTTATTCTGCAATAGGGCAACTTTGTGCAACAGGGACTCTTGGCAGGTTTAAATTGAAGTTGGGAGGAGCAAAGGGACTCCTGCATTAACATTGGCTGGTTAAGTTCATACTCCTGAGTTATGTCTCATGGATCCAGGCAAATACCTATACAGTTGCTTCCATCCATCTTTCAGATGAAGGCTGCTTTTTCTATCCCTTCATTTGGGGTAGAATATTACAGGACACAATCCTCAAAACATTGGATCTGAACATTATGTAGGAAAGTCATTATAGAGAAAGAAATGATTTCTAAACCAAACAAAGATTTCTGAATAAAAAAAAAGAAGAAAAAGAGGAAAAGATTTCTTCTCAAATGAGTGGTAGTTCAATGGTAAAAGTGCAGAGAAACTCTGACACCAATTTCTGGTAGAGAAATTTTCAAGGGAAAACCAATGATAATTTCTAATTGTTATGAGGGGAATACATAAGCTCCTGTACTTCCCAGCAGCTATATTTGCTGAACTCTACAATGCCTGTTAGACATTTCTGGCTGCCTTGAGGAACAACACTGAGTATGAATTTAGGACGAGAAAAAGCAGTGAAAAATATTTAAACTCTTTCTTTAAAAAAGGAGTTAATATCTGCTAAAAGGATGTTTCATATGCAGATAAAGTATGGGAGAATGAGGTACTTTTTATGGTATTCAGTCCTATCTCCTTCTATTGTAGTAAATCAGCTCATAAGACCTGATACATAAATCCTTCAATCACTGTTTTAAATGTAAGCAGGAAATACCTACCTAAACATTAACATGCAAAGCTTCTACAGAAGTGATGGTATATGTTTACTTTATGAATTAACTTTCTATATGACATTTCCAAAAGTACAGTGAAAAAAATCAGTTATTTAATGCCAAGTGTCATTTGTTTGTCAGTCTTGCAGCTATAGACAATGGTATAAAGGCATAGAGTTAAAATAGAGGTATCCATAATTCAGCTGTGACAGAAATTCAGTGCTGCAAGAAAGAGATGTCCACAGAATATCCTATTTTTAGAAACGATGCAAGCAACTAAAGTTCGAGGAAGCTTTTGCTCCTTTACCTCAGCAGTTCTGATTTGACCTTTTTCCAGTTGGTAAAAAATCCTTTGTTCTCCTTCTCATACCAGAAATTAACATTTATCTGAACTCCATGAACTCAAGTTATATGAATGCTTAGTAGTTTGCAAATAGTTTTTCAATGTCACATTTCTATAATGGTGTTACAGAACAAAACTAATTGCTGTCTGTAGTAAATGCAATTCTATTCACAGCAAGATAAATTGGATTTCTAAACTGTGATTTCCATTGTGTTACCTCCACGTATCATGAGAGTTATCCTGATCTGCACAGCAGTGGGCCTGCTTACTTATACACTGAACTACAGCTTCATGCAGAATGCATTATCTTTGTTTTGCTCCCAAAAAGACAGAAGGAATCACAAAGTGTAACTGTAGACTGCCATCTTTTGAAGAGTTTAATGAGGATGCTCATCTCTAACCTGAACCTGCCTGGTCAAATAGAAGGCATGACTTCTGCTCATGGACTTAAACATTCTAGACAATCCAGTTCAATGCTGGATTTGTATTTTCACTACCAGGACCAATAAGCTATTAGACTTCTTTCACTTTGGTTCTCAAACTGGAAAAGCAATGCTGGGGTTATTTTCATTTAGAACTTCTAACAATAAAAATACATACAAAGCAAATTTCCAGGCTTCATATTTCATAAGCTTATACTCTAACTGTAATAAAGGAAGAAGGAGATAGAAGACCTAACTGGTATAAGAAGGCTAAAGGGAAAATAAAAAAGAGTGAAACCTGCTGGCTGTGTAGGTATAGAGGGTTGTAATAAGTGGCACAAAGTCAAGTTGGAGCCTAGACACTAATGGTGTCTCTCAGCAGTATCAACGACAGGAGTACTAAGGACAATACTGTTTAACTTCTTCATTAGCAACCTGGAATATGGGACTAAGTAAATCCTTGGTGAGTTTGCAGATGATGAGAGGACTGGCTGATACACCTGAGAGTCATGCTGCCACGTAGAACAACCATGCCATTCTGGAGAAATGGGTAGAGGAATCCCATTAATAACAAAAAAAAGGGAAATGCTGACTCCTGCACCTGAGGAGGAATAACTTCAGGTACCAGTACCTGCTGGGCCCAACTAGCTGGAAAACTGTTTGGCAGAAAAGGCCCTGGTGACCCTGGTAGAGACCAAGCCGTACATGAGCCAGCATAGTACCCTTGCAGCAAACAAGGCTAACAGCCTTCTCAGGTCTGTTAGTAAGAATACTGCCAGCAGGGCAAAGGGAGGTGATCCTTCACCTGTGCTCAGCACTAGTGAGTTCAGTTCTGGGCTCTCAGTACAACATATAAAGGGACTTACTGGAGCAATGTGCTGTGCTCCAGTGAAATGTCACAAAGAAGAAACAGGACTGGAATATTTCTCATAGGAGAAAAAGCTGAGAAAGTTGTGATTGTTCAATGTGGAGAAGGCTCCAGGATGATCTTATAAATGTGTAATAAATACTTAGTGGAAAGAAGTAAAGAAGATGGAGACAAACTCTTTTCAGCGGTGCCCACTCACAGGACAAAGGTTAAAAGGTGCAAATTAAAAACATGAAATCCCTTCTGAACACAAACATTTTTTTCTTTACTGTGAGGTAGGTCTACTATCGGAATAGCTTGTCTGGAGAGGTTGTAGAGTCTTCTCTCATAGAGATATCTAAAACCTCACCTGACACAACCCTGAGCAACCTACTGTAGCTGCATCAGCTCTGAGCTTGGCTTGGACTAGGGACACCAGGAGATCTCTTCCAACCTCAGGAATTCTGCCATCTTGTCAAAATTGCTACACTGAGAATCTGAATGGTTGAAGCTCTTTCCTTAAGAGCAAGTATTATTTTGAAAGATTGAGGTGGCAATTCCACAATTCAGCAAAGAGGGGATCAGTTTAACACTGAACTAAAAAATATAGCAAGCAATTATGTCTAAAAAGAGACATCTCAGAGATTTTAATTCAATCCTATGTTGAAAAAAATTATGGGAACAGTATAATTCAGATTATGATTTACAGTCAAACTAATGTTCTGATAGACTGTGAGATTCCATTTCATTTTAAAGCAAAATACTGTCATGTATAATGCAGAAATGTCATTTTGAGCACTTGTATTAAGAAGAAATTGTTGGAGGATCAGAAGACTCAAAGAATTATCAGCAAGAAGGAATTGTGATTGCCCTGGATGACACTGAACTAACTTCCTTATAATTTCATTTCTAGTTAAAGTAGAAAATGTCTTGAAACTGACTCTGTGTGGACACTGGCCACTGTGTGGATACCTTAAAGCTATACAGCATAAAGTGCATGAAAATCTGAAATCGATCAACACCTTTCAGTTATGTAGGCAGAACTGAATTTTCCTGCATCTAGCAGGACAGAGGCCTTAATTTTATTTTTCATTAATACTAATGTCAATAACTTTTAATTTTTTGTGACAGTGAAAATAAAATTCAAGGGGATTTCATGTGAGAGATTCGGGCAGCTGTGAGGTGAGTTTCAAAAACCAGTGGTAAGGGTGGAAGCAGTACGAGAATGCAATAAGCATTTACAGATTATCAGAAGAAAAATGACTGGGAGTTTCTCCTTTGTTTCTGATGTTAGCACAAGGCTCAAAGACTAAGAATAGAAAAAATACCTGGGACACAAATAGTCAGGTTCCATCCTGTTTGCAACCATTCTGGATTCATCAATCCCTGTCTGTCTTCTGTCTCCATAACATAGGATTTTCATTTGCATCAAGGCAACCCTCAGCTGAGGTACCCGTAGCTCCCACAAGGCTCAGCTCTGCTCCATCTGCAGCAGTGTCCACCACATTGTCAGCCCTGCGTTCAGTAAGGGGAAAATGAGGGAAAAGAAAGGAGTTAGGCAGTTTTCAAACCCATTTCTGCTCCACCACGTCCAGAGATAACGGAAGAGGAATCATTCCCCTTTCACTCCTCCTGGAGGAGAGCTCATATTCAGAGGTTCAAAAGGTTCAAGAGGTTCAACAGATTCAAAAGGACCTCCAGAGATCAAAGGCAAGCAGTAGAGTCATAGCCACTTCATGCAAACAGCTGCATCAGAAACTACTCACTTTTTCCAGACTTAAAACCATCTCTTACGCATTGTTTTCTTATTGAATATATAGTATTTACATTTTTTTCATGGAAGGGAAGTAGTGTCAGGGCATTTGATGGCAAAAAGCTCTTCCAGTACTTGAAAGTTATGAACCATTAGAGAAAGCTGACAGCCATGCAAACAGGCCACTGCTACTTTTTTTGCGATATTCAAACACTTCAGAAAGATACTCCTTTATCTAAAGTGGTTTGTGAAAACTATGAAAATGCATATATACTAAATGAAATCCTCTTTATAACAGGTTGAACGCTGCAGTCAATGTCTTACAAAATCTTTGTCATATGTGGCCTAAGAATGTGTCTTGCTTTCACAATAGAGAGACACTTCATTTGACATGGCTTAAAGACTTCAGTGATGCTTGGATGAGTTCCTGTATGACCTACCCTAGGTGGTCCTGCTCTGGCAGGAGGGTTGGACTGGATGATCTTTCAAGGTCTCTTCGAACCCTGGGATACTGAAAATCTGCAACTTGAAATCTTAGTACTGCTTCCTTTCCCATGTTTCTTCATGGCTTTTCTGCTGCTCAGCATTTTTCTCGTAGTTCTCTATTACAACCTGTCTTCATTACCTGACACCTTGCTTTTAATAGCCAGTCACCTTCTGGCCATACCTCAGGTAAGTTTGCTTCTTGTTACCCTATTGTAGAATAAAACACTGTAAGATATTATCTCAAGATGAAAGATTTAGAAAGATATTAAATAAAAAATAAATAAAAATTTTTAACTTTGCTATCAAACATCAGATTTTAACTATCATTTATGGGTTAAAATACAACAGGAACTAGCTCCATTACAAGATACAGATCAAGGAAAAACACAGAAATCCAAGAAAATTACTCTCCTTTGTATGAAACAAACACTTTACCTGTGCTATAGAGACTGATAGCACACTCACTGAACTCAATAACCGTATCTCTTAGTTCAGTCAAAATAAACTTGATTGGTCTAAAAGCCAACTAAAATGTAAAATCATAGCAGAAGCAGATCTTCTGAATTGCCACCTGCATTATTATCTGTGGTATTTTACATTACAATTTGCTTACTTGCACCAGTTTTGTGTTGAACTTTCTTTTTGCTCTGGTCTGCTTTTCTTATACAAATTCTTCATAAATTATTGGAATTGCTGGAATAAAATTTGGAATTATTTAATTCACAGCTGAAACGGCTCAAATTCGCACTGGGTTCATCCAGAATGTTTCCTGGATTTACCTTCCCTGAACTATATGGACAAAACACATACTTCCCTAATCATAGAATTACGGAAGCATTCAGATTGTGATGTTCCTCACCATCATTTAGATCCACTTCAGTGTCATCTATGTCAGATCAACTGTGTTATTGAATTCTTTTCAGATATGTATCTCTTCAAAAGTGATGCCAGAGGAATTATAAATGTAATTACCTTTAATTCTGAATCTGAGTTTAAAATTTAACTGAGTCTGAGGTAGAATTCTTGTTCAAATGACATATTACTGTGAAAAAGACTTTTTCTTCTTGACAGAAAGTGTTCCAACAGGTGTGATATCACAGGATATTCATGTTAATCGCTTCATTAATCTGCCTCAGATTTTTGCACTCTTAGCTATTTTGTTAGACATAAGATTGTCATCGTCTAAGGAGTTGTGACTGTGGTAGTTACAGGTGATATTGCTAATAATCTTATTGTTCTTTAAACATATTTAACTCTCTGTCAAACTGAGAATTACTGAGCTACACTTTATACAACTCACATCAAAGCCCAAATCTTACTCCAAAATTCACATGGAGAAATCCCACTGAAGTAAAAGGAAGTTGTGCATGTGATTAATTGTGTATGTGATTAAAGCATGTTACAGAGCAGTTATAGCTGATTTTTTTTTCAATATTCCTGAAAGGCTACAAGAAGGACTGGAAACCCAGATCTTTACCTTGTACAAAAAGGTGCACTCTCTTTTCAATTTATACTTCAATCATACTGATTTAATATTTTTGTCAAAGTCTGTAGGAATATATAAACCAAATTTTAAAAATAATTGTATGTATGTCAGACAAAACAAAGATCAAATAACTACATAACCTGGAATACTTTTTAAGCAAAATGTAAACATAAATCCAAATACTTTTCACAGGGACTAGCAGAAAGAAAAAGAATATGTTACTAAATATTGTATTTGTGCATCTTTATGCACACACACAGGTGACAGCAGTAGAGAAATGCAAATATTGCTAGTTATGGCTGGAGTACTACATTCCACTCTATTGAACCATCACAAAGTAAAGACCATTAGCTTATGTATCATCTTTGTTAAAATGCAATTGACAATTGACAATTTTGACAATGCAAATTTATGAGAGATTAGGGCTAACTGAGATGCTTTCTCTTCTCTTAGAGGGAGGGGACAAGGTCCAGATATTGTGTTATTATACAATCATAGAATNTCAAAGACTAAGAATAGAAAAAATACCTGGGACACAAATAGTCAGGTTCCATCCTGTTTGCAACCATTCTGGATTCATCAATCCCTGTCTGTCTTCTGTCTCCATAACATAGGATTTTCATTTGCATCAAGGCAACCCTCAGCTGAGGTACCCGTAGCTCCCACAAGGCTCAGCTCTGCTCCATCTGCAGCAGTGTCCACCACATTGTCAGCCCTGCGTTCAGTAAGGGGAAAATGAGGGAAAAGAAAGGAGTTAGGCAGTTTTCAAACCCATTTCTGCTCCACCACGTCCAGAGATAACGGAAGAGGAATCATTCCCCTTTCACTCCTCCTGGAGGAGAGCTCATATTCAGAGGTTCAAAAGGTTCAAGAGGTTCAACAGATTCAAAAGGACCTCCAGAGATCAAAGGCAAGCAGTAGAGTCATAGCCACTTCATGCAAACAGCTGCATCAGAAACTACTCACTTTTTCCAGACTTAAAACCATCTCTTACGCATTGTTTTCTTATTGAATATATAGTATTTACATTTTTTTCATGGAAGGGAAGTAGTGTCAGGGCATTTGATGGCAAAAAGCTCTTCCAGTACTTGAAAGTTATGAACCATTAGAGAAAGCTGACAGCCATGCAAACAGGCCACTGCTACTTTTTTTGCGATATTCAAACACTTCAGAAAGATACTCCTTTATCTAAAGTGGTTTGTGAAAACTATGAAAATGCATATATACTAAATGAAATCCTCTTTATAACAGGTTGAACGCTGCAGTCAATGTCTTACAAAATCTTTGTCATATGTGGCCTAAGAATGTGTCTTGCTTTCACAATAGAGAGACACTTCATTTGACATGGCTTAAAGACTTCAGTGATGCTTGGATGAGTTCCTGTATGACCTACCCTAGGTGGTCCTGCTCTGGCAGGAGGGTTGGACTGGATGATCTTTCAAGGTCTCTTCGAACCCTGGGATACTGAAAATCTGCAACTTGAAATCTTAGTACTGCTTCCTTTCCCATGTTTCTTCATGGCTTTTCTGCTGCTCAGCATTTTTCTCGTAGTTCTCTATTACAACCTGTCTTCATTACCTGACACCTTGCTTTTAATAGCCAGTCACCTTCTGGCCATACCTCAGGTAAGTTTGCTTCTTGTTACCCTATTGTAGAATAAAACACTGTAAGATATTATCTCAAGATGAAAGATTTAGAAAGATATTAAATAAAAAATAAATAAAAATTTTTAACTTTGCTATCAAACATCAGATTTTAACTATCATTTATGGGTTAAAATACAACAGGAACTAGCTCCATTACAAGATACAGATCAAGGAAAAACACAGAAATCCAAGAAAATTACTCTCCTTTGTATGAAACAAACACTTTACCTGTGCTATAGAGACTGATAGCACACTCACTGAACTCAATAACCGTATCTCTTAGTTCAGTCAAAATAAACTTGATTGGTCTAAAAGCCAACTAAAATGTAAAATCATAGCAGAAGCAGATCTTCTGAATTGCCACCTGCATTATTATCTGTGGTATTTTACATTACAATTTGCTTACTTGCACCAGTTTTGTGTTGAACTTTCTTTTTGCTCTGGTCTGCTTTTCTTATACAAATTCTTCATAAATTATTGGAATTGCTGGAATAAAATTTGGAATTATTTAATTCACAGCTGAAACGGCTCAAATTCGCACTGGGTTCATCCAGAATGTTTCCTGGATTTACCTTCCCTGAACTATATGGACAAAACACATACTTCCCTAATCATAGAATTACGGAAGCATTCAGATTGTGATGTTCCTCACCATCATTTAGATCCACTTCAGTGTCATCTATGTCAGATCAACTGTGTTATTGAATTCTTTTCAGATATGTATCTCTTCAAAAGTGATGCCAGAGGAATTATAAATGTAATTACCTTTAATTCTGAATCTGAGTTTAAAATTTAACTGAGTCTGAGGTAGAATTCTTGTTCAAATGACATATTACTGTGAAAAAGACTTTTTCTTCTTGACAGAAAGTGTTCCAACAGGTGTGATATCACAGGATATTCATGTTAATCGCTTCATTAATCTGCCTCAGATTTTTGCACTCTTAGCTATTTTGTTAGACATAAGATTGTCATCGTCTAAGGAGTTGTGACTGTGGTAGTTACAGGTGATATTGCTAATAATCTTATTGTTCTTTAAACATATTTAACTCTCTGTCAAACTGAGAATTACTGAGCTACACTTTATACAACTCACATCAAAGCCCAAATCTTACTCCAAAATTCACATGGAGAAATCCCACTGAAGTAAAAGGAAGTTGTGCATGTGATTAATTGTGTATGTGATTAAAGCATGTTACAGAGCAGTTATAGCTGATTTTTTTTTCAATATTCCTGAAAGGCTACAAGAAGGACTGGAAACCCAGATCTTTACCTTGTACAAAAAGGTGCACTCTCTTTTCAATTTATACTTCAATCATACTGATTTAATATTTTTGTCAAAGTCTGTAGGAATATATAAACCAAATTTTAAAAATAATTGTATGTATGTCAGACAAAACAAAGATCAAATAACTACATAACCTGGAATACTTTTTAAGCAAAATGTAAACATAAATCCAAATACTTTTCACAGGGACTAGCAGAAAGAAAAAGAATATGTTACTAAATATTGTATTTGTGCATCTTTATGCACACACACAGGTGACAGCAGTAGAGAAATGCAAATATTGCTAGTTATGGCTGGAGTACTACATTCCACTCTATTGAACCATCACAAAGTAAAGACCATTAGCTTATGTATCATCTTTGTTAAAATGCAATTGACAATTGACAATTTTGACAATGCAAATTTATGAGAGATTAGGGCTAACTGAGATGCTTTCTCTTCTCTTAGAGGGAGGGGACAAGGTCCAGATATTGTGTTATTATACAATCATAGAATTGGTTTGATTGGAAAAGACCTTTAAGGTCATTGAGTAGAATACAAACCTAACACTGGCAAGCTCATCACTAAACTATGTCTCTCAGCATCTCCTCTACCTGGCTTTTAAATATCTCCAGAGATGAGAACTCCACCACCTCCCTGGGCAGCCTGTTCCAGTGTCTAACAATCTTCANTATGACCTACCCTAGGTGGTCCTGCTCTGGCAGGAGGGTTGGACTGGATGATCTTTCAAGGTCTCTTCGAACCCTGGGATACTGAAAATCTGCAACTTGAAATCTTAGTACTGCTTCCTTTCCCATGTTTCTTCATGGCTTTTCTGCTGCTCAGCATTTTTCTCGTAGTTCTCTATTACAACCTGTCTTCATTACCTGACACCTTGCTTTTAATAGCCAGTCACCTTCTGGCCATACCTCAGGTAAGTTTGCTTCTTGTTACCCTATTGTAGAATAAAACACTGTAAGATATTATCTCAAGATGAAAGATTTAGAAAGATATTAAATAAAAAATAAATAAAAATTTTTAACTTTGCTATCAAACATCAGATTTTAACTATCATTTATGGGTTAAAATACAACAGGAACTAGCTCCATTACAAGATACAGATCAAGGAAAAACACAGAAATCCAAGAAAATTACTCTCCTTTGTATGAAACAAACACTTTACCTGTGCTATAGAGACTGATAGCACACTCACTGAACTCAATAACCGTATCTCTTAGTTCAGTCAAAATAAACTTGATTGGTCTAAAAGCCAACTAAAATGTAAAATCATAGCAGAAGCAGATCTTCTGAATTGCCACCTGCATTATTATCTGTGGTATTTTACATTACAATTTGCTTACTTGCACCAGTTTTGTGTTGAACTTTCTTTTTGCTCTGGTCTGCTTTTCTTATACAAATTCTTCATAAATTATTGGAATTGCTGGAATAAAATTTGGAATTATTTAATTCACAGCTGAAACGGCTCAAATTCGCACTGGGTTCATCCAGAATGTTTCCTGGATTTACCTTCCCTGAACTATATGGACAAAACACATACTTCCCTAATCATAGAATTACGGAAGCATTCAGATTGTGATGTTCCTCACCATCATTTAGATCCACTTCAGTGTCATCTATGTCAGATCAACTGTGTTATTGAATTCTTTTCAGATATGTATCTCTTCAAAAGTGATGCCAGAGGAATTATAAATGTAATTACCTTTAATTCTGAATCTGAGTTTAAAATTTAACTGAGTCTGAGGTAGAATTCTTGTTCAAATGACATATTACTGTGAAAAAGACTTTTTCTTCTTGACAGAAAGTGTTCCAACAGGTGTGATATCACAGGATATTCATGTTAATCGCTTCATTAATCTGCCTCAGATTTTTGCACTCTTAGCTATTTTGTTAGACATAAGATTGTCATCGTCTAAGGAGTTGTGACTGTGGTAGTTACAGGTGATATTGCTAATAATCTTATTGTTCTTTAAACATATTTAACTCTCTGTCAAACTGAGAATTACTGAGCTACACTTTATACAACTCACATCAAAGCCCAAATCTTACTCCAAAATTCACATGGAGAAATCCCACTGAAGTAAAAGGAAGTTGTGCATGTGATTAATTGTGTATGTGATTAAAGCATGTTACAGAGCAGTTATAGCTGATTTTTTTTTCAATATTCCTGAAAGGCTACAAGAAGGACTGGAAACCCAGATCTTTACCTTGTACAAAAAGGTGCACTCTCTTTTCAATTTATACTTCAATCATACTGATTTAATATTTTTGTCAAAGTCTGTAGGAATATATAAACCAAATTTTAAAAATAATTGTATGTATGTCAGACAAAACAAAGATCAAATAACTACATAACCTGGAATACTTTTTAAGCAAAATGTAAACATAAATCCAAATACTTTTCACAGGGACTAGCAGAAAGAAAAAGAATATGTTACTAAATATTGTATTTGTGCATCTTTATGCACACACACAGGTGACAGCAGTAGAGAAATGCAAATATTGCTAGTTATGGCTGGAGTACTACATTCCACTCTATTGAACCATCACAAAGTAAAGACCATTAGCTTATGTATCATCTTTGTTAAAATGCAATTGACAATTGACAATTTTGACAATGCAAATTTATGAGAGATTAGGGCTAACTGAGATGCTTTCTCTTCTCTTAGAGGGAGGGGACAAGGTCCAGATATTGTGTTATTATACAATCATAGAATTGGTTTGATTGGAAAAGACCTTTAAGGTCATTGAGTAGAATACAAACCTAACACTGGCAAGCTCATCACTAAACTATGTCTCTCAGCATCTCCTCTACCTGGCTTTTAAATATCTCCAGAGATGAGAACTCCACCACCTCCCTGGGCAGCCTGTTCCAGTGTCTAACAATCTTCATCCTACTATCCAATCTAAACCTCCTCTGGCCCAATTTGAGTCCATTTCCTCTTGTCCTATCACTTGTCTCTTGAGAGAAGAGACTGACCCCTACTTCACTGGTGCCTCCTTTCAGGTTGTAGAGAGTGATGATGTCTCCTCTTAACCTCTTGTTCTCCAGGCTAAAGAACCTCACTTCCCTCAGCCACTCCAGACTCTTCACCAGATCCAATTTCATTCAAAGTATTACCAGTACCATCCATTAAACTAATACCAGGATTGCAGCTCATTGGTGATTGATAGTCTCACTGTGGATATGATCCACATCACAGACTATGGGGCTTCCCTGGCAGGTCCAAAGCAATGCATAGGCAAGCTCACACAGGGGGATTTCTCGGAGATAGAGGCTCAATTTGGGAAGTTAGTGAGTTACTTTCATATCTTTAATGTTCAAGGTTCAAGAAAGGCAAGTGCAGAGTCCTTTACCTGAGGAGAAATAACTCCATCTACCAATACAGGCTGGGGATGACCTGCTGGACTGCAGCTCTGCAGAAACAGACCTGGGAGTCCTGGTGCACAGCAAATTAAACGTAGACAGAAATGTGATGAACAATGAGTGTATCCTGGTGATGGAGGATGCAGAGAAGGCAGAACTACCGAATGCCTGCTTTGCCTCAGTCTTTACTGTCAAGGGTGGCCCTCGGGAAACCCAGCCCCTGGAAGATAGTAGGATAGTCTGGAGAGCAGAAGACTTTCNCTTCATCCTACTATCCAATCTAAACCTCCTCTGGCCCAATTTGAGTCCATTTCCTCTTGTCCTATCACTTGTCTCTTGAGAGAAGAGACTGACCCCTACTTCACTGGTGCCTCCTTTCAGGTTGTAGAGAGTGATGATGTCTCCTCTTAACCTCTTGTTCTCCAGGCTAAAGAACCTCACTTCCCTCAGCCACTCCAGACTCTTCACCAGATCCATTGCCTTTCTCTGGACATGCTCCAGCACCTCAATGTCTTTATTGTAGTGAGGGCCCTTATTTATTAGCCATATAATTAATACAAAGAGAGAAATTAGCAACAAATGAAGAAAAAGAAACAAAAGAAAATACAATACTCCGTGATACACAAGCACATAGGGTCTTTGTTTCCACAAATTTAGCTATTACAAACTACTTTTAGTAAGATAACTATACTCATGATTCGTAAGGCAAGCATATATACACATACACAAATATATATATATATGTAAAAGTTATTGCAAATTATCACTGCTAATAAATTGATTAAATAATATATATATATATATATATATATTTCATTCAAAGTATTACCAGTACCATCCATTAAACTAATACCAGGATTGCAGCTCATTGGTGATTGATAGTCTCACTGTGGATATGATCCACATCACAGACTATGGGGCTTCCCTGGCAGGTCCAAAGCAATGCATAGGCAAGCTCACACAGGGGGATTTCTCGGAGATAGAGGCTCAATTTGGGAAGTTAGTGAGTTACTTTCATATCTTTAATGTTCAAGGTTCAAGAAAGGCAAGTGCAGAGTCCTTTACCTGAGGAGAAATAACTCCATCTACCAATACAGGCTGGGGATGACCTGCTGGACTGCAGCTCTGCAGAAACAGACCTGGGAGTCCTGGTGCACAGCAAATTAAACGTAGACAGAAATGTGATGAACAATGAGTGTATCCTGGTGATGGAGGATGCAGAGAAGGCAGAACTACCGAATGCCTGCTTTGCCTCAGTCTTTACTGTCAAGGGTGGCCCTCGGGAAACCCAGCCCCTGGAAGATAGTAGGATAGTCTGGAGAGCAGAAGACTTTCCCTTGGTGGATGAGGATAGGGTTAGAGATCTCTTAAGCAAGCTTAACACCCATAAACCTATGGGATTTGATAGGACACACCCATGAGTGCTGAGGGAGCTGGCTGATGTTATTTCTAAGCCACTCTCTGTCATTTTTGAATGATTGTAGAGGACAGGAGAGGAGCCTGAGGACTGGAGAAAGGCCAATGTCCAGTATTCAAAAAAGGCAAGAAGGACAATGTAGGAAACTACAGTCCAGTCAGCCTCACCTCCATCCCTGGAAAGGTAACAGAACAACTCATCCTGTATGTGGTAACACACAATGAGGAAAATACTGGAAACTGAAAGTGTACTTATTTACTCCTAAAATATCCTTTTCATCTTATCATGTTCATCATGGTCAACATTTCCATTGTCTTTAATTTACAATACCTGAACTTTCAGAGGGCTTATATTGAGGAAACGAATGTGTAGAAATTTACCATTATAAATTCAGCTATCAACTCCTTCTCACATTCCATATTTACAGGGCAACTGGGCTGACAAACTAATTTTGCGGGAAATTCACAATAGCACATCACACAAAATCTCTTCAACTATCTGTACCACTGAACAGTGTTTCAATCCCTACTGAGAGTCAATAACACACCAGTCCTCCCAGCATTCGTTTTATCACATTTTTAATACAAGTCTGAGGCTGAAGTTGGGATTGGTCTACAGTGGATCAGACACTGCAAAAACATACACAAAAACAAAATGCCTATAATCAAAAGCTTACATCCTCAAAAAGAAAATCCCAAAACCCAAACAAAAAAAGACAGAAAGCTTTCAGAAAGTTGCATAGCACGCAAGCAAAATTACCATGAACATAACTTTTACATACCGTGCTACTGTAATGTTTGGGATGGATCATAACTCCTTACCTGTGTTCTAGAACACTTTGCTTCAAAAGTAATTCTGTAGTACCTTGATGTCCTTTATGGACTAATAGCTGTTCCACACAAGGGAAAAAAACACCTCTAGTGTATTTCAACATCAGTAGAAAAGTTCAGATTTTACTAATAATAACAGTCTGGGTGGGAGTGACAGACAAAGTGAAAAGAAAAAATCTTTTATCCTATATGCTTTTATGAAAAGGAAACCATAATTTAAATGAGTTTAAATCAAACAAAAAAACTCCAAAACTTTATCAAGATATAATGAGAAGATAAAAAAAAATATTGTTTGGCTAAGTTGAAACTGGAATGAAAATCTAATCTGTTATATAAGTTCCAGTTTGTAAATATCTTTCATTTAGAGAATTAGCTTCAAATTCATTGAACAGTTTATATGTTACTAATGTAATGTCCTATGGCTATACAGATGAATCTATCCTTAAAATAGTGGATAGATTTTAAATTAGAGCCCAAGCCAACACAAATTTCAGCAGATGGAGAATTGCCTTGTTAATTACCAAAGCACTTAACAGGGAGAATGAAATCAATATCTGAATACTTATCCTGTAGAAATGTATGTACCTTTTGTACTTGTTGTGACATACCCAAATGATACAATCCAAGACTATGACTTCATGTTTTCAGTAAATTGGAGATGTATAAATGCAAAAAAATCTCACACCTCAATAATTGTTTAACTGATAGGATGTACTATTACAAAGAGCAGAGTTGAGGTGCAGAAGACATAGAATAAAAATAAACATCAAACATATTTTTCCAGTTCTGCCAAAAGGTAAAATCTGAACTTTATAGTCATAATAGCATAATGTAGTTTGCATGAAAATGCAAGAATTCTGTGGAAGTTGCATAAAAATATGATAAATGTGATAGTTCTTTATTAAAATGGTAGCAGAAGTCTTTAAAGTTCACAAAACCAAAGTAGGTTATAACACTAAAACAAAATATATCATGGCCCAAGGCTAAATGACAACTTTCCTGACAGCTGAATGTGTCAGAGGAAAACATTCTTCCAAGGATGTGAAGGCACACACACCTAATGAAAGCTAATAACCAGTTCCTGCTAGGAATTGGCTGTAAACTGGAAATCATTTTTTATTGGAAATTCAAATTAATTTTCTAATGTGTTCTGAAACAAAAAGAAGAACAAAATCTTTTCTTTTGCTTTCCTGTATGATATGAGGATTTTGAATTGTCTTTAGAAAAAGCAGAACAAAACAAAAGAATTACAGAACATTTTCCCAATTGTTTAAAAGCCATAGTGGAGCACAGCAGTTGGAGGTTGGGAATAGCTTTTGTCTAGAATTAGCAGCAAACCGAAAGTTTTGTGAAGCCTGGCTCTGGGCTTTTTACTGCAGAACACCCTGGAATCAGTCAGGCCCAAGAGTCTGTCTCCAGGGAGCACAACATTAGGGATTTGAGAACATCTATCTGACTGAATAACATTTTTTTGGGGGCAGGGGCGAGGGAAGGGAAGTAATCTTTTAGTTTTTGGTTTGGGTTTTTTTTTTTCCAATTGGCAGAAAATGAAACTCCCAATGCCAAGCCACTCTTGATCAGGATTTCTGTCCATGATTTACTTCCAAAACTTAATTTTCACTCCTTGTCCTGAGGATTCAATATTCCTTTCCTAACAATGTACAGTTCTCTTTGGATAAACTAACCCTTATTGTGTCTTTTGTATAGTCTAGGAGAGTTTAAAATTCTTGTTCTTGCTGTGATCAAGGTAGATAGGGCTTCCTATGAAAATATATATCTTATAGTGTCAAATCCAAATCCAAACTACAGAACTACCAAATTTTTGCTAAGATCCAGCATAGATTAAGCAATAAACACAATCATAAATCCCAGTTGCTAAGTGCATTGCAACAGCATTTAGATGATTTCAGCATTGCATGATGCTTCCAAGTACTGAGAGGTTAAAGAAATATATATTATGGTTTTTAAATCACCTTGACACTCAACACTCATATATAATCTTGAATTTCTTTTATCTTACAATGTTTCTTGTTTTCTTTGTAAAACTGAAACTGTCCACCTCCTGAAATTTACATCACCTCAGAAAGTCTCTAGTCTAATTATCTGCTTAAGACAGTCACATCTGAGTGTTGACCAGGTTACTCAGTGCTTTCGCATCTGGATCTTGCAAACCTTTAGGGAAAGAGACTGCACTGCCTCTCTGAGCAGCCTATCCCCATCCCTGACAGCCCTTATGGCAATTTCCTTCTCACATTATGTCAAGTCAGAATTGGATTTTTATCCCTATGTCTTACTCTTGTTTCATGTGAATTCACAGCAATTCACTTCACTACAGACCCCGAGCCAGGGGCAGAGCAGGCCGTGTCCCAAAGGAGGGACCCAATATCCACAGCTGTAACTGTGGGAAGGAACCCACGACAAAGCAGCTCATCAAACCTATGCCCAGAAGAGGCCTTGTCCTGAGAGAGGGACCCTATAACTGCAGAAACTGTAACCATGGTGAAGAATCCACGCCAGAGATAGTCACCAAGGACTCTGTCTGAAGAGAGGGACCCTGAATCAGCAGAAGCTGCAGCTGCTGGGAACAACCCACACCAGAGAAGTTCGTTAAGGACTGTGTTCTGGGGGAGGAACCCCGTGTTGGAGCAGGGGAAGAATGCCAGGAGTCATCCTCATCTGAGCAGACAGAAGCGGCAGAGCCCATCTGTGAGAGACTGACCACATCCCCCATTCCCTGCCCCCCTGAGCCGTTGTGGGGGGAGGAGGTAGAGATATTGGGAGCAGTGAGCTGGGCCTGAGAAGAAAGGAGGGACTGGGGGAGATCTTAAAGTGCTGGTTGTAATTTTCTCATCATCCTACTCCTGTTTTGCTTTTATTCCATTCTGTTTCTTATAGAATAAACTTTCCTACTTTCCTCTCTGAGTACTGGAGTTTGTTTTGCCCAGAACCATAATTGGCAGTGAGCCCTCCCTGCCCTTGTCTTAATCCACAACAACCTTGCTTATCTTTTTACTCCCATTTCGCTAGGGCCTCCGCCATCCTAACGAGGGTGGGGGTGAATGGGGGCACCGAGCGAGAGACTGTTTTGCTGCTGCTGTGCTAGCTGAGCCAAACCACGACACTGACATCAATAACCTAATAGAAAACATGATTTATTAATTCTATCAGCATCACAATGAAATATCCTCTTTTCATAAATCCTTCAAATATTACTGGATTATTCTTCCTGTAAAATATTAGGAATAAGAGAAAGAAAACAAGTACATGTCTAAGCTGGTTTTCATGCCTGAACTCATAAAATATAATGTGCCAATGAAGGAGATAGAAATATCTGTGCGTTTGTTTCATTGACATAAGCATTGTTTTCTCTTTGTAAACTGTAAAGCTATTTTTAGAATGAGAATGTATTTGTTTATTTGTCACTTGTGCTATTTACGTCCACTATATACAGAGTACAGGGATGAAATCCTACCCCTTTAGATGCTAGCAGTAGTTCTATTGTCAACAAAGAGGAATCTCACAACTGATTCCACTGCTTAAAAAAAAAATGCTGAATACATTTGTGTTCTCAACTCTTTTTACATATCAGAGTGGGTCTGGAGTTTGCTTTTGGGTTTGGGTTTTTTTTTTCTCTTCTATTTGAAATCCCTTCAGGAATGGCTGCATTAACTTGAAAAATATTCTATATTGATAGAGTTTAAGTTATAGGTGTTGTGTATTTGACTAATTAGGATAAATTTTCACCAATGTTTGCTTGATCAACCTTATTTTTTCCTCTAGTCAAGGAATTAATTTCTGTATGTCTGAAATAGCTGCAAAAGTTTATATTTTACTGTCAAGAATTCAGGACCATGTTTCTACTGAATGACAAAAGAAGCACTGGTTTTGAAATAGTACACCTATGCATTCCATATCTACATGATTTTAAGTTCCAGTCACATTGTATTACAATATATAACTTTGGGGAAAGAAAGCCCATATGTGTATTTTAAGAGAAACAGGACTGACCTAGATGCATATTGCTTAATATAATGGAAGATACAACATATTACCATATCAGTGAATTGTCTTTCTTGATAATTGAAATACTATCTATCTACAAGAAAATCACCATTTCATTCTCTAAGATGCTCTTTGGAATGTCTCTTTTCTTTAGTCAATTTTATTCAGATACTTTTTTCTTTTGAATAAAGCTGAATGTTTATCAAGAATAATTTATAATTCCTAGGTGTCAGACACATTATAAAGCTGATGTGAATCTTTCTTGCCACTTGATATGTAGTCATTACTCTTTTTATTATTGCATTGCTACCCTATCTGACTTGTTTATAGTCCATTTAAGTAATTTATAAAGATAAGATATTGCAAAAGTCATTTGGAAGCCTGCTGACATCCCACATACTACAGCTTGAAATGGATGTGGTCTTCTTCCTGTCAAATAATCTCTTGCTATATATTCACTATTTCTTTTGCAATACTTGATTTTATTTAGGCCCCGCTTATGGATGAGTCAATGTGGAGATCTTCATCAATCAGACAGTTATTCCATCATTGCTGATGTCCTGCTCTTCAAATAAGCATCTTCAGGGAGAAAAAAAACAAATTGAGGGAAAAAAATAATTTGTAAGAGTACCAAATGATGAAAAAAAGGACAATAACTGGGTAAAGTTAAAAATGTGATTAAGAAAAGCCCAATCTGTGACAGAAGTAGATTTCATACGAGGGATAGTTTTGTCAGAGGATCTAAAACCAAATGAGGCAGACTTAACCCAGCGAACACTCACCACAGATCATGACAGATTAAAGCTTATAAATGTCTCTGGGAATCATGTGTGGTCTCCTCCTGCGTCCCATCAAGCCTTTGCATTACAAACTCCCCCTTGTCAATGTAAAGTATAGATCAACAAAGACTGGCTAAGTTTTTGCCAGGGTTCTCCAAGATGAGCTGAAATATCTTGGCAACTCAAAAGGTCCACAGATGTTTTGCTATCTTAGAACCAAGCAGATAGAAGGCCTTAGCAAAGCAATAATGAGTAATTGCTGCTCTGCTAATTAAAAGTCAAGTTGGAGCTTAATGCTTTATTCAGTCTGTAAACAAGTAGACATGCAGAAAAGCCACCAATAGCTCTTGTGGTGACACTTGTACAGATGGTTTGGGCACTGAAGAGGACATACTTATACATATTTATGTGCACATTACACTGTTGTGAAAAATAAAATATTTTCTGTCTGTGAGGTACCATCTTGCTGAGAGGCAAAGAAGGAAATCAGAGAACACTGATAGAGGAGCAGCTGAATGGTGACCTCTCTGTGGAGCCTCCCAGTAAAAGAATTGACATAGGAACCAGATGATTTCCCATGAAGAAATTACTGGATTTATATCTAGCTCTATCAGAGAGGTTCTTTAGTATGCTGGTTTGGAGAACGTGGCAAGGGAGCATCAAACTCTAGCTTAACTGTTCAAGACAAGTCTCTGTCAGACAACAAAGGTAGGTTTTTCTCTTTCTGTTCATGCACATAACTAATTTGGATCTACTGGTGTGGTAAGCAGAGGTTGCGAAAGAAAGCATATTTCACCTTTTAAATAAATTTACCTACATATTATGGTTCACCTGCCTAAAATGTCTTACCACTGAATAATTTGGGATGTTATTAATTCCTCATCACAAGTGATCAAGCACCTATTGGATTAACAGAAGGGAGTCATTCTAGAATGACTGCAGATGACTAGGGTACACAAGACATCTTTATCACTCCACCAGCACACTACATACCACACAGATAGCAACTCTGCATTTGAAGAATCTGTTCTGGCCCAAAGAATAACTGATATATAAAAATGTGGATAGGTGGATGAGTGTGACCTGGTAAGTGTTGAGGACTTTCACAGAGGTCGTATTTTCTCTGAAATGCTAAGAAAACTGTTCTCCATGATGGCTACATCTCCCAAAAACTAATTCTATGTCCCACTTCATTAAACTTCTGCACTTCCAGTTTATATGTAACAAGTCAGAATATTGGTCCACAGACTGATGTGTTTCTTCCTAAGGACATAGCATGACCAGTGGCACTAAGGGAACTTCAAGCTAGGCAGTAATAATTTACCTTTCTTTTCCTCAATTTTAAACACCACGGTAATATTTTAACCCCAGCCAGCAACTAAGCACCACACAGACATTTATTCACTTCCTCTGCTCTCAATGGGGAATATAAAATTCATACAGGTAAGAGAACCTTGAGGAAAGATCAGCAAATGGCACCTTATCTGTAAGTTCTATATATCCTTCTGCAGAAAACCTCTCTCTTTCCTATAGGGTACCAGAACCAGTGTAGTACTTGTGTTCCTAAAGACCTTTTTTTGTTTCCTCCTATCTGTTAACAGTCCAACACAGGACACTTTTCACCAAGCAAACATATAAAAACTTCTTAATAATACCTTAAGTAGAAGGCAATAAATTTCCAATCAGAACTTAAGACACAGTCCTGGCTTCTTAACCAATTACTCTAATTAATAGTGATGAAAAATAGAAATGATGGAATTTCTGAACAAAGCATTGAAAGGAGTTAACATGTCTTTCTTAGCCAGTTATTGTAGGGATATATTAACTGCCCATACAATTGAGCAGAGGAAGAAAGTAATATAGAAGGCCACACAAAATCTTATTTTTCTTTTTAAGAATGAATAATCTTAAATTGTAATGGTAATCATCTATCTCTCAACAGCTGCTTCAGACTGGTAAGCCTGAGTAAGGGTTTTTTTAAGTGCAACATTTTTGTACAAAAGCATTTTGTCATAATACTCCATGCTACCTTTGTCTATGTGTATTAAGTGTCAAGAGTCCTTCAAAATGAAGCTTCAGATTCACAAACAATGGGCTTAGGAAATCTCTTATTATTTGTAGGAAACTAGTCATGCAAACTCCTGCCTCGTAAATGACACACAGTTTAGTCCTCACAGAGATCTCTTCACTGTGGTCGGGAAAAAGTGTTTCTAGAAGGACAGTCAATGAGAAACTTCCAGGGCTGACAAAGGTTTCTGGGACTGTTAGGTTTTTAAAAAATAGATATTAAAGCAGTGACAAGGACTGTACATTGCTTCTTGCTATAGCTTTTTCCATCACCTCTTTACAGATTGTCTTCAGTATCTGAAGCCTATTTGCATCTATTTTAAATTCTAGCAGAAATTCAGCTAGTTTTGAGGAAAGGGTTTTGCCTGAATACTGCTTTTATGGAGCCATCCCCAGCCAGTTAGCTTGCTGGTTTTATGCTTCCAGTTTTTGAGTACTACTTGTAGCAACTAGCTAAAAACTCAGTTTTCAGTTTATCATTCAGTTTGATTCAATTAATGTAATTTAAGATGATTTTACATCACATTTTCTTTTGGTTTTCAAAACATATATTTGCTAGTCACCAGACAATAAAAATTGCTTAATAACATAATTAGTTAGGCTTTGATTTTCCAGATATATGACTAGAAACCATATGATTTCCAGGATTCCAGTAATTTAATTCAGACTATAAAAATTCCATGGCATATTAACCAGCAAGGCTGGGAAATGAGCCAAAAATGCAATTTAGCTTTTTATGATTAAAAAAAGCCTTGTTTTCCTAACTCTTCAACTTCTGTATTAGTAGAAATTTTTTTATGCAGATATTTCAGTGTTAAGTCTGTGAAGGCCAGTCAGCACAGGATTAAAATGAAACAGAATCTAACCAGTAATGTCTAGACCAGATCTTTCATGTACCAGTTGTTCTGTGAACACCGTATGAGAAGGTTTAAAAGGATCCAGCTTCAATGAAGCAACATGAGGGATTTGGCAAAGCAGGGCATGATAACCAGTGGGTTAGTGAAGGCTACTTTGAAAGAGTTGGGTGAATTCAGCAAATATCAAGAAAGCTGAGATTTGTTGCATTCCATGTCCTGCTGTGAAAGCTGGGTTAGTATACCTTTCTGAACTAAAGACAGCTCCCTTCAATTTATTGCACACTCCTACTTCATTAATGCTTATTGCTCTTAACCTTCTTACTGTGCCTCAGCTTTCATTATCCCTAGCTAAATAAATTAAAAAAAAAAAAAACAAACCAGTTTTTTTTTATTATTGTTATCTACAGGTATAACATCTACTCTTAGGGAGATGTTCAAAACCTAGGCCTGAACTTTTGGTTGTAAGTGTGCAACTTCAAGTGATGTGTAAACGACAAATCTTTCCTTCAACTCATTCAAAAACAACAGAGAAGCTGTTTTTCCTCTTCAAGCGAAACTTAATGTAGTCAGAGAGGAACTTTGATGTCAGCGAACAGTATTCATTTCAAATAACCCAAAGGAAGAAACAACATTGAGTCTGGAGCTGAACTGATCAATTTAATTTGTGAATTTTCAGAACTCAAAGAATGTAAAGAGAGACTACAATTCCTTGCATAGGAAGAAATCCCCGCTTTCGATAAATACTAATTAATCAAAATTGTAAAAATATCACCATAAACAGCTTTTGATGTAAACAATTCAATTGTTGAGGAAAACAATTTTTATTTTCAATAAGCACTGTGTGCACAGTAATGTATCCTGACCAAAAGCCTGGTAAATTCAATTGGTTCATGTCAAGTATATAAATATAAATTGAAAGCTGAGAATTCTACCTATTAATGCGTAATTTCCATCCACGTCAATACTACTGAGCTGCAATGTTTCTGAGTCCCCTACACAGGAAGAGGAAAGTGTTATTTACTTCCAAAATTAATCAAGTTGATTTTACGTGCACACTCATTTGCTCATAGGCTTTATTCACTCACATCCACTTATTCCCAGGCATCATGTGTGTACTCCCAGGTGGTTTGCCCTCAGAGAACAGGGGAGAATGGCTGTCAAGACATCTCTTGATTGTCAAGGCTCTTCTTTATTAGTAATGAGGAACTCCTTGATTGGCAATGACTAGATAGTCTTTAGTGGTCCCTTGCAACCTCTACCATTCTGTGGTTCTATGAATCTGTGAACTAGTTTTTGGATAGAATTTAACTTCCTTTGGACATTGTTTTGCTTAGTCCATAAACCTAAATAAATAATAGATCATAAATAAACTATGTTGCAGCACGTTGTCTGCTTTCTCTTGTTTGGAATGTATGTTTGAAGTATTTGCCCATGGTTTACTGTCATGTTAGGCCAAAGGGAATAAGAAAGAGTCAAAGTTTCTCAGTGTCAACACAGGCCATTTTTTCAGTCTTTCAATTGCTTTCCTTCTGTTGTTTGCACATAGTTTCCTAATTTCTTTTATACGAATGAAGCACCTCTTCAATGTTAGTAAACTTGTCTGAATCCTGTAAATTGGCAGACTTACACACATTAAGTACATTAAAATCTTCCTTCTCTCTGTAATATAAATGTGAAAATTCTATGTTAAGTAGACTTTAAGTGTGGTATTTTTCATTGTGTGGTTCTGTCTGGCTTCCCTCAATTCCAGGCAGCCCAGTTTATCCTCTTTAATTTTTTAAAGTATGGCAAAAGTCTTCATGTCTGTTAAAAAAGTTAAATTTCTCTGTTTTTCCCAGTTTAACATAGTATCTGCATATCATTTTCTTACAGTATTTGCTGAGCAGAATTGAAAGGAAATGCCAGAATTTGTGCATAAAACTTCTCAAAATGTATTTTGGGATAAAGTGCTTTATATTATTAAGTAAAACTATTGCTGTACATCAGTTTCATTATGTAGCTTATTTTACATGGGCCAGAATATTTTAATAATCCAATAAAACACATTTTATAACTTACAACTGGAGATATATCTGAATTTTTTTCTATAAAATATGCATGAATGATTTTCAACTCCATTTAACTAATGTGTTTTGGAAAGCCTTTGCAATAGTAATGCAACAAATCTCAGGCAAGAAGTAATGTGCAAGTGTAGTTAGGAATAACTTTTCTTTTTCATTTTGCAGTTCAAATTTTGGATCGAATTTTTCTTTTTGTAGATAATCTCAGTATTATTCTGGAATGTGACAGAGTGATTACCCAGCACAAAACTGCAAACTGTGTCAGAAAATAAAATTATGCAAACATCATAAACTATTCACGGTATATTTAATAAAGGAAAAAAAGAAAGTGTGCATCTTTATATTGACTAGGAGAGCCCCTGGGAGCTTACTATTAGCTGCTCCATGGATGCAAAAAACAGTGGCGAACTGAGTTGTTATTTACTAAACAGAGTGAAAGGCAGCAGGTCACTAAGAAGAAGCTAGAGGTAGTTGGTACTGCCCAGGGTAAATAATGGTAGTCTACACTGAAGTCCACGAGACATCTGGTCCTGCAAGAGCACATTGCTCTCTGCCTGTGGCTCACACATCTGCCATGCAAAGTAAATCTCATCTTTCCTTTGTTGCTATCCAGACATAGGTCAGCAGTGCTGGAGACTGGAGGCTTGTCCTCATACTTTCTGAAGTTGGAACAAGCCTGGTTCCCAAAACTGAACAAAAAACATCAGATATGATTCTGCAAATAATTCATGAGGCACACCAAAATCATCTTGAAGATGTTAGTAATTATCTGCTCAAAACAGCCAGTAGAGAGTGCTAAGCTTTCAAAATTGCAAACACAATTCCTGGAGCCAGAGTTATCTCACTTAGCCATATAAATCAATGGAACCGGCTCAGGAAATGAGCATCTCTAGTGTTCCCTTATGATCAATATCTATAGCTAATCACCTCTATGGAGAAATTCAGCTCATCTGTAATCTTAATCTGTCAGTTACGGGCTGCCTGGAAGATAAATTGTTTTTACAATAAACCATAGAAAACCATAGAAAAAATTAAACAGAGGCAATGGCTACAAACAAAACCACAGGAGGTTCCATCTGAACATCAGTGAACACTTTTTTACTGTAAGGATGACCAAGTACTGTCATAGCTTGCCCGGTCTGTGGTGTGTCCATCCTTGAAGACATTAAAAAGCGGTTTGGATGTGACCCTGGCTGACTAGCTATAGGTAGCCCTGCTTGAGCAGGGGAGTTGGACCAGATGACCTCCAGAGACTCCTTCCAACCTCAACCACTCTGTGATTCCATGATTTTGTGAGCTTTGGAGATGAGCTGTTAGTCTTGGGTGAATAAACTATACTATGACTTATTGTACAAGGAGTGCTATAATGACATTGTTACTGTCAATGATGAACTTTTGAGGTTTCTCTGGCAACTGATGCAGTGTCCACTGAGAGAGTAACAGCAGCGCTTTTAGCAGAGAAAAGGCACCCAAATTTGCAGAACAGGTTCTGCTTGCCATCCACAAGTTAACTAATTGCAGACAGGGTTATCAGGTTTGGGAGATGTGTCCTGTTAGCAATTCTTACCTATAAGTATTCATACACAGGACATCTGCAGTTATCTAACTTGACAAGTACTGAACTTCTAAAGGGTGCAATCCTTCAGCCCAGTTATATGGCTGAATATCACTCAATTTTCCCAAGAGAAAGCCTATGAGTTTAGATAAAAGCCTTAGTTGCAAAGTTCAGTCCTCTGTATTTCAGTCAGCAATATTTTTGTCAACAAATGCTGTGTAACTTCCTTCAGAAAATTTTTACATCTGCAAATATTGTGAATATATTTTTTCCCAGTGTTTGAAAATCTGTCTTGATATATTCTGCTTTCAGATGTTATAACAAAAAAAACCACCCGAAACAGTATGAGACGTATAACATTACATTTTACATGATTGGTAGTATTGAAGTGAAAATATAAGTATACAGTCATCTTCATTTTAAAAACCTGAACATTATTATTCATGGAAAGGTGGGATTGAATATACAGCAAACAGAAAACCAGATAGTAGAAGAAATATAACACAAGCAGTGGCAATACACTATTTATTATGTGCTAAATTGCCCCATTAACATGACTTTTTCTGACCTTGAAATACCACATTGAAGACAAAGGAGTAGCTCTACCTCAGTGCTTGTTGAATTTTTACATTTTATGTGGAAAATGACAAGATATCTGGGATATCTGGCCATTACAAGAATATCTGTTGCTACTCCTTGTCAAGAACATACATTCAGCATAATCTTCAGATAAGTAATGTGTGAATGAAAGGTCAACTAAACAATATTTGAGCAAGTATAGACTAGAGATTGATCTAATATTCAATTTCCTAGGATGAGAAAAATATCTGAGAATTAAAGGATTATAAAATATGTGTGCAAGTTATCCATCACGTCTGCATGTAACAGAGGTTTTGAGATCCAAAGTCACTGTTACTTGGTACATAGATCTTACATTTGCTGTCTTGTATCAGTATCAGATCAGGCTTTATGAACCACACAGCCTGTTTGTTCCCCCACCAAAAAGCCCCCACACTTTGTTTTTTTAAGCCTCCACTTTAATTGATGCTTGAGCTCCATTCCATTCAATTTCTAATCAATATAGAATCATTCACCTTTTTTTTTTTTCTAATTTAGCTATATATTCCAGTAAATTAGGTGATTAAGAATTAGGATTTCTGTGCTCTGATAATAAAGGGATAAATTTAATAAAATTATGGAATAATTTTGCAATTAATAATTTGTTTTATTACCATGATTCATGAGTGCTATTAGTTAATAATTTTAGGAACTCCAACCCAAACTAGCAGAGTCTTTAGGAGCATTCGGCTGATTTTCCTGTATTACTTCCCTCCAAAAGCAAAATTAACATCAGTAAGTTAGATAAAGTATATGACAACAATTGTGATGGAGCCAAGACAAACATTATAGGCATACTGCCTGAATATATTCAGATTTCAAGGAGGTAGTGTTAACTTCATTGAGCTTAGTCAGATGCTTATAATACGTTAGCAATTTACTCAGACCACAGTCCTATGTAGCAGATATGGAAACATTATTCCATTTTCCCCATTCAAACTCTCGACAAAAACTTCTGTTTTACATTAAAATGACAAAATTCAAACGCACTTGCTCAAAATCATGCCACATTAGTGTTGCTAGTTAAAGTTTCAGTGTAACTCCCAATTCAATATTATAAAGAACATATATGGATATATTTATGCATCTGTGTGTGGACGGGAGAGAGAATGTGTGTGTGTGCCTGCACTCATGCCTGCGTATAAATGAAAAGGTACATATAGTAAAGGACAGTTTAAAAAATGATGCCATTATGCTACTGATTTGAAACTCATAAATAAAATCTTACATATAAATATCTCTTTGCTACCAGAGAAGTGGCATTATTTTTTTGAGACCAAAAACATGCACAAGCCAATGCCAGTAATGAGACATTTTGCTTAAATTATGTTCCCTCTCTCCCTCAAAAGAATGATCTAGGGGTTTAATTTATTTTTTTTACTAATGAAAATATTTGAAGGTAGTAGTAGGAACACAGTTTGCAAATGATATTTTAGAAGAGTTTCTCACAGTGAGAGTGAAGGATATTAAAGACATTAATTATTCTCAGAATAAGATATGGATTTATAGAGGATATAAATATCAATTTCGTGGGGAAAAGTGAAGTAAAGTATGATTGTTGGAGATGTATCTTAAATTACTTTTTTTACTATCTTATGTATTACTCTAACATATAAGAACTGTGATTATTTTCTAACATGAAATTGGTATATTGTTATTCCTATTTAAAGTGAATTATTAGGCTTCACTAAAGTCCTTGAGAAATTTTGTTTCTAGTTTGAACAAAGTCATCTCTTCACCTTTGACTTTCTAACTGAGATATACCTGCTCTACAGTTATTACAAGTGGCACACTTTTCAATTAACATATGTTAATATGTAGATAATGAATTGATCACAAAAGAGTAGTATTGTTGTCTTTCCCTAATCTCCTCTATGACATTAAAAAAAAAAATCATCATTCTATATTTCATGAACTACATGAGTAACTTTCTTCTGTCATCCGGTTATCTACTAACACCCCTGAGTTTTGTATAATATTTCTTGGACCTAAGAGGGAATTAGATGACAATAAACTCTTGACGTACCATCATAACAACGAATGTAGAGTTGAGATTCACTAGTTGCCCAATGTCTACATGAGTAAGAATATTGGCATAGCTGGAATAGTAATAATATTTTTTAAATGATAAACATACATTTATCATTTCACTTTTATCTGTAAAGTCACCTCAGCTTGAAGAATTTTTTATCCATGCCATCATTCAAACTTCACACTTAGTGAAGCTATCTTTACAAAGGTTCCACATCTTATATGAATTACAGCATAAGAGCCCCAAAATACTTGCCTTATGGAAGAAAAGGATCAGCTTGCTCTTTGATTATGTTGCAAAATGTAATATACATACCTCTATTTATACACACACATATATATATTCAGTTGCTTATAAGCAAATTCCTCTTGTAACATAAATAAAAACATTTTCTCTTAACAGGTCCACTTATCTAATTATCACACCTTCACTGAGAAGTGCTGTTAAATGAATTTTTCATGTTGAGAGTGTGTTTTAAAATATCTTGGGATGTATTTTCCTCATAACCAGTTTTTAAAAACTGGGATTTACAGATTCTTTAATGGAATATTAGGACTATTTTGACAGAATACAATAATTATATAAAACCTGTTTTATTTATTTGCAAATTTCCTATTAAAACGATATACCCATAGCTACTTTCTAAAAAATTACAGAAAAAGGTAGAGTTTATTTTTCTTTCATCAATTAAAGTTCAGGTTTATGGAAGACCCACTTTTAAAGGCATGACTTTATTTTTACTTTCATGTTTCGTCTAGAGTTAGAAAGATAGTTAAGCCTTATTATGCTCTCCCTTTTCTGGGGAAATAGAAGCTCAGAAGAGGATATAATCACCTTCCTCTCACTTGCAGAGCTAGGCTACAGTAGTGGTGCAGTTTGAAGCCACATCCTCACTCCTTGGTTGCTAAAGCATTCTGTCTCTCAAGAATCAATTTTTGGAGGGTGAAATATATACTGTACTTATCAGTGTATGAGAAGATTGTTTTTATTGATCTTTCGTGTGACACAATTTCACTTTAAGCAAACGAAGGGGAAGTAATTATCAGTGAGTGCCTAGTGGATTGCCTTTGAGGAGCACTCTAAGGTAAGGAAGGTCTCAGAAAGATTTCCTAATTTACTTAATAAATTCATTGTATTAACACTTATAATCAACTTTTATTAAGGATACAAAAACAGATGTAAGGATTTTGGGAACAAATAACATGGTTCAGATCTAAATTATTTGTACTCTACCTTAAACCCCTGTACACAGCAGATAATTCTGCATTATTAACAGTTTTCTTGATTTATGCTTTTTATCTCAATAGTAAATTACTGGCAAATCTTTCAGATAGTCTTAAAAAGATATTCTTAAAAGAGAAGATTCAATATGCATGAACAAATACAAATTGCAAGTGTTTGGCCTTTAGACTATTTCTTTTATCCATAACATTCTTGATGTCATTCAGAAAGAGGAATTACTGTGGGTGTATTTAACTCATTGGTGATGAGAAATTTACTCATCCAGTTGTTAAATGAATAAGTCATGATCAGAAGATACTACTGACAAGGACTGAAGTCATAGCCATTGTACATCCACATGACTCTAAATGGTCATTTAATTAAGACATCATATGCATAAACTAAATGCATAATAATCATATGCATAAGATAAAAGGTCTGTAAAGTAAAAAAATAACTAATGTAAAGTACAAAATGGCTGAAGCCCAGTTTCCAAATAATTTCTCATGTCCTTTACAATACATAACAACAGCTCTACATTTCCCCACATTTTCCATGAAGTTTTTACTCTCTCCTCCCCTCAACACAATACTTTCAGTTTCATCTTTTACCACCAGCACCACTACAGCGCCCTCAGGCTTTCACTGTAATGCCTCTACTTTTCTGTCATTCATCAAAATTTCTTCTCAGCTACTTCGAGTGTTCTCAGTTGTTTCCCTCTCCTGCATTTTTTGTGAACATGGGAAATAGATAAGGTGGATGAATGGTCACATTAGCAGCGTAGACCCATAAGCCATATTTTCTTAGCAAGTCAGGCTGGATAGGGCTGCTCACTCAATATTTTAGAGGCATCCACTACTACAGAACAAAGGTTGCCAGATGTATCTCAGAATCCCCTCAAGGGTCTAATTCCTTCAGCAGCCTCCTTAATTCACTCAAGCTCTCAGTTCAACCACACCAGACAATGCATCTCTTGAAAACTCAGTATTCAAAGTTCAGTTTGTGCATCTTGCAGACTTAATGGCACAACCCTCCTCTTGTTCATATAGAGCTATAAATATCTTTTGAATAAATGTATCATAATAAAGTCTTATGCTACCTGTAATATCTTGATATACAATACATCAGTTAGGAATAAAACTGAAGCAGGACTAAGTTGCACCATATCTTTATAGCATTAATTTGTCCATTTCCTCTCTGATTTGTTACACAACTTAAAGTACATATATGCTGGGACATCCTGAGTGCTACATAGGTGTTCTGTGAAGCTGATTAGCACATGTCTAAGTCTAGTTATGAACAGTTTTAGCAGATCCACAATGTGTTAGCAGACAGGATCTGCAAACCTACACAGTGGTCTACACTTTCACAATGCAAGCACATACCCAAGGGCAGTCAATTGGACTAACCAAGCATGCAAAATATAGATGACTTGAACATAGACAGCTGTCATTTATCCTGCTACTGTTTTGAGTGGACTGCTGGGCACACAGAAATCCCAGAGAAAACGGCCAAAGCTGGTAGGAGGGCAGGAGGTGAGACATAAAAGCAATCAGCTATTGCCAAAAGCAATAACATTAGCAGGTGCATATTCCCTCTTCTGCTCCTGAGGCAACCTGAATAGGATTATTGTAAAGTCACAGGCAGGACACACGGTGAAGCTTCAGTACAGTAATTACTGTACAACACAAAATCTGGTATTTAGTCATAGTCTCAAGCTGCTTTGGTTCTCACTACTGACTAAAAAAACTAGCTAAAAGTTAGAGTAGGTGCTAGAAACATTGCTATCCATTCTGTTCTGTGACAAAATTCTACATAGCATCTAGCTACAGTTCTTCATTGCTGTCAAAGAAGAGAATTTGGCCTATTAAATCTCTTACAAGTATTTGAGTTAGGCTCTCCATGCTTATTGTTTTAATTTTTCAGATTGATTTTCTCTTTTTTTAGTGTTTAATCTTAGACAGGTCTTAGTAACAACCACCTGGCACTGTATGGATATTAAATATTTCTCAGTATTTGTTTTGTTAGGCTAGCCATTAAGATCATTATAATGCTTCCTTGTCTCTTTATCAGTAGCAGAACTGTGATGGCAAAAAGTATAACACACTGGTATACATTACTTAGATATTATGTGCATATTAATATGTCCTCCAAATAAATTACACATATTAAAATACATTACAGCACACACAAAATATGGTAACATATTAAAAGACACAGCATCTGGTTTTTTTAAAGCATGCTAATCACATGTTTGTCTCAATAGGTTACAAACAGATGGAGTGTTGTGTTCAGCACACTTCTTCAGAGTTTCTAAATCTGCCTAATGGGAATTCCATTACCTGCACCAGCTGTACAGGTGACCTATTTGACTTCCACTTGCCAGGCTCTGAATATATGAGGCAGTGCTGGCATGATTTAAAAATAAAGTATATGCAAATATGGCCATATTTGACATGTTGCTGTAGCATCTATTTAAAATGTATGCTATCTTGTTTAACCCTTGCACCCAAAATTTATAATTATAATTATAAAGTGTTACAAACTATCTATGCATTAAAATGCTTGTATGTCTTCCTCTTGGTTAATCTACTTCATATTTTTCCTTAATCAGAAGAATTTAAGATTTCTTTTCACTTGCAATTATAGTCTTTTTTGTTTCATTTCCCTGTAAAGACTTACTACTGTACTCCTAAGGCTGTCTATTTCCTACCCTAGGTGCAAATGCTCAGGAAGATCTTGAACACTTTCCATATTAAGAACTTTATTATGCAGGAAATAGAATACATTTCTTGTTTTCATACATACATAAAATACAACATAAAATATTACTTCTTCTATTTCTGTCTCATTTATTTTGAAACACCAAAGTGATCACATCCATTATATAGGATTTCAAAAGTACACTAGGGCCCATATTGAAAAATGGCCAGTAGTTGTGTTGGTCTCTAGTAATTTTCTGTCTGACAGCAACCACACACTTGAGATCTGTTACATGAAAGACAAAAGGCTCCTTTCCTAGTAATGTGAATAACCTGTGTAAGACAACAGGTATGATTTTAAGAAAACATGTACCTTAATCCAGGTGATTTCCTAGGGTTTCTGATGCTCACACATGGTTTTGAATGAAGATGTACATGCCCAGCAAAGTTACAGTTGATCAATACAGCACAGGTTAACAAAAGTAACTTATGGGAAAAAGACTCTGTTCCACTACTTTAAGCTGATCTTCTGCAAGCTTAGCAAGCTACAGGAAAAAAGGGGCAAGACCTCTTCAATTCCTTGAATTCTGCCTATGATTTTCCATTTCCTGTAATTAATGTTATTATGCTCAAAATTTTGTATACAGGCAAAGGGAAAACACATCTTCTATGTAAAAACAAGAGTTTTCTCAAAACCATAACAATGTAATTCAGGAAACATTACCGGGGTTAGATCTAACTATTACAGGAATAGAAAAACTACTTTTCTATTGGGAAAATTAACTGAATAAAAACGATAATAATATCAATATCTGCAACAATGACAACAACAACAATAACAATGATAATAATGTTAACATTATAAAGCACTTAGTTTCTACCACTTTTCCTAGGGTATACACACTAGGAAAAAAGTCATGAGGTCATTGTTTTCAGCTTGGTGTCAGTGATGGCTATGATAATGTGTCAGCTTCTGGAGTCTTTCACTGGGAGGAATATTATGCTCATTTTGGTAGCATCTTCTTCCTTGCTCATAATATAGCTAGGAACATATTTATGTTTGCTAATACATTTCTTTTGTCTTACTCTTTATCCACTAATCTAAAGCTCCACATTACAGCTAAATTTACTGCATACTGTATACAGTGACTTTTACCTATATTACATACTATTTATTTGTTCTCTTTGTTATCCCAAAGAGCAGTTTTGCTCAGCTTCAGGTCTTCCTTTCTTTATCTGACCACTGATGAGTTGTTTATAGTGCTCAACCATTATCATTCCATGTTTGCCCCTCACTGAGCCACACTCTGTGTCTCCACCTCTCCATGCTGCTGCTGTCCTACCAGACTGGTATTTCTGTATAGTATGATTTTACAGCAATCATAAACACCTCACTCTACAAAGAACAATGGCTTATTATTGTTATATCAATAAATTTATGATCGTATCCTACAAAGATAAAGGAAGTTAGTAAAAATTAGCATCAACCAACCAACCATTAGGAAAATTGCTGTTAAATCTAACCTAAAACAAACAAATCTAGTTCAGATCAGGCAAGCCTGACAGCTCTGTCCTGGGCCTTGTAAACCCACTTCTAAGCCTATGGCTAGATACTAGCCATGTCAGTACTGTACTGCAGGTCTACAAGGTCACAGAGTTAAGTTTTGTGACTATAACCATATCTCATGAAAAACCATCAGAGCTTATTTTCATTTTGTATCATGGCAATTGTCTCAGATCACTCTGCATTTTATCAGATTCCCCTGCTGAATTATTACCTAGCTAACTTTCATGCTCTGGATTTTAACGGAGCTCTTCTGATCAATGTGCAAAATGTGTCCTGACCTAACACACCCCATTGCTTCCTAGAGTCCTTTTCTATCTTCAATATGCAGCCTGTGAGAGGCCTACCTGCCTTCCTGCAGCCGCATCAACTGGGACTAGGAAATTTGCACAGGACAGAGGAGACAGATACTCCAGGCAATCTTGGGAAAGAATTAAGAAGGAACTGATGGGGGACAGAAATAGGACAGAAAATAGATTAAGCAGATTTTAGGAAGGGAATAGTAGGAAGAACGGGAGGTAGCAAAGAGTCTGTGCTCTCAGGAGAGGAAGAGATATGATCAGCAAGAAAGCAGCCTAGTATCTGTTACATACAAGGATGAGAACTCATAAATGTAGAATCGACAGCATGTTCACCTTCAGCTTCACAAACCACATTACTATAAGAAATAGGGAGCTCATTTAAATACCATGTGCCTAATAATCTTCATGAAATTGCTGTATGAAACATCAGATTCATCACCTAAACTAATGGCAATGAGCTCTACAGATTCACCCAAGACCTGAAACATAGATTTCCTCTGCATAGCACTAACCAGTTCTTTCTATATCTCAGCATTGGCAAATTTAACAAATGCATTTACTTGCAATCTTAAAACTGTCAGGCAGTAGTAATTCTAATCTAAATTTACAAGGAGCAAGTAACTACTTATGGAAAGTGTTCTACAGGTACTGCAGAAATCGTTCATAGTTTACAATCGTCCAACAAATGCAACAAGAGGCTATGTTTGCAGACCATAAAAATGAAGTAAAAACTCAAGATTGCTACTATGAATTTGAACTACTGATATAAAATCAATCTTTATCCTAGTTTTATCTAGAAAAGTGATTGTAACATTTTTATTATAAAGTCTACATTTAGCAAAAGTTTTGCACAGTTTGATATCTAAAAGAAGTGAAAAACATGATTCTTTAATTTACTTGGAAAAATATTTTTTATTTTCCATCAAAACCTAGCTGAAATGTGCAAAGATTTATCTACCTTTAAAAGAAGCTTTGAGCAAGTACAGTAATCTCTTCTTAGATGGAGAACACCGAAGCTACCTGTAAACCACATTGCACACATAACAAGGCAACTCAGCATAATGGCACCCAGGTGTTAGACTAATTTCTAATTTAACCACAAATGAAGAAAAGAGAAATATTAATCCTCAATGCAAGTTTTTCTGGTATTACAGAATCCATCATAATGAAGGAATGACCCCATTTTGCACAAAGGTTAACGGTACAAATGGCACTGCATCGACAAAAATGTTAATGAGTTTGTGTGGCAGCAGGTAAACAGACAATGGCAGAGGGAAGCTATTGTGATAGGCAGATAATTACAATGGAAGTCATGTCTTTGGTAATGACTAGGATTCACATCACATATCTTTTCAGTCACAGTACAATTTTGCTAGCTCTGTTTATGGTAATCTATGGGATTATTTGACAGCAAGGTGACACTTTGACTTTGAAACAAATTTCTTTCAGAGACAGCACAATTACTGATATTGTGACATTCAATTAGATACATCCCTGCTGTATAATATACAAACATAAGGTGTATTTTTCATTAGCACATGAAGTTTTTAGTTCTGAATTTGAGTTTCATCATGCTAAATGCTTTGATTTCACTAATGTGTAGGAGTGGGGAGAAATTAAACAGCTGTGAGTTTTTAACTATTGAACTGCATAATTAATAAAGAAAAAGGGAGTATCGTACATTTCAAATCTGTAATTGTCTTGAAGAGAAGGAAAATAGAGTTCCAGGCAAAGCTTATTTGTGCTATAAATTCAGCTACATAAGAACAAATATGCAACATGCTTTTCAAAAGGGAGTTCTTGTAGTCATTACAGACATTATATTCTAGGCTAAATCCCCAGCTAATCCATTTACCTCAATCTCACAACCCAGCTAAAAATAGGAAACTGTTGAGGTAAAGAAACAAGGCTGTGTCATTTATTCTTCCTTTTATGGAAGAAATGTGAAATAACAGACAATACACATGGTAAGTGCCTCCTGGAGTTCCACCATATCTTTTGTCCATGGCAATAAGCAGGATCTTACTATGAGCATTCAGTTGCAAGACCAGAGACTGCATCACCCCGTCTGTACTTGCAATTTAAGAAAGAATTGTTCTACAAGTGATAAAAACAATAAAAGATGTAGTTTGGCAGACAGGAGTTTTTAAGAAAATTCTTTTTTTTTTTTTTTTTTTTTTTAGGAAAATGTTTTCTATTTGAAGTTCTTTAAGAAATGCTTTTTTCAAAACAATTTTGGCTTCTGAGTATCATCAACATTTTCTCCATGTGTTTCATGTGCATGTTTCAGGGCCTGAATTTGTGTGACTGGTCACCTAAAGCATATTTTATTATTTCACTTCTGTCAGTAGCTGACCTAATCTTCCACAGTTGCCTCATCTAAAATCTCTCTTGCTTCATGAAGTTATATATTCACAAATACAGCATTGTAAGTATAAATGTTAAGGGAAAAAAAAAAAAAAGAAAGGGGGATATAAGAAGATGTATGAATATGCCAGAAGGAAAAGCTTGTTTAGAAGATCAAGAATTTCTACAAATACATTGCCTTACTATTAGCATGTCTGTTGTCCTATTAGAGAGATTTTTTCCCCTGTGATATAGGTTTTACAAGCTAAAGTTCACGTATCTACCTTCTTTGTAACTCTGAATCTGTGTGAAAGGATTGTTAAGACATGGGATCTAAGCAGTAATCAGAGAATAGCATTAAGGAACAATAGCCACTATTAGTCTACGTGATCATAGAATCATAGAATCACAGCATGATAGGAGTTGGAAGGGACCTTTAAAGATCATGTAATCCAGCCCCGCTGCTAAAGCAGGTCACACAGGAAAGTGCCTAGGTGGATTTTGATCCTCCCATTGAACTTAGGTGTAAATTTGATACTGAAATTGGATTAGAAAAGGTGGCTTAGGTAGCTTATTTATAGGCATAACGTGGAAAAAAACAATTTACTATCAGTATCCTATTATTTCCACTTCTGCTTAGAACATTATGACTTGAATGAACAAAATCTAAGGCTTTACTAGGAAGAGTATGCTGCTAAGATTTGTTAGAGCAGTCACGTTTTTCTCTCTTGAAGAGGACAAGTCTCAATCATAATGATCTTACATTTATAGAGTGTTTTTTATGCCAAAGGATACCCAGATGCTTTAAAAACTTGACAAATTACAGACACGAATCTTACCATTCACCACTGACTTTCAGCAGCCTCTGTTGTGAAAGATTTTTAACAGCACACAGTAAAGTTTATTTCACTTTAGGACAAGATATGACTACTATAAAGCAGGAGGAGTCTCAGCAGGCAGACAATAACACTTCAGATGGAAATGCGGACCACTGAAGTTAACATACTACTTAGGAAGTGTGGCACATCCATTTAATGACCTCCCTTCTGTGCTTTGAGAGAATGATACATCCAATAGCTCATTCAGCAAGTCCAAGTACACTTGATGCACTTAGAGCACAGTTCTTCAAGATGCTGAGTACTGTGGTTCACAAGACAAAAAATGGTAAGTCTGTAAAAACAGCATGATTAAATGTGAGTGTTTAAGTGCTTTACTGATCAGAACTTCCAGAGATGTATGTCTGTGTCCCTTGAGAGCCTGATGTTCAAATCTTGAAAGCAGGATTCCTGAAGGAGAAACAGAAACAGTGAGGAGGGCTGGTATTTTTCACTGTCAAAGTGAAAAATATAAGAATAGAAGTAGGTAACTGCCCTGAAAATCCTTTTTCATACCCATTCCTTGATAATTTTCTTTATGAGGTTACAGCTGATGTTGTCACAAGTTCTGTTAAAGAAAACAAAAAGGACTAAAGCATATCAGAAGAAATTTAGGTCTCTAAAAAACTTTAACACAGTTGTTAAACTAACTGTAGAGATGTTATTTTCTACAGAAATCTAGAGTACTGCAGAGAAGATTGTACAAGAAGTAAGTCTACCATTAGCAGTAGCTTAAGAATTTCTCAGATGAAAATGTGCCTGAGGACTGGTAGCTGCTGCAGTCAGCACTACTGATGATGCGTGGGGGTGGAGAGAATCACGGAATCACAGAATGGTAGGGGTTGTAAGGGACCTTTAGAGATCATCTAGTGCAACCCCCCTGCTGAAGCAGGTTCACCTTGATAAGGCCACACAGGAACATATCCAGGCAATTCTTGAAAATCTTCAGGGAAGGAGACTCCATGACCTCCCTGGGCAGCCTGCGCCAGTGTTCCCTCTCTCACACAGTGAAACAGTTTTTCCTTATCTTTAAATGGAACTTTTTGTGTCCCAGCTTCTTTCCATTACCCTTGTCTTATCACTAGAGACAACAAAAAAAAGTGATGTCCCAACCTCCTAACAGCTACCATACAGATCACTGTAAATATTAATGACATCCCCCAACACTCTCCTCTTATCTGGACTAAACAGCCCCAGTTCTTGCAGCCTTTCCTCATAAGGAAGATGCTGCAGCCCCCGATCATCTTGGTGGCCCTGCACTGAACTCTCTCTAGAAGTTCCTTGTCCCTCTTGAGCTGAGGAGCCCAGAACTGGACACAGGACTCCAGATGAGGCCTCACCAAGTCACAGTAGAAGGGGACGAGAACCTCCCTTGACCTGCTGGCCACACTTTACTTGATGCATCCCAGAATGCCATTGACCTTCTTTGCACATTGCTGGCTCATGGTTAATTTGCTATCAACCAGAAAACTCCCAGGTCTCCCTCTCCACAGAGTTGTTCTCTAACAGGTCAGTCCCCAGCCTGTACTGGTGCATGGGGTTGTTCCTCCCCAGATGAAGGACTCTGCACTTGTCCTTGTTGCTCCTCATGAGGTTCCTCTCTGACCAACTCTCAAGCCAGTCAAGATCCCGCTGAATGGCAGCACAGCCTTCTGGGGAATCAGACAGTCCTCCCAGTTTAGTGTCATCAGTGAACTTGCTGAGGGTACACTCTGTCCCCTCATCTAGGTTGTTGATGAAGATGTTGAACAAGACTAGCCCCAGAACCAATCCCTGTGGAACTCCACTGGCCACAGGCCTCCAACTCGATTCTGTGCCATTGATCACCACCCTCTGGGCTCTGTCGTTCAGCCAGCTCTCTATCCACCTCACTGTCCACACATCAAATCCACACTGCTTGAGCTTTCTGATGAGGATGTTATGGGAAACAGTGTCAAAAGCCTTGCTGAAGTCAAGGTAGATGACATCTGCTGCTCTCCCCTCACCTAGCCATCCAGTTATACCCTCATAGAAGGCAGGCAGAGACAGAGAGCAGGTAGCAGTCTAACTAGAGACTTTCAGGAGATAAGGAGCATGTCCAAGAGTCTTGAAGAAGTAAGAGGGAGGATCACCAGAGTGAAAGGTGATTTTTAATAGAAAAACTTCTTCTCCTAGTGTTTTCCTAAAGTTCACCCACAGATGTCTCAGTCATCCTCAGACAACCTCAGGTCATCTGTCTTCAGATACCTAACTTCTGGCACCACATCTGCTGCCTTTTGTAACAGTATTTGGATTGGAGTTATATTGTTTATGTTAAACATGTCATGAAAGGTGACAGTGTCTCAGAAAGCAACTATAAAGACCAGCAGGTCAAGACAAAAGTGACCTAAACTTGTAACACTTCCTAAAATAAAATCTAAAATAAGTGTTAAAGAATGTGTTGACATTCTTTTTTTTCCAGGTTAAATCATGCTCTTTAAGACTGCAGTACTGAACATGTAGTAGATGCCTTACTTCATAGTGCTATGTGCAAATTACATGTCCAGCCTCTTGGAAGAGTCAGAGTTTTTCTAGCAAATGTCTTCAGAAAAGCCTATTTTCCAACCAAGATAGTAAATCACAAAGGACTGTGAAGAGCATGGTTTCTAAAAAACTAGCTGCATCAGGGACTCAGCTAGCCTGGATTCATTAACTGAACCCAGGAAAGCTTCCTCAGCTCCACTGCCTACAATACAGAGCATATTTTCCTTTCTAAGCAAATGTCTGAAGGGGTTTGAACCTAGATTTCTTACCTCTTGGGAAATATCCTATCAGACTATTGGTATTCTGAAGAGAAGGAAGGGGATACCCTTAGTTTTTTTTGTTTGGTTTGTTTTGGTTTTTTTTGGGGGGGAGGGGCAGGGTGCATAGTGCATGGATTAAGTAGAAGCTCTGTGATACACAGGAATGCTTCACAGGTTCCATGAACGAATATTCAGCCATGCCTGAAGGTCAACTTGTTATTAGCACAAGGTCCGACTGATAACCCTCAATTCCCTGACATAGTTCCTATAGTAAAATAAACCTAAGTAAACCTAAAGTAAACCATTTCCAAATGGTTTCCCAAGCAGATGCCAGAAATTTTCAGATGAATAGACTAAAGCCAGGAGGACCATCAGCTGTGACCACCAGCAGTTCAGCTTGAGTGCAGAGAGCATGAGGGCAGCTGAGGAATGGAGGACAGTTGCAGGAGCTGAGGTGTAAGAGGAGTCAGGGAGACACAGTCAAGACACAAACGCATGCCTAGGTTCATTCATGGGCATATGAGCAGAGGCGAGAGGGAAGCTCTGTAAAAATAGCACCAGGGGGAAGAGGGATTCATATCCTCATTCACAGTCTGCTCCTGGGAGCAAATACTGTGTTTCCACCAGACCAGATTGATTCAATCGTAGTAAAATTCACTGCTCTGAGATTAGGAGGTGGAAATTGAAAGAGGACACTGGTATAAAATATTTGTCATTCTCACACACGTAATACAGTAGATATGTTCCTCAGGTATAATTTCATTGCCCTGTTCCCTTGTGTGCATTGTAGATGTACAATGGGAGGAGAAGGGCTTAAGTAGTAATGAAGGGAAAAGAAGAAAAGGCATTGTTAGCTTGCATGAATTGTGTGCATAGAAGCTGAGGAAGAAAGAGAGACAAGTGCAATATGTTCGTTGAGAAGAAATTCCTTCAAACAAGGAGAACACAGGAGGATGAAACAAGAGATGAAAGAAAAGCAGTTATGAAATATTTTACGGAGAAGGAAAGGTGTCCCTGAGGTTGCTCCACTTTGCACTAGGAAGGAGGGAAGGAAGGGAACTAACCAAAGTAACTGAGTACAAAAGGCTTCCTGCTTCCTGTGTAGCCCTCGCCTCTGCTCAGCTTGTTACTCAGCCCTGCCTTATTTTCAGCCTTTCCTCCCACTAATGCTATGAGTGGGGAGCAAGGGCATAAATCCAGCAAGTGCTCCAATACTTTCTGCTTAGCATCAAATAGAGCAGGAGCTGAAATCAAGATCACGCTTTATATATTGGTTTATATATGTGAGTACACCAGCACATGGAGTCCTTTGTGTACGCTCTTCTTTACATCCTTTTTTTCAGGGAAAGTGAGAGCAATGTTTTCACTTTGCCCAAGCTCTGAATGAATTTCTCATGTTCCATTAAAGAGCTAAAACAAAAAGCCCTACTGAGTAAAAATATTATTAAAATCTTTGTTTTCTGCTTTTCATTTTGATCAGGCTTACAGGCAAGCTAGAGAAAGGATGCTCATTAGTGAATTTGGCTGGAGTTCTGGCAAAAAATAACCTCTTGGGGCTGAAATCTGCAGTTCTAGCAAGAGGTAAGACTCCCTGTGTGTGCCCTGAAAACTTCTGAACTTTTCATTACATCAAAGTTGGATTTTTCTGCTTACTAATCATTTTTGTTGTTTTCACTTATAATTGCTACCGTTCTTTAAAACAGTTTTGAAAAACTACAATCAACACATGAAGGCTCCTGTGGTATTCAGCACACATCCAAACCACCAAGAGCTAGGTACTAACTTAAGAAATATTTCTGTCAAGGAACTATTCAGTGAGATATAACTTTTTCTTTTTTTTTTTTTCCTAGCAAAAAGAAAACACCAAAAGGCTTTACCAAAAGAGCATTAATTTAATATGTAAAATTATATCTCTGTTCTATTTGTACGATTAGGCTATCTTTTTTTCCTTCTTTTTGTTTTTGTAAAAATTTAAAAATCTTTCAAATACAGGAGAAAATTTAGGCATGAAGAATAAGGAATTGAGCAAGCGTAACTCATATATTGGCTTTTTACAGCTTGATGTTTTGGTCTTCTACATGCACCCTAGCATTTATCTGTCTGTTCCTGCAAACACAGTCACACTGCAAAATCAGCACAGATGGCAAAAATATTTCCATAAATGTTTTGAGGTGGTCTTCTAAAGGAAGAAAATATTCTGCAGAAGCAGAATAATGTGATTGAAATATGCTTAATTTTTAACGCAGTTTAACATTAGAGTTATGCAAATTTGATTAAAACAGAGATTTAAACCAAAACTGAACTGCACACTGAGCAACAGCTGTGTGTGGTCTGCAGGTGGCTTTCTGCGGTAGTACTGTGTTCCACGGTCCTTCAGCTCCCTCTGCTGATTAGCCAATTCACATATTTTCCATATTTGCAAAGAGGTTTTATCCATTTTTTAAGCTATGTTTTGATGAAAAAAAATGATGCAGATGAAAAAATGCACCTAATGCAATTAAATGATTACATTAATTGATAAACAGTGTGTGCAAAGTTTCATGTAATTATTGTCCCTTCTTTTCTCAGGGAATTACAAAAAGCCCATCAGATTCTTATGACTACTTCCTGGTGACTTGTAGTGCCTAAATTTTGCCATTACAATTCGATTTGGTGTAATTGAAATGTATCTCTTGCTTTAGCTGACATTTCTTGTTGTGCAATTTAATTTTATACAGATCTTTTTTTCCCAGCCTTTGATGGTGTTTGTTTATTAACGATGCTAAGGAAAAGAAGTAGCAGTTTGTCTGCTTGTGTATTCTAGACTTGCCATAGTTTCTAGACTGGATAAAGCTTATTTCAGAGAGCAGACAACTATATATATTCTAACAATGTGTTGATCAAAATGCAGTGTAAATGCCAACCACACACACACACATGTTCATTAGAGCAGAACTTTGGTTAACAAGATATAATGAAGGGAAGGAATTGTCTACCAGAATATGGGTAAGAAGTGTTACCAAAACCTCAGCATCATACATCATACTGACTAAAATGAAGATCTGAAAAGCACTACAGTTGAAGTGAATATTATCACACAAGATTTTGTAGTTCCAAGGCATCACTGATCCTCAGAGGATTTTAGAAAACACGGAAGGTATGATGGAATCATACCAAGAAAATAAGATTATTAAATATCCATTTCAAATTCTGAAAAAATAGGTTTTGCAGGGGTTTGGGGAATCTTGGCCAAGACCTTACCTCCTCCAAGACAAATAGGATGACTTTCTGAGGCATCTACATTAATTCTTAGTTGCAGAAGCAATGGTACTTGTGGTTATGAATTATTCTACATCTGGGAATAAATGCAACTCTGTCATAATTCAACGTGAAGAGAACAACTCAGGTTAGAACAGATCTCTCAGGCACTGCTTGGATGCATTACTTTGTCCTTTGTGAGAACAGTGCTTACATTTGAATCTTTTCAAAGTGTTTGCTGCTGTTCAGGGAATGATGACTGTGGTTGGCTGGATGCCAGATGACCACCACGCCGCTTTATCACCCCCCTCCTCAGCAAGCAAGGGAGAGGAGAAAATAAGATGGAAGCCTTGTGGGTTGAAATAAAAGCAGTTTAATAAAGAAATAGCAAAGCCACACACATGAGAAGCAAAGCAAAGCAAATAAAGATGTTACTCTCTACTTCCCATCAGCAGCGACGTTTGGCCACTTCCCAAGAAGCAGGGCTTTGGTGCGTGTAACCGTTGCTTTGGAAGGCCAAAGTGAATCATGCCTCCCACTTCTTGCTCCTCTCCCCCAGTTTATACTGCTGAGCTGACATTATATGGTATGGAATATCTCCTTGGTCAGCCTGAGTCAGCTGTCCTGGCCATGGCCCCTTCCAAGATTGTGCCCACTCACAGCTACTTTTGAAGGTGGGGGAAGAAATACTGGAGGGGCAGCCCTGATGCTTCACAAACAGTAGCCAAAACATTGATGTGCTAAAAATACATGTTTTTAGCTACTAACAGAAGGCACAGAACTACAAGGGCTGCTGTGGACAATCATCACCACACCCAGACCCAATACAACAACACACTGATAGCTTTGCTCCAGGTATGGGGGAAGAGTCTGTCTTTGCTATTGCCGCCATCACTCAGCTTGTTCCTGAGTGACACTTTAGGAACAGGCCCATTGGGCTGAAGACTCATGACCGAATTCTTCTTTACTGAATTTGTGTGGCCAGGTTTCAGTAGCAAGGGGACTGATTTCTATGAGAGGCTGCTAGGAGCTTCCCCTGTATCTGACAGAGCCAGTGCCAGTTGGATCTAAGATGGACTTATCACTGACCAAGGCAGAGCCAATTCGCAATGGAGGTAATGCCTCTGTGATTAATATGAGAAGGGGAAGAAGTTCCTGCACAGATGCTAAACTGCAGCAGCAGCAGAAGGGAGTGAGAATGTGAGAACATCTCCACAGATACCAAGGCCAGTGAAGAAGGAGGGAGAGGAGGTGCACAAGCACTGGAAGAGAGTGCTGACCTGTGAAGAGGAGAATCTGGGGAATCTGGGTGCAGCCCAGAGTGAGGCAGGCCCTGCCCCTGCAGTCCATGGAGGCCACGAGGGAGCAGAGATTGACCTGCAGCCTGGGGAAGACTCCATGCCAGAGCGGATGGATGCCTGAAGGAGGCTGTGACCCTGTGGTTAGCCCATGCTAGAGAGAGATCCTGGCAGGACCTGTGGACCCATGGAGAGCAGAGACCATGCTGGACCAGCTTTGCTAGAGCAGTGCATGCCTGAAGGACAGTTTTTCCCCATGGAAGAGACACATGTTGGAGTAGTTTGTGAAGAACTACAGCCTGTGGGAAGAATCCACACTGGATAAGTTCACAGAGGACTGTCTCCCATGTGAGGGACTCCACTGTGCTGGGGAAAGTGTGGGGAATCCTCCCCCTGAGAGGAAGCAGTGCCCGAGACCATCTGTGATGAACTGTGACCACCATTCCCCATCCTCCTGCACTACTGGTGAGGCGAGGAGGTAGAAACTCAGGAAGAAGGGAGGGGTGGAGGGAACTGTTTTAAGATTTAGGGTTTATTTCTCATTTCCCTACTCTGTTTTGATTGTTAATAAAAAAAAATATAAAAAAACCCCAAACTGAGTCTGTTTTGCCCATGATGATAGCTGCTGAGTGATCTCCCTGTACTTATCTCTGCTCAAGTCTTCCATTGTATTTCTCTCTCCCCTGTCCAGTGTAGGAGAGGGAGTGGTAGAAAGGCTTTGGTGGACACCTGGCACCATGTTTTTTAGCCTGACTGAATTTTTTGTGAACACCACATGACTGGCAGGTCCTTGAGCTAAAGATCTATTCTGGTTACTTGACCTATAATTACATCTACAGCAGTAGATGAATTTGCCCAGAATGGCTTCTGACACTTGAAGTAAGTGAACAGAGCCATTCATATTGATATTTTCAAAGTTTTCAGATCTCCAGAGTACAGGCATGCAAACTATCTCGCTCAGACATTCCCAAGCCCATGTTCATTCTTTAACCATGACTGGTAAATGCTTAACTATAAATCTTGCTACTAGTAGTGTACACCTGGTATTGGTATGTGGGCCAATGCCATTTAACCTATCGATTAATAACCTAGAAGACAGAGTAGTACAACTGCAGAAAGCTTAAAGATATTACAAATGCTGATGGGACTGGCTGATATACCAGAGGTTTTTCATTCAGAGAGATGTCAATAGTGTAGAAAAGGCTCTGGCTGTTTCTGTTAGTGGACGCCAGCCTATATGCAAGCAACACAGTCTTGAAGTTAACAAGGCCAACGGCCTCCTAAGCTGCATTAGGAAGAGTGTTACCAGCAGGTTGAGGAAGGTAATCCACTCTGCTCAGCACTGGTGAGACCACTGGAGTGCTGGGTCCGCTTCTGGGTTTCCCAGTATAAGAAAGACATAGACATAGCCAAATCCAGCAAATTGCCATGAAGATGATAAATGGATCAGAACATCTGAGCTACAAAGGGAGATGGAGAGCTGAGATTCTTCAGCCTGGAGAAAAGAAAATTCAGGGAGATTTTATCAATGTGCATAAACACCTGATGTAGAAAGGGTGGAAGCAGAGAAGACTGAACAGCCTTCTCAGAAGTGTCCAAGGAAAGGACAAGAGGAAATTGGCACAAAGTGAAATAAAGGAAACTCCAAGGAGTTAAAAATCCAAACATATCTGCAAGGATGATCAAAAACTGGAACAGGTTATCCTAAGAAGACATGGAGTCTCCGTCTTTGGAAATACTCAAAAGCGTGTTAGACACACTCTTCAGTAACATGCTTCAGCCAACGCTGCTCTGTGCAGTCTGATTCAAACAGTAGTCTCCAGAGGTACCTTCCAACTTCAGCAGTTCCTTCTGTGCTTCTGCAGTTGTGAACAACTGGGAAACACAGGGAAACAAACCAACATCATCACCACTACTCAGATCTTGACACTCTATGGAAAGCTTGCCTGAAATGTTCTGTCCTTCTTATGAAACAGTAACAACCAAGGAACTATTTAATCCTTTGTGCAACTAAATTTCCCACTTCAGTCTGGACCCAATAATCTTGCTACAGCAGTAACACCCACAAACCAAGACCATAAGCTACACCACCATTTTGAGCAAAGCCCAATCTGGTGGACACTCTTACCAATACTTATCCAGCTTGCATACTTGATCTGATAAGTAGAATCATCAGTCAAATTCCTAAAAAGCCAAAGGCTTTCATGTACCTGTAAATTTAACATTAGATGAACTGGTATCCCAAGAATTTCAGGAGCTCAAAAACAACTGTGGCAGTTGAATGAATTTAGGGTTTAGTCATAGCTATTAAATCTAAACCCAAGAGCTACAGCTCAGGTGCCCATCTTTCAAAATGGAGCAATGAAGACCATCAAGTTTATAACTGTGTGTAAAAGATGGTGGAAATGTAAAAATTTTATGAAAATATTTATTCAGTAACAACAAAACTTTTAGAAATCAAGTCCTATACAGACTCAGTACAATCAAGCGTGCACTGAAATGTGCAGATCACTGTTTGACAAGTCACTGGATGTACTGAATGATCTTGCTGGAATAACAGGTGAGAAAACACAATTTTTAGTCTTGTTCATTTACTTTGTTTACTTCCATGAAAGTTGGCTCCCAGAAAAAGTTTACAAAATTAGTTGATACATATGCTAGAATTGCCCTTTCCACCAGCGCTGTGTGCGTAGACTGTAACTCGAGATGCTACAGAGCAATCAGCAATTAACATAAATTTTTCACCGTTTCTTTTTTCCTTTACAAATTAGCATTATAGCGATCTCTGTTCTGAAAGTCTCTGTAAGCGCGTTTTGCATCTGTTTTACTGTGCGGGATTCTTCCAAAAGGTTCCAGATCATTGAAGCAGGCATCAAAAACTTCATCCACCGCTTTTTCTGCCGTTTCTTTGCTAACATTTCTAACAGCCAGAATGGAACGAATTGCTCTGTCTCGTACACAAGTCTAAAGTGGGAATTAAGATAAAGAGAAATCTGTCAGTACGATTTTATTTCCAGATTTTGTCAATACATATGCAATAACTTTTTATGACAGGAGAGTTAAACAACGCCTCCAATAAGTACATTTTTATTCCATCCTGTGTTTACTATGTTTTCCATGTGCAAATAAACAATCACATGAGTAAAAGACATTCTCTAGAACAAGGATTAAAACACAAATTGGCCTTTGTGGTAGATATCGAGTGTTTTGTCATGCTTTAGTGAGGAGCCGCTTTTGCTTGGTAACAGGGAGAAGGGGATGCAGTGCAGACCTGGTAAAGAGTTCTCAGACTTTTCCCTGGCTCTTGGGTTCAGACTCACCTCCAGCCTGGCTGGGCCAATCTGACACCTCTGCGATCACTATTTAAGGAAGGGAATTTGAAGTGCTTGGGAGGAGGTGTAAGAGTGGTACAGGATGGAGGTGACCGTGCAGACCCTACAGTCAGAGAAGAGGAAGGAAGGAGGAGCATCAGACCAGAGACCCCTCTGCAACCCATGGTGAGAACGCAGGCTGTACCCCTGCAACTCATGGAGGGCAATGGCAGGACTGAGAGGTAGTAGCAGCTCCAGGTGAGTGAGCCTAGACAGGCAGCAGACTGTGTGAGGAGGCAGCCATGGTGCAGGCCGTGCTGGAGAGCCTGTGGGCTGCAGAGCAGACCTACACAAGAGGCGGAGAGGAGCTGCAGCTTTTGGGATGAAAACACAAAAGAGTGGCCCATGCAGGGCTGCCGGGTGTGTGAGGTACCCCGCAGAGGAGCAGGGATGACTAGCGACAAGCCCATCTGTCCTGAAGAGAAACAAATAGCAGGAGCCATTGAGAACAGACTAACTGAAATCCCCTTTCCCTGCCCCCCTGAGCTGTTCAGTAGGGGAGGAGATAAAGACACTGGGATCAGGGTCCAGGAAGAAGGGAGTGGTGGGAGAAGGTGGTCTTAAAGGGCTGGTTGTACTCTTCATCGTTGTACCACTCTGTGTTGTTTTATGTCGGTTATGTTTTGGGGTTTTATGGTTATGTTTTAGTTGTTGGTGGATTAAATTATTTACTGTTTTCTTCCCCAAGCCAAGTAGCCTGGTCTGTTTTGTCCTGGATCATAAGCAGCAATTAAGCCCTCCCTGCCCTTTGGCAATTCTCAGGTCTTTGGTACTTGAGTCTAATCGTGGTCTTTTGTTCCCTCATGGGCCTAAACCAGGACATGTTTGCACAGGTTGACTTGGACACAAGAGAAAATACGTCAGAAAGAAACCAGTTAGTACTTTTCCAATTGAAATGTCATAAAATATAAATGAACGGCTCCTCTACTGGCCTTCACTTTTGATACTTCTCTTTACAGAAACTTTTGCTTACACCGCTTTTCTACTAAAAGACAAAAAGAGATGTAAACATTCCCAGCTGCGACCTAACTGCCATTCTAACATGAGCAGTTACTTGAGATGCAACTTGTGGCCTTCACTACTATTAAAAAAAAATACTCAAGACTTAATACATGATTATTTAAAACTCTGGTCATTCTCCTTTCCTTCCTCCACTTACAGTGGGTAAGGTATTACCCCTCTATTTCCTGCAAACCCTAGTTTTTGTTTCATTCTTATTACCCATCCACTGTCTGTAGTAATGCTCTACAATACAACTAACTACTCATGAAATTCATTCCAACCAAAACGTCAAGGTGGAAAAAAAAAATATCATTAATCATTAAAGGTTCTTAAAGGTTAATGAAGAGAAAGCAGCAAGTCCACAGCATATACTTCCTTCTCTATTGTTTTCAACCATGAAAGTGTAGAAGGCAGTGATCAAGTAGGTAAAGATGGCTCATAAAAATATCAGTAGACTTTCACATCTACAGTCTTTACCTGATGGTGTCCTTTCAATCCAAATTTAAACCTGGCTATTTCATTCATCAGTGTACAGTCTCCACTGAGGTTAGCAGCTCTAATCTATTGAGGAAAAAAAGCCACACAATCACATGCAAATACAAAGTCAAAAAAGATAGAATAAATCTTTTTTCTTCAATATCTTTCTGATGTCCGCTGGTAGAAAATATCCCCAGGGCCACTTCTACTTATTAGATACATATTATCCTTCATATATCCTCATTCTCAGCCTCCATGAACTGCAAAGTATAACTATGAAATGTGTAAGTTTATCCAGCGACCAAGTCTCATATAGTCCCTAAGCTTATGCACTGCTAAATGAATATGGATAGTAATGCTATTTCCAATCTGTATCAGAAGCTCATACAAGAGTCAGGAAGAAAGGTAAATGTCTTTCAAAGACAACAGCTGCAATACTCAGAAAAGCAGTAGCCCACCTTTAGGAAAAGCCATATTTAAATGAGTATCTATGTTTTAGCATCTTGTTAACTGTCTTGTCCTGTGCTTTATAATTTCTGTCTGCCAACTGTTCCACACCTACCCCCTCAGTTAGGAAACGTAACTAAACCTAAGTTTCCTAGAATTAAGTACCAGAATGAGAATAAATGCACGGAAAATATTAAATGTAAGAATTTAAAAGCCTATCATAAAAACTGTAAACACCATAAAATAAGTATCAAACAATCTCAAGAGCAAGAACAAGCAAGTTTTACATATATTCTCTAATCTTCTGCTTGAGGTTTACATACTTTATTCTGCACTGTGTAAATGCTTAGACAAAAAAAAAAAAAGACTATACTTAATAATTCTCACTTATTGTATTGAGTCTACATGGCAAAATGTTAGCAGTGGAGGGTCTGCCAGTATGGCTTCTGTGACATGAGATAAGGGACTGTCCTCATGCTAGACGGAGAGTTTCACCAGGCTTTAAAATGGCCCTTCCACTGGTCAAAGCTGAGCCCACCAGCAATATCAGTGGTATCTCTGTGACAACACATTAAAAGAAAGGATAAAAACCGCTATATGGTAGTTGTGAGAAAAACTTGAAACAGCCCCAGAGACACAAAGACCAGTAAAGGAGGGAGAGAAAGTGCTCCAGGTGCCAGGGCAGAGATTCTGCAGCTACCTGTGGAGAAAATCATGATACATGCGTTGTCTCCCTGCAGCCTATGAAGAAACACAGAGGAGCAGATATGCATAGTGCAAGAAGGACCCTAGTCCACAGCAGACAGACGTGCACTGAAGGAAGCTGCAGCCAATGGAAAGCCCACACAGGAAGAGTTTTCCATCAGGAACTGTGGCCTGTGGGCGATCTACACTGGAGCAGCTCATTGTTGGACTAGATATTGTGGAAAGGACCCAAGCTGGAGCAGGTCTGGCAGAACAGCAGCCCATGGGGAAGATCCACATAGGAGCCGTTCATGAAGTACTGTATCCCATAGGATACAGTACTCACAGGGAGGAGCTCACAGGGGTCATAGGGGAACAGTATGAAGGGCAAGGAGCAGCAGAGATAAAGTATTATGAACTGACCACAGACCTCCACCAAAACAGTCTAAACAAAAATAAGGTAACCATACTACTGTGATAACTACCTGTCACACTAAGATTTGCAGAGGAGAAAAAGAACCCGATAAACATATGATTAGTGTGTGAATATGTTTTCATGTCTAGTTACTGTCACTTGTTAATAATCACTTCTTGTTACGGTTACACTCACAATGATCATGTTCTACTTAATATGACACTAACTTACTAATATTTGTAAAAATTAAGTAAGTTTCCTAAACAAAACTATTTAGGTTGACGTCACAGAAAGGACAAAACGCATTAACAGGATTAGATCAAATACATTCTGTGTAATGACGTGTCTATTTAAACTTGAAGCATACCTCCTAAAAACTGTAAGTAATTAATATAGCAACAACATTAGAAGCACCTTAACTTACCTCTGAACACGCTAAGTGCTTGACATTTTTAAACCAGTCAACATGTGCACGGCAGTGATCAAAAGCATGAATCAATTCATGTGTGACCACTCGGTTCATATGTGATTGCTGGCGAATGTTGTTCTGACACAGAACAATCTGCAGAAGAAAAGATACAGGTAGTCTTTTCACCACGTTTCAGTTTCTTCCTTACTTCTCAGAGACTCAGCATATATCATCTACTGCATTTAGACTCTTTAGATGAGTGTTTTCTAACATTAAGAGTTTCATCATTCTGCAGTGTGCTAGTTCCAATACCATGGAATATCTTCTATTTATCATGTTTTCGTGATAGCAGGTAGCAGCATTAGCAGATTTAATCTTAGCAAGAAAACACTAAAAAAATATCATAGCCCTTTGAAAGTGGACAACATCCAGTGTCTACCTGAGATGTGGCAGAATCAAAACCTCCACTGACACAGCCATCACAGTTTTCACAAGAAAAGTGCCGGTCATTGAAGACAGTGCTGAAAGGCCCAAAGAAACCAGGTTCAAATGAAGAATTTGAAAAAGATCAGTAATTCTATATAACATCAGAGTTACAGCATAGAATAAGATGAATCAGTTTACATACCAGCCAGACTGTTTCAGAGCCTCAAGAAGAAGTTGAGCATACGGATCTAGAAAAACATTGCTGCAGTCAATTTCTCTAGACAAAAATTTTGAAAGTCATCTATAATCAAAATACAAAGACAGTTAAAGAATTAAAAAGAAAAGAAAAAGGAAAAGTAGTGCACATGCAAATTCATGCTTTGCAGTATTTAACCCTAAAGCAACGCAACTCACGTGTTACAGCTCAGGCCATGTAACACAGCACAGATTCATGACACACACAAAGCTATTCAGGAATCAAGCCATTTCTGATACTAACTTAGTAGTAGTAAACATAAATAGAGTAGCCTGTAACGGCCGTTGAGTTCAACAACATTCACAGTCAGCGCTACAAGGTGAAAAAGCACAAACGAGCTAGAAACCGACAAACCCTCCCAAATTTTCAAGATGAATAAATGCGGGAGGGGCCTTCTGGCAAGGAAACAACGCACGTAGCGGTTTCCGAACCCGTATTTTCTTTGTGTTAACCGAAATCAGCGTGCTGTCCAAGCAGGAGCCCCAGGCCGGCCGGGGAAGGATTGCAGCTCTCGCCCCGGGACCCTACGGCCCAAGCTGAGCGCAGCTGGCCGCGCCGGGCCGTACCAGCGGGAACGGGGCGTCCCCGGCTCAACTCGGGCACTCGCTGCTGCGCCGGGGCGCGCTACGGAGGGGGAGACGCTTACTCGTGTCCAGCGTCATCCTGAGCATCAGCTGGCACCTGTTGTGGAAGGTGAAAAGGCTGCGGACCAGGAAGCTCTGCGGCTTCTTGTTGCGGTCCGGGAAGAGCCGGTAGCCGTAGTCATCCTCCTCCTCGCCTTTCTCCTCGGCCGGTGGCGGGGCGGCTTCCCCGCGCTCCATGGCCGTCCCCGCCGCTCCCTGCGCCTTGCCGGCCNCGCTGGGCGGCGAGGCCAGGCCAGGCCAGGCGAGAGGAGGCAAAGCGCCCCTGCCGCGCCCTCCCCGCGCCTTCTGGGAGGAGCGCCGGCCGTGCGGAGAGGCCGTCTGGCGGCCACGGGGGGGAAGAGAGAGGCGGGACGCGGCGGAGGTGAGGCCGCGGCGGGCCGAGCCGGACCTGGCCTGCCGGATGGGCTTGTGCGGGGTTTTTCGTGCCCCGTAGCGAGCTGGGAAGGTNCGATGCCCACGCTGAAGGAGGCCGAGCCTCGTTTGCAGCTGCGGGGCAGTGAGTGAGGAGGCGTGCTTTGGAGCTCCTGTGCCTCGGGGGCCCGTTCGGCGTGAGCCCGCGAGTGCTGCGGCGCCGCTCGCGCGTTCTGCGCTGGCAGCCGGGCCCGTGGCGCGCTGCGGCCGCTCCCCGCGGAAGTCCCTGCGATGCGGCAGCCCGCGGGCGCTGGGTTGGGCAGGGGAAGGTGCTGACGTTGAGGCTCAAATAAAGCGGCCTCGAAGGGTGTAAGATCTTCAAAGCGACTTGCTGTCAGCTCGCGGGTTAAGGCCGTTGCTAAGCTGTATGCAACAAGCACTGTGAGGCTAGTGGGGTGGCGAGGAGCAGGTTTCTGTTACATGCCTGGACAAGGTGCTTTGGAGCACTGGAAAAAGAACATGTAGGTTTAGTGATATGTTTTGATGTGTGTAGGAGCATTGTTTAGCCAGTGATACTAGAAATAAAAGTTCAGCAGATTACAGCATAGTTTCTTGCATCTTTTAACTGCCGTTGGTAAGGGCGCACAAGGTGTGTCTGTGCCCGGGTTTTCATGGTATCAAGTGGTGGAGTATTGCAGATACAGTTCAGTGTAAGGCAACGGTTGCAGGTGGAAAAATACAATGAACATCTAAATTGGAAATATGATGAAAAATACACATTTTTTTGCTTCAACAAAGGTTTCTTTCAACTTTGTTTGAAACAGACCAAATATGTAGAACATTAGGAAAAATATGTTGCTGAGTGTAAGCATGCTACCACTTATGTCTAAACTAGGGAGAATCACAACTGCTGAAGCAGGCCACGTACTCAGCTGTTTACTCCTGAGGATGGAAAAACATTTCTGCTTTGATAGCATTAATTCACTGATAATCATACAGTGTGTTTTTTTCGGTCTGACAGGGCTCTTGTCTGTTAATATGAACAGCACATTATATTGCAGAAATCATTAGCTTTCTTTGGCCCACAAACTTTTATTTGTATGTTGTTAGGTTACTGTCTTAGAAGGTGCTAAAGGACTAGATTAGTTAGTTATTCCTTAAAAAAAGTGGTGGGTGCAATATCTATACTTAATTAATCCTTTTAAAATATCCTTACGTGAGGACTGTAACTGATCCTGAAGCTTTCAGTCAAGAGTTGGTAGTTAGTAACCATTGGTGGCTTTCTTTGTCCAAGTTTGTATTTAATTCATTAAATATTTAATAGTGGTTGTTTTCAAAACGTGTTTATTTCACCCTTTCTGCTTTCTGTGCTGTGGGCAGCAAAAATGTGTTCGTTTTTTTCTGAATTGTAGCCAAGATTGTTTTATTTTAAGGTTACTTTTTACTCATGACTTGGTATTTCTGTGATTATAGAAAGTCTGTCACTTCAGACACAAAAATTAAGAAAATTTATGAAGACTATTAATTATCAAACAGTATTTTCGGGACTGAGAAGGCTACAGATGTGTACCAAGAGCACATTCAGAAAAAATTCTGGACTTGTACTTCACTGGATTTCATAATAAAACTCCTGATACGTTTACTTGTTCTTGTGCTAAAAATGTGTGCATATTTAAATGTACTTGTAGGGGTAAAATGTGCTTTTCAGAGTCGGTTTGTCAAATGCCTTGTTTCTGCTTGGATACAAGGCAGCATGTATGTCTTAATTGTTTTCTGTTTTAGTTTAACATGTTAATATTTAAGCTTCATTATCTACCTTCTGTCATCTGGGAAACACTGTAGAAATTACTTTAAGTTCAAATTGTTATTACTGTTCTTCAAGATTTTCATTGGCCTTACACTTAGTTAGGAAAGCTTGTTATGATATACCTTATCTGAATAACATGGTTTCCTTTCATCTTTTCAAAGACATTTAAGTTGTGGTTTTTCTTAGTCTCTCAGTATTTAAAGTTTGTACTGTGCTGTTGGGAAGCCTGTCAGACTTCTTCATTTTGAAGCAGACAACTTTCTTCTGTACATACTTTAAAGTTCTTTTTAGAAAGTTGTTTGTTTGTTTGTTTTTTTTCCTGGAAATCTGGCAGATTACAATGAGTGCACCAAACAAAGCGCTAGAACTACAGCTGCAAATGAAGCAAAATGCTGAAGAGCTGCAGGATTTTATGAGAGAACTGGAGAGCTGGGAAAAAGATATTAAAGAAGTGGATTCTGAACTAAGGAAACAGAGTGGTGTCCCTGAAGAGGTAAAAACCACAAGTCCAGTGTCAATATTAACTCAACTATTCACATAGCAATAGTATTTATAATAATTACTTTTTGCTTTGTCAAAATTACTTCTGTTGACTTAAAATATCTTTATAGAAGATATGAGTTAACCCATCTGTCTTTTTCCTCATCTAAAGTAGAGCTATACGGCAGTAGCCTCTCAAGATGACGAAGCCAGTAAATTTACTGTTGGTTCCAGGTAGATGTGGGAGAATATTTCTGTTTGCAGCATCAGTGTTACTGATGACTTTTAATGTATTGATGTCGGTCTTCAGTGGTACTCTACAGAGTTATCATCTAAAACTTAGCTATGTGTCATACATATAATATTTGCTATTATTAAGTATTGAAAGATGTATACCTGCTGTCCTTAGTGGATTTGTAGAGCTCCTGAGAAAGCTTGCTGCATGAATTTCTAAAATAAAACTAGCCAGTAGTTACCTGTATCCAGATATAAATACTACAGATTCTTCTATGGTTCAATGCAAGTTATTTTCACACGTTTGTTTTACAATAAGTTACTTATTTCAATTTAGAATTTGCCACCAATCCGAAACAAGGCTTTTAAGAAAAAGAAGAAAAGCAAAAGTAAAGTCCCTTCAAAGATAACCACTGAGGAAAACAAGAAGAACAAGATCAAGTCTTACGATTATGAAGCATGGGGAAAACTTGATGTGGTGAGTCAGATTATTTGCTTGTAACTAAGTCTTGTCCCCAGTTGATTATGCTTTAAAAAAGATGTTGATACAGTGCTGAGAGTTCAGTCCACAAGTCAGTATCTTTCTGTGCTGGATACTGTGTGAACATAAAAAGTAGTTTTCTCCCCAGAATGTTGTGTGCTTAAAAATTGGAATATTGAGAAGTACTTTTCTACTTAGAATCATAGAATCACAGAATGGTAGGGGTTGGAAAGGACCTTTAGAGATCATCTAGTCCAACGCCCCTTTAGAAGCAGGTCCACCTAGATCAAGTCGTGTAGGAACATGTCCAGGTGGGTCTTGAAGACCTCCAAGGAAGGAGACTCCACACCCTCCCTGGGCAGCCTGTGCTAGGGCTCCGTCACCCACACCGTGAAATAGCTTTTTCTTATATTTAAATGGAACTTTTTGTGCTGTAGCTGCATCGCATTACCCCATTGTCCTCTTGCTAGATACCACAGAAAAAAGGGATGCCTCAACCTCCTGACACCCACCATTTAGATATTTGTAAATATTAAAGAGATCCCCCCTCAGTTTCCTCTAGACTAAACAGCCTCAGTTCCTGCAGCCTTTCCTCGTATGAAAGATGTTCCAGTCCCCTGATCATCTTGGTGGCCCTGCACTGGACTCTCTCCACAAGTTCCTTGTCCTTCTTGAGCTAAGGAGCCCAGAACTGGACATAGGACTCCCGATGAGGCCTCACCAGGGCAGAGCAGAAGGGGAGAAGAACCTCCCTTGACCTGCTGGCCACACTCTTCTTGATACATCCCTGAAGGCTGTTGGCCTTCTTGGCCATGAGGGCACATTGCTGACTCATGTTTAGTTTATTATCAATCAGGACTCCCAGGTATCTCTCTGCAGAGCTCCTCTCCAGCAGGTCAATCCCCAGCCTGATACTTGCTGTGCTCTTGTTCAGCTGGTTGAACTCTCATTCTGGAACAAAAAAAAAAAAATGATTTGAAGATAGATATATTAAAAGGTCATAATTCTATTATAAGACTCACCACAATGGGCAGTATTAGAAAAACTGTCAGTTTTGAATTGTGGAATGCATTGTTAAATTAAAATGAACGTAATAATTTATTTTATCTGATTTCAGGATAAAATACTTGAAGAACTTGATAAAGAAGATAGTACTCATGATTCTGTATCTCCAGAATCTGACTCTGAAGAAGATGGCATTCGTATAGATGCAGAAAAGGCTCTTGCAGAGAAGGAAAAGGTTATAGCATTTTAAATGTGTGTTATTTGCACAGTAGCAATTTGGATGTAGGAGCTTTTTTGTGGTTTCTTTTACAAGGTTGTCCACTGATACCCCAGTTCTGGTGGAAGAATTGCCCATTTGGAATTGAAGTCTATTTTCTCTACCTGTTATTCCAAAATAGAAAATTGTCGCTGCATTTCTGTTTGGTCTCATCAGTGATTGCAGCAAAGCCAGTCAGACTCTGTGTGATGAATGCTTATGATGATTAGTGTATTGGTGGGTTTTTTTTTTTGCTTTGAGAAGTGGGATTACTGTATAGAGTTGCCATATGGATGACACTGATGTTTACCAGAACACAAGGTGTGATGCCTCAGACTAAACCCCCAAGAATTTAAGATAGTCCCTTTGCAAGGCCAGTACATCTGGAAATGATGGGTGAACTTGTATATTTACCTTGATAATGACAAGTTTGTACAAGTTCAGTTTTGCCTTAATTTGCAAGTAGAATAGAGCAAGACCCGTCTGCTACTTCATTGCCATGTGAGATGGATAGATAAAGTTGTATGGCAACTTCTGTGGTTTTGAGAAATTAGTTTACAAGCAATCACCTAAAACCATGTCAGTCCATACTTCAGTAGAGTTACTTAGTTACTTAGGATTTTTTATTATCTGCATGGATGACATCTGTATTCCTTCCTTGCTGCTGTGGAAATTCTTTGATGCTTAATCTGCAGTCTACACTGAGATATTGAGATAACTTTGACCATTATCATCTTCACTGCGTTGAAGCAGCAGTTGAGGGTGCATGAGACAGATGTTGCATCCTAAAGGAGGCAGAAATTAAAATACTTTGGAAAGCAAAGATGCCAAATCTAATGTCTAAAAACTGAAAAAAACCTTCAGTAATTCTCTGGCAAATTAAGCAGCTCTGTATTTGCTTGTTGCACATTTGTGTAAATGACCTACAGGTACTGAAAATCAGTTATAATAAACCCATGTTATTTTATAAATCATGAGAAATATTTAATATGGGATACTTGGAATATCTTAGTTAAATATTTCACAGTAAAGCAGTGCTTTGTGAGAAATGCTAAACAAAAATGAGCATTCTAAAACGCAAGCTTTTAATTTTTTCATTGAAAAATAGCATTGTGTCTGTCAATGTACACTAATTTTCTGAAAATATTTTTTTTTTTAATTCACAGGGTAATAACTACTTTAAGCAAGGAAACTTTGATGAAGCTATAAAATGCTACACTAGAGGGATGCATTCTGATCCATACAATCCAGTATTGCCCACAAACAGAGCGTCAGCTTTTTATAGGATGAAAAAGTAAGACTTGTATTGTTAAATCTGTAATATTTTCTTGTTTTAAATGCTACTTTCAGGTTTTTTTGTCTGGTTTTAAGTCTTGTTTTCTGATTTTTTATTTTTTTTTTTATCATGCTGTGATGCAGTCTTTGTAAGACTGCTGTTGCAACCTGCTTTGTGGTTTCAAACTAATATAGGAATCACCAGGATAAGGAGTCTGGTAACAATCTTTCAGAATCACAGAGTTGTTTAGGTTGGAAAAGACCTTTGAGATCAGATCCAACTGTTAACCTAGCACTGCCAAGTTCACCACTAAACTGTCCCTAAACTCCATATTGACAAGCCTTTGAATATGTCCCGGGATAGTGACTCAAATGCTTTCCCGTGTAGCCTGTACCAGTGTTCAACAACCCTTCCAGCAAAAACATTTTTCCATAATGTCAAATCTATACCTCCCCTGATGCAACTTGAGGCCATTTCCTCTTTTGCTGTTGCTTGTAGCTTGAGAGAGAGACTGACCACTACCTTGCCAAAACTCCTTTCAGGTGGTTATAGAGAACCATAAAGTCTCCCCTCAGACTCCTTTTTCCAGGCTAAACCTGGAGTGCCTCTTTGCACTGGGCCCACATGCCGTGGGGGTGTGCAGATGGCTGTTGTGAGCCCACTGAGGCACCAGTGGTGCTGCAGGATTGCTACATCCCAGCAGGATTCAGACTTGGACGGGATCAGTCTCAGCCTGGGCCAGTAGCTCCTCAGCCAAGCACACACACACACACCAAGGATCTGAACCGGCAGTTCCTCTCGTACTGAGCGGGATGACTATTGCAGCAACATATCCGTAGAATAAATCTAACCTGTCTCACAATGGTCTCAACAGTCTCTCATCTTTCTTAATTCTGCTTTCATCCTAGATATTCACCATCTTCTTTGTTAAGAGTGTAAGACTTCAAGAAAAAGATTCATTGAGCTAAAGCTTTGATTTTTTTTTTTTGGAGGAAGAAAGGATATAGGGGAGTTGGTTATTCTTTCTATTGCAGTAGAGCCTGTTGACCTGTTTTGCTCTACTGTTTTGATGTATTCCAAATCCAGAGATATTTAAGTACTTTTTCTATGCCCCTCCTGATGCATTTAGAATTTCTGCTTTAGAGGGAACCTGTAAAGCTGCAGAGTAAGCTAAATTGCTGAAGTATTGCGTTTTATTACCTAGATATGTCCAAACTGACTCATTCGTATTTTTGATAGGTTTTCTGTGGCAGAGTCTGATTGCAATTTAGCACTTGCTTTAGATAAAAATTACACAAAGGCTTATTCCAGAAGAGGGGCTGCTCGCTTTGCTTTGAAAAATTTTCAAGGTGCTAAGGAAGGTGGGTCTTTTTAAAAATTCTTTCCTCAAAATATGTATATGCTGTTGATCTGTCTACCTGATTAAAGCCTGTGTGATTTGCTTATTTGGTATAGGAATTAAATTTTTATTTCCTGTAAACAAACACACATATGTTGCATGTTCTTCTGGCAAGGTAAAATTCAAGCAGTGCATCAAAATCATTGCCATAGGTATTAGTTCTAGAATAATTCAACTTTAAATGTCTTAAAATAATATGTTCCTTGCAATATCTTGGGCTTTGTAAGTGACAATAAAAAAGACTATATCAAAAGTAAGCTCTTATTTTGTACTTTAGTTACTAGCCTGTAGTTCCTACCTAAAACCTTGTTTTCTCATCTTCTGATAGATTATGAAAAAGTTTTAGAGCTGGATGCAAACAACTTTGAAGCAAAAAATGAACTGAAGAAAATTCATCAGGTAATAAGATTAATAAACCCTAACATAAATTAACACACACTGTTTGGTTGATATCTGTATAAACTTATAACAAGGACTGAATTCAAAGAAATCTCATGTAGCTTTTCTGGCATTTGAATTTCAATGAGCTCAAAATCTGTAATTGAGTTTCCTCTGGATGCCTGTATGCAAACATCATTGTAATAGTGGATTGGCAGACTTAGACTGGATGAGTGCACCAACATCTGTTATTTTCAAAAACAGTCTTCCCTCTGATATTTTTTCTGTCTGTTGTGGTTTTGCCCGGCCAGCAATGAAGCACCACAACAGTCCTGCCCCCTATCCATCCCCATCTTTGTTAGGATGGTGGAGGCCCCAGTGAGATGGGAGGAAAAATGATAACCAAGATTGTTGTGGATTGATACAAGGGCAGGGAAGGTTCACTAATTTCCAGTAATCCAAGAAATAAATAACTTGTTAATTGAAACAGAGAGTTGCCATGGTCACTTTACATTGCACTTCAGAAATTAAATGCTTTTTATTTCCCGAGTAATATTATGATTTTCAGGCTCTCATAGAAATACATTTTCAGGAACAGTTTACAATGATCTCTTCAATTTACAACCTGTTTGCAACACAATCACCTCTGTTAAAACGTTTGGTAGACTTTTGCGTCTTAAAAGTTTAGATCTGTCATAATTTATGTTCTGAAAATGTGTGGGGAAATAATAAGAAAAAAATAACAACTTTGCAGGCTCTGTCATCAAAAGAAAATTCACAACAGAAAGAGCCAGAAAATGTGGTCAGACGAGAATTAACAGATGAAGAGAAGAAGCGCATTGAAGATGCGCAGCTCAAGCAGAAGGCTATTACAGAAAAAGATCTGGTAAGTCACAGCTTCTGGTGGAACGGGAGAAAACTAGGCAAGAGAAGTGTCGTGTTTGCTATGCAAATACATAAATGAAACCTGTTGCTGTCCTGAACTTCATAAATACAATGTCGATATACAACGTTGTTTCCCATTTTGGGCTCTGTAGAGAGATGCCTGGGACACTGAGTTTGGTGGATGCTTCTGGAGGAATAGTTATACAGGTAGCTTTTACAGCCCAAACTGTATATGAAAAGTTTTAAGTATGTGGTGAGATAAGTAGATCTTGAACTATATTTTACAAAGAACCCATTTCTCCAGCATTATATGCTTTTTGATCCCTGCTTGTCCAAGTACCTCTGATTACACGGTGAAAAGTAGTTATAAAAAAGACTTAAGAGAGTGTAGGCAACAATAAAAAATGTATTTCTGGTCTTGACTCACAGTTGGCTTATTGATTTCTCCCTTATTGATTAAAACATAATTTTCTTTCTGTTCTCTTACCTAACTATTAAACTTCTGACTTTTTATCAATATTCAGGTTTCCAATACTGCTTGTAAGAGCTAATTAGTAGGAAAATAATAGATCAAGTAGGTAAAAGGAACAAAAGTTCAAAAAAGCCACAAAAGAAAAATTTCAGTCTAGTGCAATACTTCATTGGTAGCAGAACTGACTCACTGGGCCTGTTCCTGGCAACACGGACCCTGTGGCACTCGTTTTTTTGTCAGTGAGTAGAGCAGTAGCAGAGAAGATAATACATGTCTTTTTGTTAGTACAAAACAAAACCAAAACGCAAAGTAATGCAATTTTGTTGTGTGGAGAATAATAGCAACATTTGGAGCCAAGTAATACTTCAATAACAGTTTCATGGTTGTAGCAAGAAGAAGACTGATTTCTGTTGTGCACAAATGAAAGTTACTGTCATTACTGTCTTTTCTACAACTCAATATGGAATGAGTATGGTATTGAAAACAGTAAGGGAGAGAGAACAAATCATATATCCGATCTTAACAATGCATTTCAAAGTCATTTTGAAAAGGCAATTGTAAAGGGTCTGTTTTCTTCAGCTTGTGTTTAAATTCAAGAGGTATAGGATGGCTTATACTACACATTAAGAGTAAAGATAAATCCCAAGTTGCAGACTTAGAAGCCAGCACTCAACTATGCATGTAGCAAATGCTGGGTTCTTTGTATCCCTGAAGTATTAGAAAAGTTTAAGATATTTTTTTGTGGTCTGCCTCCAAGCTTAGATAAAAAAATATGCCATAAATATCCATCTTGATGGGAATGTTCTTTGTGATCTATCTCTTTGATATTGTGACCCCGTCTACGAAAAAGGATAAGAAAAGCTTATTGCACTGCATTTTTCTCAATGCTATTTTTGTCTAACCTAAATATTACAGGGTAATGGTTATTTCAAAGAAGGAAAATATGAGGCTGCGATAGAATGTTACACCCGTGGTATAGCAGCAGATGGCACCAATGCACTTCTGCCAGCTAATAGAGCCATGGCTTATCTAAAGATTGATAGGTAAGTAGGATTGCATATGCTGTGCTGTTTCCTTGTTGTGAATTAGAAGAATGATCTATTAAATTTTTCACTCAAGTTACTGTCATTACTGTCTGTCTTTTACAACTCAATATGGAATGAGTATGGTATTGAAAACAGAAATGGAGAGAGAACAGATCACATGGTACGATCTTACAACGCGTTTCATAGGAAAGAAATTCTGAGAGAATAAAATGGCATCAATATCAAATTATCATTTCTAAAATTTGATTTTTTACTTTTATGTCTGCAAAATTCTAGATTTTTGCAAACTTTTCTCAAAGGGCCTGCCCAAAGCTTTACATCCTTTTTTTTTTTATTATTATAAAACAGTCAAGTACTAAATGTTACACTGTAAAAAATGGTTTGTAACCTCTGATTTCAAAGAGAATGGATAGGAACTCTTTCTGTCATCTTCCAAAATATTTTTCTTGAACTTCACTAGTGGAGACATGTATGTGTAGCTAGTTCATTTTTTGTTAATTACATCCTAAATAATCCAGTAACAGCAGGAAACGCATTCTTTCTAGCAAATGAGAGAAATTCTGAATGACCATTTTTTTGAAACCTGAATTTTTTTTAACTCCCTGATAATATGACAGTTTAAACTTTTTAAATTGGTAGCAGGAGAAACGGAGAGCTGAGCGTTGTTTGTCATTTATTCCAACATGATGAGACTGGGTATCTGTAGAGATAGTACATTGATCTCAAATGATGAGATTATAAAATAGATTGCACAGGTAATATTTCTGACATGGCATTTGTAATTCAGTACTGAAGCCATAGAGGACATCATAATGCAAATAATGTTCTCAGAGAATCAGAGGAAGCGATACTTTAATTGAATGACCAAGTAAGAAAATCGATTCTGGGTGATAAATCGTGGTATCACTGGACTTCTTTTTCAAAGAGGAGCCAAACGTAAAATGCTCATTGATAGTCTTATAAACCTCTAGAAGTGATAAGAACTTAAAAAAAAACCCACAATAAAAATCCTCAGACCTCTAAAAACTGTTTTAAAAAAATCTAATGATAGATTGAAGGAGGAGAAGAGAAATGAATGAAAGTACTTTAACATGTACATAGTGGAATCATGATGTAATATAACTAAATATAACTGGAATGAGGAAATTTGGTCTTTCAGTGAAGCAAATTATTTTAATGTAAGGGTAAACTGACTTCTCCTTCTGAAATAGTTAAGGACAAGTCACAGAAATTCAGATGTAGAAAGATTTATATATGCTTGCTTCTTTCTTATTTTTTTGTTTCATTTTGACTCTTTTTGGTAATGGTATTTCTGGTTTTCAGAAGTACAAAGCTATGAAGCTGACTTTCATTTTAGGGCTGTTTAATGTGTGAAGTGGACACTGGTCTGACAGGCATTTATATTTGCAGAGGAAGGAGAGTCAGCAGTGTGTCATGAGATAGCAAAAGAAATTTCAAGGTGCTGAGAAGTCATATTTTATATATTTACTTGTATTTTACATTTTAGCTCAGCAGTGTGTATTCATATCTATATAGGTAATTAAGACCTGTTTTCATATTTTAGTTGTTTTGTGTAGCTCTTTCCTTTCAGTTAAAACTACCTGTTGGAACTGATTGTTAATTTTGTGCTATTCTTTTGCTGAGATATGAAGAGGCAGAAAATGACTGTACACAAGCTCTGCTCTTAGATGCCTCCTATTCTAAAGCCTTTGCAAGAAGAGGAGCTGCCAGAGTTGCTCTTGGAAAGCTGAAAGAAGCTATGCAAGGTATGACTTTTGAATTATCCTAAGTATGGGTAAGAGATGAGTATAAGAACATTCAGATTTTTTTTAATTAAATTTTTTTTAATTAAGCCAGTTGCTGACCGATTGAAGTTGTCAGTATGAAAGTTAAGAATAATGGGATTTTATTGTATTTCTTTGAACATGTATAAAAACTTTTGTCTTGGTATCCACCTGATTGGAAGACAGTTTTGTGTGAAATTATTGCTTATGATAAGTACTAAGAAATAGCTTGAAAAATGTGTTTAAAAACTAGGTCATTAAATAAACTATGGGGTGACTTGCCTGCCTTTTAGTTATTTCAGAGTTGTGAAAGGAAATAAAAGGTTTAGAATTCTCTAGGTGCATTTTGTAACTTGAAATGTCTACAGTTTTCATATGTTGTTTTTCACTCAGATTTTGAAGCTGTTCTGAAGCTGGAACCTGGAAATAAACAAGCAATAAATGAGCTCACTAAAATAAGGAATGTATGTATACTTGAACTTTTTAAATATTTTTGCCATGACTATAGTAATAGATTTTTTTTCAATCTTTATTATGTAATTTCTAACATATTTTACAATTATTCCTCAATCTTTTGATCTTTTGGTCAACTTACCAATTTTTTTTCAGGAATTAGCTGAGAAAAAACAGTGGACTCATCAAGGATATCCTGCAGTATTGGTAAAGGACACAGAAATAAAAAATATAGTGGAAGTGTTTCATAATCCATCACACATGAAATCAACAGTAAGTTGTTTTGTTTTGTGAGTTGCTTTCTGTAATGATGGGAAAAGTAGAGTGTAGTTTGTGTAGTCTTAAGTCCAGATAGTACATCTCGCTTGTGGAAAGCCCAAAATTTTACACATTTTCTCTTCTGATATTTTTCAAGAACATAACTATAGCATTTCTATGTGTGTGACAGTAGTGGTGGTGTAAACATTCAGCCTATAGTACTACATGCAGGAAACACTGTGTATGCCTGTATCTGAAATGGGGAGGTAACCCCCGTCCTGTGTCTATACCTAACATTGCAGCTGAAAGTACAGGAGAGGCAGTTGAGTCTCTCTGTGTTTGATTGAAAACTTGAGAAAGCTCTAGGTGAACTTTCCTTGTTTTCATCTGCACTTTACAGTTTCTATAGCAGCTGTAGTGATAACAAGACACATTGCCTACCCATGTCATACGATGCTGTAACCTAGGGCTACAGCAAAGAGCCTCGAGCCTGCGTTTTCATCCACACAAACTGTAGAATAGCTTGATGTTGGTTTTCAAGTAGCAGTTGTTTTGGGATATGAATTATCGGTGGTTAAGAGTCAGATTAGTGAGTTACACGTGACAATTCAGAAAGTAATATCAACTTTCTTTATATGTTAGGCTTCTGTTTTTAGTACATTTAATCTTTATAGAGTTGTATAAATATAAAAAGTATTCACACTTGGAAATACAATAATATTCTGCTCTTGATGATTTAAAAATGTTTGTTTACCTACCTTAGTTACAGAATACAGATGGGCAGTTTTGGTAGAAACAATTATTTTGATCCTCTTTTGGAGTAGAGGAGTATTATGCACCCTCTATAACTGGATATAATATTTCTAAAAACCTAAATGAATTTTTTGCAAAGTAGCTGAAATACTATAGATAACTATATTACATTTTCAATTTGGCTGCTAAATTAAGTGAAGATACTAGGTTGACTGGGTTTTTTTTCTTGCTATTTTGTTAAGGTAGAACAAAGACAGATGAGGCGCATCTGTGCTTTTAGTACTGCCCAAGGATTGCGGAGAGAACTGTAATTTAGTGTCATAGCCACCACACAACCTCCTGGTCTTAGCAGAATGATGAGATTGTATACTGTTAAAGCAAACCACATAGTGTCTGTTAATACACTAACAAGACAGATTTCTTGACACAATTTAAAGCACTTTGCAAACTGCTGTGAAGGCTTACAATGGAATAGTCTTAGAGTCTGAACTGTTGAGTGTTTATATTCCAGTCTGTTTGTGTCAGTATTTCTAGACTGGTATACACTATATTCATATTCAGGACATAAAATTCCAAAGTAAAGGGTAATGAATTCCCTTGCCTCTCTTTTTAAAACTGCAAAGATGGTGCTAGGGTGATGGTAAAAAATGGTCGTGCAGAGATTAAAGCAGCTGCACATCAGCGATCTTTCTGAGGATACACTCTGTCCCCTCATCCAGGTCATTTAAGATGTTGAACAAGACTGGCCCCAGAACTGATCCTGTAGAACTCCACTGGCCACAGGCCTCCAACTTGACTCAGCTGTGCTGATCACCATCCTCTAGGCTCTTTCATTCAGCGGGTTCTTGATCCACCTCACCATCCACTTAGCCAAGCCACACTGCCTGAGCTTTCTGATGCGGATGTTGTGGGAGATGGTGTCAAAAGCCTTGCTAAAGTCAAGGTAGATGACATCTGCTGCGCTCCCCTCATCTACCCAGCCTGTCATGCCATCATACAAGGCTGTTAGGTTGGTCAAGCAGGATGTCCCTTTAGTGAACTCAAAGCATTTTAAGCATTTAAGCATTTTAGTTAGCTTGTCTTGTAGTGGTGGAATTAATTGCCTTATGATGCATGTAACTTCGTCAATCATCGAGTCTGAGATACGTACCATCTAAAAATTTTAAGTTGGAGGTCAAGGCCTGTGTTGTTTAGCTAAATTAGAAAGGTTGACCAGGTCATTGGTCAAAACATATGGTAGTCCTTGCCTGTTCAACCTTAGGTTTTGTTATTACTGGGAAAACAGAATGCAGATTGAGTTCCTCTGCAGTTAATGTTGCACTGGTTTGTGAAGGTAAAGCAATAAAATGATCATATAAGGCTCCTCATAGATTGTCATGAAGTTTCCTTTTTTGCCTTTTTGTTATTACAAATATCTTCTGTTTAAACCACTGCAGATGAAACTAGTTATCATGAGTTTATTTAAACACAGCTGTTTGTGGAGCCCATATATACACCGATGTTGAGGCTACACGTGTGACACATGGTCTTTGTTCTGTTTAGATGCCTTTGCATAGAATACCCATTGAAGTGATTGATGATGAGACACCAAATAGTGATTTGGCCAGCACTACTTCTTTAGTCAGTAACTGGGGGAATTCAATGAGTGTTGAAACAACAATGAGTGAGGATGAGATCAGAGATAAGGATGATCAGCTGACTGCAATGGACATTCCAAAAGCGAAACACTTGAAAATAGAAGAAATCAGTGATACATCACCATTACAGTAAGTATAAAAATTGTGGTCCTCGTTTCAAAAAGTAAATGTAGTCTTGAAATGAAGTCTTCATTTTTAGATTTCCACATGTGATAAGGTATTGAATGTGTTTTTTGGAGAATCTGAACTAAAAAGAAAATACTGAAGGAGGCTGCAGTTCTTGCACATTTGCTTCCTTGATCGCATAGTGGTTGAGAAAGTGTGATCTATTTAGTGTCAGATCAAAAACTAGTCTTGTTCTTACATTTCAGATACAAAGAAATATTTTCCTGCATGCAGTGCTGTCTTCCATGTGCACTCCATCTTCCCTAGCTGTGATTTGTGTTTGTAATTCTTACAGAATTCAAACATTCTTTGCACACAGTTGTGTGAGAAAAGGAGCAGATGAGACGCACCACTTTTTCCTCTGCTGAGCAGGCAGCCAGTAACTTGATGTTTGCTCATAGTTCCAAGTTCCCAAACCTGACTGAAACTGAGCTGATAGAAGCCAGTATTCTCACTTTATTCCTGCTAAGTGTTGAAACTCTACCCTTTGTCTGCTTAGGAGAGCTCTGTGTGCATCTCCATCTCATTCTGTTAATAATAAATACTTTTTATGGCATTATGATTGAAGAGTTTCTTTGAGAAACACCCTCCTGCACCCACCATTTCCAGCTCAGCCAGATGGATTTACTGTGAAGTGTTGAGGAAAAGTGTATTTCTTAGACGTGTTTAACTTCTGAAAAATAAATGGACTTAACTGACAAATTGTAGGACAAAAACAGCTCCACTGTAATCAGTGTTGAAAACGGTTTGCTCATTTGACATGGTGTTGCTTTGCAACACAAAATTGCAGAAAATTTAGGGGTTGGATTTTTTTGCAGCTATTTATGGTAGAAATCTGTACCATAAAATGCAGTTATTTCCAGAAAAAAAGAAAAAAGAAGAGAGAGGCTAAGTATATTCATAAGTATTTGCAGAGTTTGTTGGCTTTTGAGTGTTTTTTTGTTTGGTTGGGTTTTTTTGTTTCAGAAAAGATGAATAAAATCTAAAGCTTCCATAATTTGAAACAATTTTTTTAGATACTGCCTAAATTAAATTATTTTTTTTTTTTAAGTAATAGTATTTTAGGTTTTTAATGAGTTAAAAGATCTCCAGCTTGATCTCAGTGTAGGATGTCCATAAATGCTTTCTTGATTCCATGTTTCGAAACCTCTTTGCAGACTGCCTGCTAGTGTGAAAGGAATTTCATCAGTGTTGCAGCCATCTTTCCCTGTGAACAAACTGAGAGAAAATGAAATCAAAAGGTCATTTACATCTGCTTCACCAGTCCCTGCTGTTCCTGCAAATTCTTTCCAACTTGAGGCTGACTTCAGGAAGTTGAAAGACTGTCCGGAAAATATGTACTTGTACCTGAAGGTAAGAAATGTAGTATTGACAGTGCTTGGGCAGCTTCTTAACTGTCATTGAAGACACAATGCAGGGTACCTGTGTTTAAAGTGTCTTAACAGTACACAGGAGTCCCTTTCTTTAATTGCCTTCATGTAATACCAATTAGTTCGATCCACATTTGAGTATTTCTTCTCTTGTGCCTGACTTTTCATTTATCTTCCTCTACATACAGTCTCTGCATAGTCTACCTCTTCTTCCAAACTTAGGCCCTGAATGTGTAAAAACTTGTCGAATTCCAATTTTTCAAATTAATGCTTCTGGGGTAGTTAGACATAGCAACATTCTTATCTCTTTAAACTGAACAAATGTTTGAAATGCATAATTCTACTTAATGTGTACTGCTGCTTATAGATATTTTGAAAAAAAATAGAACGATTTTAAAAGAAGTTAGAAAAGAAAACCCCAAATTAATGTTGAAGATGAAATACTGCAAGCGAGTTTTATTTTGCTGTCATGTGCTTCATTGTCCAAGAGATCCTAAAAACTCATTCTTGTCACTCAACTGTATTTTTTTGCCTCAAAATAACACTTTCTTATTTTTCCAAAGCAAATAGAACCTTCGCTTTATCCAAAACTGTTCCAGAAATCCTTAGATCCAGACTTGTTTAACCAGATACTGAAAATTCTACATGACTTCTACATTGAGTAAGTTAAACTCTTCCTTTGTTTTACATTGCTGATTGCTATTCTGTTCCTTTTTTGTTTTTTCCTTCCTAGCTCCATCCTTGGGCTTACAAAATTATTTCCATTAGGGAGCGTTACATGAGCATGATGCAGTAATTTGAATTATTCAGTTGTTCCTTAAGAAATTAAGTGTATCTTGAAAAATCAGCCNAGTATATTCATAAGTATTTGCAGAGTTTGTTGGCTTTTGAGTGTTTTTTTGTTTGGTTGGGTTTTTTTGTTTCAGAAAAGATGAATAAAATCTAAAGCTTCCATAATTTGAAACAATTTTTTTAGATACTGCCTAAATTAAATTATTTTTTTTTTTTAAGTAATAGTATTTTAGGTTTTTAATGAGTTAAAAGATCTCCAGCTTGATCTCAGTGTAGGATGTCCATAAATGCTTTCTTGATTCCATGTTTCGAAACCTCTTTGCAGACTGCCTGCTAGTGTGAAAGGAATTTCATCAGTGTTGCAGCCATCTTTCCCTGTGAACAAACTGAGAGAAAATGAAATCAAAAGGTCATTTACATCTGCTTCACCAGTCCCTGCTGTTCCTGCAAATTCTTTCCAACTTGAGGCTGACTTCAGGAAGTTGAAAGACTGTCCGGAAAATATGTACTTGTACCTGAAGGTAAGAAATGTAGTATTGACAGTGCTTGGGCAGCTTCTTAACTGTCATTGAAGACACAATGCAGGGTACCTGTGTTTAAAGTGTCTTAACAGTACACAGGAGTCCCTTTCTTTAATTGCCTTCATGTAATACCAATTAGTTCGATCCACATTTGAGTATTTCTTCTCTTGTGCCTGACTTTTCATTTATCTTCCTCTACATACAGTCTCTGCATAGTCTACCTCTTCTTCCAAACTTAGGCCCTGAATGTGTAAAAACTTGTCGAATTCCAATTTTTCAAATTAATGCTTCTGGGGTAGTTAGACATAGCAACATTCTTATCTCTTTAAACTGAACAAATGTTTGAAATGCATAATTCTACTTAATGTGTACTGCTGCTTATAGATATTTTGAAAAAAAATAGAACGATTTTAAAAGAAGTTAGAAAAGAAAACCCCAAATTAATGTTGAAGATGAAATACTGCAAGCGAGTTTTATTTTGCTGTCATGTGCTTCATTGTCCAAGAGATCCTAAAAACTCATTCTTGTCACTCAACTGTATTTTTTTGCCTCAAAATAACACTTTCTTATTTTTCCAAAGCAAATAGAACCTTCGCTTTATCCAAAACTGTTCCAGAAATCCTTAGATCCAGACTTGTTTAACCAGATACTGAAAATTCTACATGACTTCTACATTGAGTAAGTTAAACTCTTCCTTTGTTTTACATTGCTGATTGCTATTCTGTTCCTTTTTTGTTTTTTCCTTCCTAGCTCCATCCTTGGGCTTACAAAATTATTTCCATTAGGGAGCGTTACATGAGCATGATGCAGTAATTTGAATTATTCAGTTGTTCCTTAAGAAATTAAGTGTATCTTGAAAAATCAGCCAAAAAAAAAAGAAGTAAAGAAATAAACAGCCTTTACTGTATGTTGTTCAGTTCTGACAAATAGCATCGGAGACTGAATATTGGGCTCTATGAAATAGTGTTGGTGTTCCTGCGCATGTTCTGTTCTCATATAAAATTGCACGATATTAATTTGATATATTAACTTTTCTGAGAAATATGGAGGGCTTCATTTTTGTGCAACGCTTATTGTGATGCATTTCAACTGTCATGTTTAATTACCTGCTATCATTTTACAGTAGCCTGTAGTAAATGTGTATTGGAGTTGGAAGTCTTGAAAAGGCAGGACCTGACAATTATTTTTGAAATTTCTATCCATGGTACCATTTGAGTCTTAAAGTTCATTTTGCCTGTCAGAGGCAGTGTACCACTTCTCTGAATTAGTCTCTGTGAGAGCTAAGAATGTTTTTTAGGATGATATTTTATGGAGAAAAGCAAATGTAAATCAATTTTAGCCTTTCCCTTGGTTTCTTTAAAGGTAAACATCCATCATGTGGGTGAAACATAACATCTTAGGAGATACAGTTACATTTGGTCGTATGACACATAAAGGCTCGGAAGTTGAAATTGTTTATAGTAAGGTAAAAGACATTTCTTCTGGAGGGAGACAGGACAAGCTACAAAAGAAAAATGCTCTTTTTTGTTAGTTTTTATAACAAAGACAGTGCATGTTTACTGTTGGCCAGAAGACTGTAGAATGATCACAATCTAGGAATTTCCTGTGTGGATAAAAATAATGGCAACTATAATGTGGTGCTCTTTTCTGAACTTCCTACAACTACGAGTGCTACTTGCCCTTACACATCCTAATATGTAAAAAAAAAATAGTGGTGTTACAGCAAGATGTAAGCATTACATCCTATAATAGCTACTCTGTGCATGAACAGTAGTCAGTTTGCATCAGTCTAGGTTTTTTATATTTCTTCACTCGTGCTCTGCATCAAAGTGATAGTTACATAAAGATTTCTGAATGTTCACTTTTTGCTTTGTGGGTGGAAGAATGACCAGGAAAGATGAGAAAGGCAGGGAATATGAGAGAGACAGAGAATTCCATCAGTCCTTTAAATTCTTATTTCTGAAGTCTTTAATATTGCTTGCAGCTAGTGAATCTGTCTAATCAAAAGTAGTTATTTTAGTATTTTTAATAATCTTCTTCAGGAAAGAGGAGCCGTCTCTCATCCTTGAAATCCTCCAGAGGCTATCAGAATTAAAAAGATTTGATATGGCAGTGATGTTTATGTCGAGCTCAGAGAAAAAAAGTAAGTAATTCAGTAGCATCTTTTTAAACATTTGTGATACTGTAGAACCTAGCAAGAAATATGTAATATTCTTGTTTCTCATTCCGTGCAATAACTGGTTCAGATTGGTTAGTTGTCTAGCTTTATGATAGATTTAGAAGTTAATATGAATGTCATGTAATTTTTCTTAATATTTTGATTCCTAATTAACTGTTAAGACTTGAAAACTACAGCTAAATCCTCCTGTTTTTATCAGTAATAACTACTGCATTTTTGTCTGATAAAGTAAGCTTCTCTAGCATTTCAGTTTGTAGCTGTGTAACATTGCAAATATGTGAATTTACATAAAATGTTATATCTGAGATGCAAGGTATCCAAATTACAGTTTCTACAATTTATGACCATTGCTTGCCAATCCTGACTACACTGTTGGCAAAAAGAATGCAAATGTCCCTGAACCACTCAGTGACTGGTTCTCTGTCCTATTCCTGAGGCGTTACTTGAATTTGTTTGCAATTTGAGTTGACACTGGCTCAAGTTCATGGTTTGGAAAAGTGGGTTTTGCCTCAGACATTTTCTTTATTTAGCGCACCAGGCAGGCCACGTAACAGTGAGACACTTGAAAACAAAACATTTATCTGGGACCAAATAATACTATGTACAGACGAGTTTCACAAATAACCAATATACTTTCAAAATTTTGATGTGTGGATCTTCTGAAAATAAAATTATTTGTTTGACTACTGAAATGCAAGTAAATTCCTCTTACGAATTGCATTCACATCTCTAACCTGATGTAGGTTTATCTGCCATCTGGCTTTAACTTTTACCTTCTGCATTTAACAGCATACTGCCAAGACAGTAAACAAAATGAAAGCTGTCTGTTTACGTGGTCAGGATTGCATACCTGTTTAAGGAAATGTTTTTAGGCAGCTTGTGGGCATCAAAACAAAGTGAGAGCTTACTTTTGCTACCTTTTTTTTTTATCATTTTGTCAGTAGTTCATATAATTTCAGCCATATAATCTGCTGAGGAAAAAATTCTTATTTACCATAAGAGTGTGAATAACAAAAGTAACAGCTGAGATTTTCTTTTACAGTTACACAGGCATTGTTCAATCATGTGAACCTCATGGGATTGAAAGATGCTTCTGTTGAAGAATTGGGAAAGAAATATGGAATTTTCTCTTAGTGAGATGACTGATGCGTAAATGTCTGCTTCTACTTTTCTCTCATGTGGAAATCAGCAGCAGCAGCTAATAAAGACTGGAATTTTGTTGCTTTTGTATAAGTAATGAAACTCTTAGACTTGGTTTAGCCAAATGGCAAGTGCCTGAAGAGGTAATTGTCTAGTTCTGCAGGTACCCTTGCTTTCTAGCACCTGAAACAATTACAGATCTACATTGTCTTCAGTGGAATTTGTTTGCCTAAAAAAGTTGGAAATGTAGATAGAGATCTTTATTAAAAGGAAAAAAAAAATATTTATAAACATGTCTTTGGTAAGAATCAAATGGTGTATATTACAAATGTGCATGTTTTTTTTTTATTTTAGAAAATAAACTGAATGTAAAATTAAAGATACTGATTTTTTTTAAGGATTTTTTTTTAATGATTAAGCCACCTGAATCATTCTTCTATAAGGATACACCACATCAGAACACACAGTGTGCAAAGCAAACCTGGCGTATGATGGCCAAAAAGAAACCCAAAATACTTTTACTTGAGTGTTACCCAAAAGCTGAGATTCACTGCTGACAGATGAGATAATCCTGTGAGCCTCAGCTGTAATTGCAAAACAGAAGGGTATTAAATACTGTAGAATTTAACTAAAAGCGTAAGGGAAAAAATACTTTTTATAAGCTTTTTGGAGCGTGCTTTTAAAATATTCTGATGGAACTCATCTTTTGGGTCAGTTCTTCCTAACCAGGTAAAGCCCTTCAGAATCCTCAGGAAGCTGAGAATACCTTTCCAGTATGAAGACAGCAAAGGCATAAAATCATCTTAAATGTGTAGATGAGATAAGAATTAGCATTAAGCATGATAAAAGCATGATAAACTATCCTTACTGTTGCCATGGCCAGGAGGAGGAAATAACAGCACTTGTCAAGTATAGTTTAAGGTTTAACTGTAGTATCCAAGTAGTGCCGTCTAAAAAATTGCCTCTGTCTCCAGGCTTGACTGCTGTCTCTTTCATCCTGCTTATACTAATATTCTGTCAGCTTGCTTTCAGCCTGTTTCAGCCCCTGTGCTTTGCTGATGCTTGTCTGACTATGGAAGCCTTCTGTCCTTAATGCTTTTGTTTTCATAGTTGTGCTCTTTTTCAGAGGAATGATTAAACAGCTGTAGCATTCAGAAAGACTTCAAACTTTCAAAATGGATTAATAAGAAGAGATATGTTATCTTCTCTGTAGTCTTGTTATTAGAAAAATAATTTACAAATATTTACAACTGTGTAATATCATAGTTCAGATACAATCCAGTTAGAAAGAAAAATAACTGAACCACATCCTTGGGCAACCAACTGACATGAATGCAGCACTGGATCCCTGAGGTAGCTCCCAGTCAGCCCTGGGACTGAGCACTAAAATAGCCAGTCTTAGTAGGGGAATGGAGGAGCCTTTACGTAACTGATAGTGGCTTTCCTCCAATATGAGCTGATACTACTAGGTGTGTCATAAGTTACTTAAAAATTTCTTTCCCTTGTTGTAAAGCATTTCTGATAGTGTACCAGAGATACTACTATAACTAACAGAAGGTGCAGGGAGGGGAAATACCAAAGTAATTTGAAAGGCCTTTGCAGATAAAATAGGCTTCTCATGGACTGTTGTTAGCAGTTGATCAGTGCAGAGATGTGTGCCTGACCAGGTTATACTAATGGAGCATTTGGTACATTCTCAGAAGCTGCTTCTTGAATGCAGTTGAATGAAAACAAGCAATTGTAATATGGAACTTTGACAGTGAAAACAAGATGAAAGCAGAAAGATTTGAAACTCTGAGGCCAGGAGTCGCCTACAACTCGACTTCATCCAGTCTGTTATGCATTTAGTGAGAATGAGCTGGGTTGTGGTCCCAGCTCCTGCTTTTGTGGAGATTTCTTTTCAGAATGTGTACATGGTAAGGGTGGCTGACTGAAAGGAAGCTGTTCAAGGGTGTTATATTTGGTGGGGTGGATGAGTAGATCTCATTTGTTTTGCTGTTGAGGCCATCAAGATTTATCTTGCAAGTGATGCACTCTAGCCATTTGGTTGTATTTCTAAATGCAACATCTGATGGAGACTTGCTAAGTCCCTGAGGTTAATTTCCAGTACATAGAAAACAATATGAGATGGAGAGCAGATCATGGGCATTCAGAGAACTGCTGGCTTCACTTGCTCCAGGAGATGGCAATGTTTTTCCCTTCTAAATTGTTGAAAGAGCGACAGATCTCTGAAACGAAGAGTTTAATGAAGACCTGAAGTCAAAACTCATTTGTGGGGAGAGAAGGGGATTTTTACGTCTTTTTAACATTTAAATTCACCACTCAATGGTTATATCCCTATCGTGTTAGGGGTAAAAAGTGAGTAAATAGTGTGAGACAATTTAACAGTGTGGAATTCGTTTAGCTCTTTGGTGTGTTATGGCATTCAAAACTCTGGAGTCATGTTTGTTGCAGATTCTGATTCAGATGTTAAATTTTTCTAGACAACATTTGAACTTGTCAAGATCATTTTTTGTTGTTTTGAATATTATCTTCCAGTAGATCTGTGAGACTCTGAAACTCCATATTATAGTCTACTGATTTTATCATCTAGATTGTTAGAATATGAGTGGAACTAATCCTAGGGCACGCTGCTGCAGAACATCCGTACAGCTTTCTGTTTTGACAGTAGACTGATTTATTTTCTTCCTTTCTGATAACTAGCTAGCTCTGCATTCATAAAGTAATCTGAGCTGTGTTTGTCTTGCTTATAAGAATGTCCTGCAATGGTTCAATGTCAAGATAAAGATACTTCGTCTACTGCTTTTTCATTACAATACTGTGGAAAAAAATGACTTTAATGCAACTTGTTTGTGGATGAGGCAAGTCGGTTACTGTGGAAGGCATAAGTGAAGTATAATTTGAGCACTTGTTCCAAAATATCTTTTTAGATTTCAATGGTCTTGACTCTAGTCAAGAAGTTTTGGCTACTTCTTCCCTGTTGTTCTGTTTAAAAGTAGGCATTTCAGCCTGCCAGTTCTCAAATACAGCTACTACTACTACTGGTTTTGAGGCTGCTTTTTTAACAGTGTGTTAACATAGGATTAACATAATTTTTAATATATCTTCTAGATAAGTCTTTGGGGCCCAAAGAACCTCTGAAAACAAAATTTCAGAAACTTACATGCTAACCAATTCTTTTACAAGGCAGAGATCTTTTTTTGTCGATGATGTGAGTACAGTTGCTTGTAGTCGCCATCACTAGGGAAGACTGAAGTGAAAACAGCCATCAAACAGTTCATTTCTTCTCTTACCAGATGTCTATTGTTTTTCTTCCATCTTGCACAGCTCTTATCTTGGTTTTTTCCTTTTAATGTTGGTACACTCACAGAGCAACTTTTTCATACCCATATCACCCACTGCTTTTCTTGCTTTCCTCTTCATTCTGATATGGTCCTTCTGCTCTCTTGTTGCTTCTACTTATTTAATAATCTGTCTTCACTTCCATTACTTGTACGTTTTTCTCTTCTGAGTTCGTTGAAGAGATCTTGGTCAGGTTGGCCCTTTTTTACATTTGCTATGCTTTTTTTGTTGTCTTGATATCATTTACTTGGGAACTGTGAGGTCTTTTTGTACCCTTTTCCACCTTCTAGATTTTCTTCTCATTAAACCTTACTAAGAAGTGTTAAAATAGAGGAAGAAGTAGACAGAAGTCTGAGTGTGTGAAGCTTTCAAAGGTGCATTGAGGTGCTGCGCTATCTAGACAGCTTGAGATTGCACTTAGTGTTAGAAGTTTAGAATTTGGGACATTAAATATAGATCTTTTCATCCTCTCCACCTATGTCCAACCTGATGGGGACTGTAAGCCAAGGAGGCCGTGCCAGTCTTCAGCCACTAGGTTTATCTTTTTTTATTTTCTTTCAATAAGTTAATGCTTTTCTAGGAATAGCAAGAAGGGCCTGCCTAAAAGCATAGGGCTGCACCTTCAGTGGCTCTCTCTCCAGGTAAGATTCACTTTGTATCTTTGTTGCAGCTGTCCAACTGTTTTTCTTTCTCAAATCTTACAGAGCTGATGGTGTTCTGAACTGTATCATGTGACTGTTGCCTTTGACTGATGCTCTAGTAACTTCCTTCAGGGTCTAAGGGTTGTGTTACTCAGAGGACAGAATCACCGTGCAAAATATTTTGTTACTGATTATCCTTGAGAAAGCAGGAAACTAGTCTGACTTCTCAGGAATGCATCCCAAGTTTGAATCTAGTCTTCATTTGGTGTTGGCAGGCACAAGACTGCCAAATTCATGTAGTGATTAAGCTGTACTTACCTCCTTTGCTGGTTAGGGAAAATACAACTTTTGGAACAGAAGGTGCAATAATGTTTTTCACTGTTGTCACATCTCTTAAGTGTGCAGTTCAGCCTGGTTGCAGCAGTGAAGTTGTGTGGGTTTTATGCATCTGTTCCTTTTCCTTTGTGCTATTTCACATGAACTGTTTGTGTTGGATCTTTCTCATTACATATGTCACCGTGTGCCAATTCCTCTTTCTGAATTTCAGTAGTCCTTTTTGCTGTGCCCTTTCTGGTATCTGTCAGGTTCAAAACATGGTGTTTTCCACTGCCTACCCTCTCCTGTCATCAGTTGCATACAGCTCAGCCTGTACAAGTGTCACTTGACTCCTTTTAGTGTTCTAAAACAAAACTCTTTGTTTATGAAAGCTCCTTCCAACAGGTCTGCTTCTTCTGGGCTCCATTTTATAGGAGTATTTATTTCTAATGTCTTGCTGTGTAAAATGAAGCAAGTATTGCATAGAAACCAAGGAAATTAATTTTATCTTTTTTCTCTTTGCTTCCTCTTCAAGTGGTTTCTGAGTTCAGTTGTGATTGAATACGCTGGAATCTTCTGCTTTCTTAATAGCAGCAGAAAATAGTGTTTGCTTTGCAGACTTCAGACTTTCCAATCTCTCTTCAACAGTTGTTGCATTAATAATGTTTTAAGGTGACAGGGTAAAATACAAATTTATTTCCTTGTTCCTTTATATCAAATAAGTTTACCTGAGTTTTAAAGCAAGAAGTGTACCATTAGGCACAAATACTGGTTACGTTAACCAAGTATACAAGAGTCTTCCTTGTCCTGATATCTGATGAAATAGGACATGTTCTGTGTAAACTGTTAAAGTCCTATTTTTTGGCTACATATTTGGACAGGTCTGCCACAATGAGCTGAGCAGCAGATCAGAGCCTAAGTGAGGAAATCCATAGGAAAAGAAAAACAAACAAATGAAAAACAACCCCCAGGTTTTTTTGCCCTTCTATGTATTAGAGGAATGATGACTTGTACTTCAAGGTGCCAAGGGCATGTAGTCAGACAGCTTCTTCCCTGAAGAATCAGCTGTCTGTACAAATGTCACAGAAAACAGAGAAGGATTAAATGATTGATTTGTCAAGCTGGGATTGTGATGGGAGAATAGTATCTGGCTCCTTAAATCAAAATCTGGTGTCTTTCTGGCTACGCCAGACTGAGTGCTGGATTTGACAAGTAGTGCTCGAGTTTGGTTTATAATGAATTGCCATCACTTTTGAAAAAGTCAAGAACACTTTGCTGACTTCAGGAAAGTGTACTCTAGAGTCTTTGTTGGGAAGTGGAAATGCTGCCAACTTTTTCTAAAATAGCCTCAAGTTCAGATTGTCCAAATAAGTAATGAGCAACTGCTGTGCGCCACAGCCTGTGTGTAAATACGACCGTGTAGCACATGAACCTTGAGGGCTCCAGTTCTGTCCTTGGTGGTTAAGATTTCTTTGCATTTTGTGATTGGATTCTGGTACTTGTAAAAATTAGCAGAGCTGTCACAGGGTTACATCTTATTAAATGCAGTATTTGAGTGAAACTGAGTGTGTTTTTAACAGATGGGTAAAAACATTTTAGGGAATATTTTCTGTACAATCTGTAACAAAGAAAGGACATGAAATAAATACTTAAGAATTTATCAGATCTCTTGAGACTTTCTTCTGCTTCATGTTTCATCCTTCTGTGGACAAGCTTCTCTGATTGATTGGTAAAGCTGGCATCACTCACTGAAAAATCTACAAGCATTTATTGAGCTTAAGGAGAATATAATATTTGTTTAAATTGTTATTGTCCCTAGACTGTAAAACTAAAGCAAGAAAGAGAAGTAGATTCATTCCTTGTACTGGTGTCCAACTATTAAATTTTGGCTTGTTCTGCTACCTTGAGAGCCTGTGTCCTGTGTGCCACCCCCAGCTGCACTTGAAATACTGCTGCAAGTGACTCAGTGGTGCAGAGGGGTACAGGCCCCACAGCAAGTGGGGTTTTCAGTGGCTGGAGCTTTTTTGAGGAGCTGAGGAACAACCTCTACCCCATTTGTCTTAAACTTCAAAGCTGCCATCTGGATACAAGAAGTGATTTGCAGCTTGATTAACTGTTTGCCTACTTTGTTCACATTGTCGCTGTGTTGTGTGCTTTGAAACGCAGAGCCCTGGGAGTCCCTGGGGCTCCACTTCTGGTTGTCTCTGTGGATTTCACAGAGCCTCAGCTGAGGCAGATGCCTTGTGGGTCTCGTAAAGGTACTCATACCAGCAGCTTGTGGGCACTGGCTGATGGTGGCACAGTGGAAGTCCTTTCTCCAGGAGTCTGCAATACAAATAGACAACCTGTGTCACAGTCTCCCTACTGTTGAACATGTGGGACTGAATGTCTGGAGAAGCTGAGGAGAGGCTTCTCTTTTAGCAGCAAAACCATTTCTGTGGGTGGTCTGAACTGATGAGATGACTTTTCCCTCACATGGAATGGGAAGGCCATGGCTGCACAGCTGAGAGGGGTGAGAGATGGCCCATCTCTCTTGGCAGTGATGAAGATGGGGCCATCAGCTGACACAGTACATCCATCTGGGATGCAGAAGTGGATGTGTTTTTACCAGGGTGAATTCCAGCTCATTCGCAGTGTAACAGGAACTCAGTGACTGGGAGGTGAAGAATAGGAGACATGACTCTCAGCTTCACAGGATTCAAAATCAGCATGTTTTTAAGACTTTCAGTGTTTCAACCTTGATTTCAATATTCAATGTTTTCAACTTTTTTCTCTACTTCAGTGAAATCTAATCATGAATTAATATTTTTAACATGAGATTTGGAGAAGGCAGGAAATGAACAAACCTTACCAGCCCTTTTTGAGCCCTAGGTTTGTCGTAGTAACTTCAGCTTGCTTTCATCTCTCAGAATTACATTTTGTCCTTATCTTTGTCCTTTCCTGCTTTTGCCTGTCACACACCGGGTTTATGTGAAGCCAGCTGTACAGAGGATGGATTCCTGCGGTCAATGTTCCCATTATCAGGTTTTGTCAGACCAGCTTTGCTGGTTCAGAAGCAAAGAAATTTGGCTTGATCAGGATACCCCTGTGCTGCATATAAAACACCCAGAGAGTCTTAGTCTCTATTCCTAGCTGTTTTGTGCTGATAGAAAGGAGAAGCCACTGTACTACAGCACTAGAGCTCCAGTCTCAAGTCATTTTATAAGGCTGCTTTCTCCAGCTACAGTAATGCTGATGCAAAATAACATTACAGAGATCAGTTGCTGTGTTCAGAGACTGACTAGGGGTCTTGATTGTTCCCATTCAGCTACCTGGGGTATCAAGACAGAACTCTTCATCTTAAGATTCTCAAACTGTAGAGCTTGATAAAGGAAGTTAGTTTCTTTTCCCCAGTTGGGTAATATATAAAACAGAACTTTTTCTAATCTGCCTTCCCTTCTTCCCCAGATGATTCCTGTAGGCTGATACTTGCTGTCCTTCAGCCTGCCTGTGCTGTCATTGCCAGTTTCTGGTTGCATTTAGCCCACATGTTTGTCAGAGCAAGAGAGACATTTTGAATGGATTGAATTAAATCAGGACAATAGCATCGTTTTCAGGCACCTCACTGCATTCAGCCTCTCTATGTACAGGGCTTCCCCAGGTACAGTACTGCACACTGACAAATATCAAAACTTAACAAGATGACTATTTCCACACTAATGAGCATCTGTTGGGAGATTGCCAGAGACACAACTGACAATTAGGTGCCCATATGCCACTGAATCTCAGGGAAAAAGCAGCTGTATTACACAGCTTGTGGGAGCAGTGCTAGGTCTGGCTTTGTCACAGACCACAGGAACATTTGGACTAATCAGTGCCTGCGAAAAGAAAGGAAAGCAGGCAATGAAGTGTCTGACAAGACTAAGCCCTTTCATCAGTTATGTCTATCATTATGAGGAATTGTCCCATGTTGAGATTTGCTCCATTTCTGTGCATAGCCCTATGCCTCAAGCATGTTACCAGAAAGCAGTTGTTGTTCTGTAAGTTAAAGATTTTGTTGGTTAGGATTTTGTTTGGTTTTTTTTTTTTTTTATTTCAGCTTCATTGGTAAGGTAGGACTGTATAGTTTGATCCTTCTGCTTATGCTTTTGCTTCTCTCTTAGGCTCTTGAAGGAGCGAAGCAGGTTTGATTAGTTTGAAAGTCAGGTGGAAAATTGAAAAGACACAGTCACAGAAGGTCTCTCTTTCAACAGAAATTGTCTGTGTCACCCTGCTAGCTATAAAACCTTTCTCAAAGAGCTAATCTGCAAGTGTTGATAGTTTGGGGTTATTCTATTATTACTGAAAGCTTTCTGGGTTTGCCACCCCAGTGTCTTAGACCAAAAATTATTAGAGCAGCTTCCATATGTCATCCATGGTTTGAAACATTTACAGAGAACTTGATTTCCCTCAGGAAATATTTTTCAGATAATTCTACTGATGATTCGTTTCTTAGGCAGCAGCAACAGCATGTGAGGGATTGATAATATGTGACTCCTTCATGAGTTTTTTTCCTAGATTCTTATAAATCCTCTGTTCCCTGGAGAAAAGATATTCCAATAAATACTATACTATAATTGCTCTTTTATTTTTTAGCCTGGCCTGTTTTTCTAACTCCTGTATGGTGCTTTTCTACATCAGAGCTCTGCCATGAGCCAAGCCAGCTCCTGTTACACCCACCTGTCTTCCAGAATCTCCAGGAAGGCCCTGCCTGTGCTTGGAGGGTGCTGTCCTTAAAGGTCTCCCAGCTCTCCTGAGTTCTTTTCAGAGCTGCCCTGTGGGATATCACCTACCACTTCTGTGGATAAGCAGTAGTCTGCTCACCCGGAGTTCAGAGTTAGTGCTGTGCTGCACATTCATCTCACTCTTCAGGTGCCTTATACCCCATTATAATGTGGTCTCTACAGCTGTGGCTGCCACTGACTATCACATCCCCAGCTGTCTCTTCCTTGTCTTCTTGCTGGAGAGTGTTACTTTGCTTGGCCTACCAAGTTCCTGTATAAAGAAGTTCTCCATGACACCTCCAGAAATCTTCAAAACGTGTGTCCTGCTGTGTTGCCTTTCCTACAGATGAAAGGAGGTTAAAGTGTCCCAAAGAACAAGGGTCTGGGATACAGAGGCTTGAGCTGTTTAAAGAAATCTTCGTGTTTACCCTCACCTTAAACAGGTAAGGTGGCATCCTCCCACTGCGATGCCATGCTCACTGGTCTCTGTGACCCACGAGCCTGCACCCTTTTACAAATTTCAAGTGTTTGTTTAGCTGCAAGCCCAAATTCAAGTCTTTCTCCAGGTTAAATTCCTCTCCTAAACTGTAGCTGCTGGCATTTAGAAAGATAAGCGTGATCAGAAGTTTCCAAAAGTGACGGCTGGGAGGAGGAGTCGAGCTAACACAAAGCTTCTGTCCTGTCACCGTACCCGTATCCCTCACTCATGTGCTGTCACTGCTGCCTAAGAAACAAATCATCAGTGTGTGAAATTGCAATGCAACGGTGGAGCTGGAGCATCTGAGGTTTAAGAGGTAATTAGGAAGAATGTTGTCTGAGTGTAAAGATGAGATTCTATTCACTGGCAGAAGAAGGTGAAAATATTTTGTCCTGATGAGGTAAGGAAACTAGGCATGCAGGAGAGTTGGGGCAGAGGGCAGGGTGCTGAACTTTTCAGTGGAGGGGGAGGTTCTCACAAGAGCCAGATGAAAACTGAGAATTTGGAGAGAAAATTCTCAAGGCAACTTTTAATCTCATGTTATAGCTAAGAGTACTACTCATTGAAGATTGTTTTTGATGAAATTTGCATGAAATATCAATTTCCCTTCCTAATTACAGAGCTGGCATAATGATTCAAGAATATCCACTGACTATTTATGAAGTGAATTTTGCGAAGGGAAAGCGTGAACAATGTTTGATTTGTATAATTTATTTGACAAGCTTTGAGTCTGACCCAGCTTGGGGGCAAAGAAATGCTGACAGAGGAAAAGGAGCGTAAGGCCTTTATCTTCACCAAATTATTTCTGCCAGCAAAGAAAATCTTTGGTTCTTCATTTATTTCAGTTCCTGCCTGATGTTTGTTTCCTATCACACAGTCTTGAGTCATCTGACTTGTCATACAGGATCATGGTTGCTTTATCCTCTTCAGCCTAATGCTAAAAATGAGAATCTTGATTCGCTTCCTTACCTGACAGGCTACTGATGAGGCCTGTTTTGACAGGGATTTTTGGAACTGCACAGAATTGCCATAAAATCCAGTATTGGGGAAAATGATCACCCCTGACAGTAGAGGCACAAACTCGAAATAGGTCTTCCAGGCTCACATGTCATGGGACATCGCTGTTGCTGTTAAAAAGTAGCACAGGGTGGTTTGACATGCAGGGAGAATGTGAATGCCAGCATAAACAGATAAAAAGGGACAGTAGTGACCAACCCTTGGCTCATGGGCAGCTTTTCTTCCATGAAATAACACACTGGCACTCTTCAGAGCCAAAGGAAATAAAAAAAAGTGAGAAGAGATACACATCTTCCTTCTCTGACAGGAAAAGTAAAGTTTGTCACAACTTCTTTTTTCTGCCCTGATTTATCCAAGACTCATTGAGATGCCACGACAGCTGATGCAGATTTCTTCTGATCACTGCTTCATTCTCTTGGACTTTCTCTTGTAGGTATTGATTAATGGATAAATAGGATGCATTGGTTCTACTGAGCCTACTGATCATGGAAACAATGATCCTTGAAAGAGTATGAGTAGAATTACAAAGTCAAGCCCTCAAAAGGCTCAAAATGTCAGTTATGCCCAAAGTGATACTTAGCCTTTCTTCAGCCCATTTGTGTATTTTTAATACCATGGTATAATATTTAATTATAGGACACCCAGTTTCTTGCCTTCTATCAGCAAGGCTCCAGATGTATCCATGTTCCTGTACACTGTTTGAAAGACTATAGCTTTGTATTTTTTCACGAAGATTTTTGTGCCTGTATTTAGCCATTGCGAGGGCAACCTACCACTTCTGCAACACACTTCATGCTTTTACACTTTTCTTAATATAGTTGTGCAAAAAAAAAATCTAACAATGAGTTGCAGCCACAGAGACGAAAGTAAAGTGAGACTAGTAGCTCTTGTTCAGCTGACTGTTAAAAATTTCATGATAGCATTGATGCCACCCACACAGGCAGTTACTCTATTCTCCATGTTGACGTACTCTTCTTTTTCCTGGCTGTTTGACAGCAGAAGCATTTGTCTGACAGACAGATAGACCTCTGAGTGTCTGCAGGTTCAGCTGGACTATATTCCACATAGTATTTTCTTTATGTTAGACAGACTTGGAAATGAAAAGTCACTGTAAAACCTACAGCATCAGTATATTTTAGATTACTTTTTTGGAGTGCTTTGCCCTTACAGACACGCATCATTTTTCTCCCAGTTCATTTTTGTTGCTCTAACTCCTCTAGTTCTCCTTCCTACTTTTCTTTTATTCATAAGTGCTAATTAACTGTGCCTATGAGCTGTAACACTTTCCTAATGAACAAGCCACAGGCTTTGTGAAAGTACCTCAAAAACCATGGAAGGAAAAGCTTCCAGCTGAGCCAAATCCAGCACATCTCTTGGTGTCGGCCAGGCAGGGAGAGACCGGCTCAGTTTAACAGCTTCTTGGAGAGCTGCCATTGCTGTGCAATTAAAGGAAAGCCTGCAGGCAACAAGAGCATCGGTGTTCGGCACTGCCAGTAGCGAGGGGGTGAGTGGCTGGCTGCGAGCTACGCAGGTGAGAGTGTGCCGGGATGAGAGGCACTTTCTAGCAGCCTGCTGAAGCTGCCCCAGTTTCAGCTTGTAACATCATCCTCCGACGTTGCCTGAAATTACACCATGTTCAAGAAAAAAAAAAAAAAAAGAGAAAATGAGGACAGGATGACAGGAAAATGTTGGAGGGAAGAACCATCTCAGCAGGAATGTGTGGAGTCAGTGTAACTGGAGGTGCATAGGAGTGCCTTCAGAGGAAGGCTTGGGGAGGAAGGATTCATCCTTTCTGGGAAAAGGCAAAATGGGAGAAATGGGTTGATTTATTGCCTCCACACTGACTGCCAATGAGATAGGTCTGTATTTCCATCTCTTCACTTGCAGGAAGGATCAAAACCAAAATGCCTCTTCAGAGTTTTCAGATTCTGCAACATAACAACCAAAAAATGGCACTAGGAAGAAATAATCTAATTGACACTGCTGCTTTTTTTTAATTTTATTTTTGCTGAAAGACCATGTTGGACTGTCTTTACAGTGTAAGCTTAAATACAAGTCATGGGAAAGAGAGAATAGAAACGGTCTTCCATTTGGAGAAATTAAAATCTTTTCATATAATAACAAATGAAATTGTTGTTATGAATCATTGTCTAAGAGAGGGAAAAAGAAAGGATGTTTGATTTGCAAAAGTTTCTTCTTATCGTTCATGGCAAATGAAGCAAATGCAGGGTTTTTTACATGAAGGAACAATCTTCAACCGTCTTGAGGTGCTATGCCTTCCATTTAGCCCAGAGGCCAAATGAGAACGAATGTTTTGTAAGAGCAACAATGAATGTTTTGTAAAATAGACATAGATTGAGGGAAAGCTTTGAGAATTAAGCTGCATAGGGCTGAAAAATGCCTGTCCTAAACTTCTCCATTTCTTCCACTTTGCCCACAGAAGAGTATCTGGACAAAAACTGGAAACAGCATCTCTCAGTCTAAGCTCACTTTTCTTTATGGATAGCAGCCACTGTGCCATGGAGCTGCAAGGAGGTAAGGAGGCAGCTGGTGGTCTTTAACGAAGAACCAGACCCCCATCTTTGACTGTCAAAGCAGCATCAGAGTTTTTGTACTCCCACACTCACTGAAATCTCAGCAATTCTTCCTGTAGAAAGGTGAGTCTGCTAAACAAAAAGGATGAGCGAAAGACATTTTTTGTCACCATAGAGCTGTATGTCACAGATTCCTCTCACCAGCTGAAAGTACCCAATAGAATATACATCACATGTATTTTCCTTCTGTGGTTTTAAATTTTTTTCCTCATTGAAATCCACTTCGTGAAAGTATGCCAAAGATGGATCTTTATATGATTTTTTGGTGCTTCTTTGGACTGTGTACTACAGTCTTGTTCATAAGGCAAAGAAAAACAAGGTTAGAGCAACATTAATTTTCCTTCATAATACTCCTTCATTTGTGAGCATAAAAGAAAGAAAAGCAAAGCAATAAATTGCCTTACAGGATAGCTTTCACCTAACGGATCTTTATGCCAAAGAGAAAAAGAAAGATGAGGTTAAGAGTGTGTGGTCACAGCAAAAGGTACACTGTGACTTTCTGTTTGATTGGCAGGCTGTGCTGCAAAAGCCAGCATTAAACCTAATTTAGGAAGGAAATACACAGAGAGGAATATCTAGTCAGAATAACCTGACTGCCATTCTCATGATTACATTTGTAGCCTGTAATTTTTTTTCTAAATCACCTTTAAGAGCAAGAAAAATACAAAAATATTATTATTAAAAAAAAAAGGTACATGCATAAAAACTGACATAACAAAAACAGCAACAAAAATAATAGAAGCAAATCAGGCTGAGCACAGCTCAGTGCTCCCAAAAGTCCAGGCTTTGAAAGGGAATTAGGATTAAAAAATTTAAAAAAGCCTGTTTTTTACTTTTTCAAACTGTTCTACACTCAGCCTGCTTGACAACTTGCACTTGTAAGCATGTATTTTGGTATTTTACAGTCTTATTTAAGAGGAAGGCATTAAAACTCCAATATTCATGCCGGAATCTCTCATTGTTTAGTAATTCTGTGGTTTAATTATTGAAACGATTGAAATTTATATTTAGGAGTTGTAGCAGCGTGATTGTGATTTCAAGGGTGTGATATATGTGTATTTTTGGAGATAGAGGAAAAATAAACAGTTATCAGTCATGTTGGCTCCTCTGCATAAAACAGTGGTGGAGACAGAGTTTTTTTGGTGGTCTAACAACCCAGAGAAGCTTTGGGACCCAAATTGCTGTATCAGATACTTCTCTTCCTCTGTATGGGGTAAAATTTCTTCAGCACAACAACATCTGCTACTGAATGTTGACAACCATCTGAAGTTCCCCACAGTGGATCCATGCAGGCCACAAAAACCTGGACAGGATAAAGTTGTGCAACAATAACCTGATGCAGAAACCAGTCTGGGCTATTTTTTTATTACTCCTAGAAACATGACTTGATCTTTTCTCTTGATCCAAGGGAAAGCTTCATCTCCCTTATGCACTCCTGAAGATCACAGTGAATGAATACCAAAACAGGAAACAGGTTTAAGTTCCCGCCTCCATCCTTATAGCACAAACAAGTTTCCTAGAACATCATAGAACAGTGAGTCATGAATCCCTTAGAATATTCCACATCGCTCGACCTAATTAGAGGTCATGTTTAACAGTAAAATTCCTGGTTTATATGAAAATAGGAATTTCAATGCCTCAAATCTCTTTAACACTTGGTGAAAGGAATTACTCTCATGTTTTTGCATGCAGAGGGAAACACCTTCGATAGGCAATACTGTTGGAGCCACATTTTTTCTTCTATACAGTCAACTGAAAAGTCTTGTGCTAAAACTCAGGTTGCTGATGGAAAACAAAACATAGTGTTGTCTGCAGAACACCTCCTTGCCTAATATTACCTGTATCTTCAATAGTTGATCTTGGTGTGCATATTTATTTTCTAGTTTAGGTGTGTATCACAATCTCTTTCTTTCCCGTCTCACTCCTTCCTCTTGTGGAAACTGCAGATTCAGGGCAAAAGGAACATACAGCAGTTTCCAGGCAGACCTCCAATCTGGATGGTCAAATCCCAGACTACCAGCTTGTGGTGATCCTTTACTGGAGAAGCAGTTAAAATACTTTTCTTAGGGAAATCACTGAGTTCTCCACTTGAACTGTAGCACAAAGTCCACATTTCCAGGGTAGATTCTCACATCCATCTCTGATAATAGACAAGAAAGAGGGTCAATGGAAAACTGACAATGTGCTGCGGACAAGAGTTTTTATTGTCCAATGTGTTTTAAGGCACAATAGGAATCCATGCATAGACATAAATTATCAGGAAGAGAAAATACCTTGGTATCAAAGCCACCTTCAGTGAGTTAGAGAGACTCAATGCCAGCTCAAATATAGCGCAGCAAGCAGATGTCTTTACTATAGTCGGCATACTGAGACCTCTCTGGATTCACAGTGACAGCACAGAATCACATTTGCTTTCATTCAAGAATTCTAGCAAAAATCTGTGCTACCACTCAGCTTTTATATAAGCATGGGAGACTATAACACTCCTTCACAATGAGAAATCGTCAGTAAAGACAGGAAGGAACAGGAGGAATTAAAGGAGGAAGGAAGCAATTTCCATTCTTCCTCTTTAAGCCAGTCTTCCTCATGTGGAAGGATGCAAAATTCCTTGTAGCTAAACTCAGATGGTGTAGACTCGATGTGGTGGCTCATACCTGGGGCTGATACTATCCACTGTTTTCAGCTAACAAGGCAGTAGAATGCATGATAAAGAAAATAGAGAATGCCATGAAGTGAAGAGGACAAAGCTGCTATTTGAAGAGACTTCAACATCTGGAAGAATGAACTGGCAGAAGCCTCATGGAAGTTAAGCATGATAAAAGCACCTGGAATGGAATAAGCCTATGCAACAACACAGACTCTGCATTGGCTGGCTAGAAAACACTTTGCAGAAAAAGACCTGTGAAATGCTGTCCTGATGAATAGCAAGTTGAACATTGAGTCATCAGTGTGTTCTTGTTTAGAAGGCCAGCCTCATAAGGTATCAGCAAGAATGCAGCTAACAGGTCAAGGGAATGACTCTTCATCTCTATTTAGAGGTTATGGGGTTGCATCTGTCCTCCTGGGTTCATCTGTAGGCTGTAAAGTACAAGAAACATCAATAAGATGAGGAAAGTTCAATAGAAGGCCCCCAGACTGGTTGGGGCTGAAGCACTTTACCTGTGAGGGACCTAGGCTGGTTCAGCTTGGAGCTTCAGGGACACGTAGTTGCTGCCTTCAGCTGCCTAAAAGCTAGCTGCAGAAAAGGTGGAATCATACACTTCTCAGCTGCACAAAAAAAAAATCTCTTCCCTAATAGAGCAAAAGGCAATAGATGCAAGTTTTGATAAGACAAATTTCAATTGCTTACATTGAAAAAAAAAGTTCACCATGAAAGTAGTTACACACCAAAGTCAGTCACCCAGTGAGATACTGAAAAGCTGACAGCCTGAAACAACCTGACCTATCTTAAAAAAATTGGTTTTGAGACCTTTAGAGCTCCCTTACAACCTGATTACTTTCCCCCTGATTTTATCAGTCATAGAACCCAAAGAGAAAGTAGACAACAAAAAAATCTGAATTCTTAACCCAATGCTCAAAACTTTCCCTGGGAAAGCAATTTCTTGGAAATGGAGAGCCCTGGTGTCTGTTTCCATATCTGATGGCAGGAGGGTCCATGACTGAACTTCCTGTTCCCAGGCTTTGAGTGATAGTCTTCTGCATAAAAATGTCACAGTTGTAGACGTTTCTGCAAATAGCTATTAGCAAAAGTTTTGGATACATAAGCAGGTTACTGACAGTTATCCCCACCTTATGAGATATATAATGATATGCTAAAATGCTTTCTTCCTTTTCGCCAGAGAGATTTTTCACAGCCCATTTCGCACTGTTTCTTTAAGCTATGAACTACAAACATCATGTCAAGCTTCTAGAAGATATTGCTCCACACCTACTCCTCTGTCTTTGAAACAGCTCCCCAGAGAGAGTCATAGAAAATTGGTAGGTAAATGAATTAATAAATACATAGCAACAACAATTACTATGAATACAAAACAAGACAGCAGGAGAAGTAACTATCACATTTAATTCCTCCTTAGCACACTTCCCCTCATAGACATTGCAGGAGAAAACGTTTAAACCTCATGGTTGGCATGAAATTCTGTTGAAAATCTTATGTAAACCTCACTAAGTATGGTTACTGTGGAAACAGTGGATTTTTTTCACTTTGCCTCAATTCAGTGGACTACAGGATGGACAACCTTAAAGAAAAATTGAATTTCAGATAAAACCATTAGTGATTTAATATGAGAGGATACTATTAATGAACTCTCAAGAACAGGACATTAAAACTTTATTGTGATGCACTCATTAAAAACAACTCTTCTTCCTATTTTAAAGATGAATTACTGGAAAACAATACTGAGGTATGATATGTTCCTGCTTATGATGATCCTGAAGATATGGAATTATATTTTTTTTCTGACAGATTTACTGTTTTTACTTAGATTCAATCAGAAGTGCAGACTGAAGTCTTGAATTTGCATTAATATTTTAATAGGGGCATCTGAAGCAATTATTTTGCCTATAACAGGTCCTTTCTCTGAATGTTTTCTTTCAAAAGCTAAGTAGAACTGAAAATGTTGACTTAAACATAAAGCATTGAATGTATCAACCAGACACAACCTTGAAGAAATAGACTGGTATGGGAGAGTAGCAAAGCAAAAGAAGAAATTTTTATCATTTTATTACACTGCTAGCAACAAATATATGGAATTCCAACTGAGTGCTCAAAGTCAAGCCTCTCAGATAATTTCTTTTTTGATGTAAACAAAAATCAGTTCTTAATGTAGCATTTCCTGAATTGGTACTAAAGCTATTTCATCTTTTTGATTAATTTCTTAGGCATACACTGCAGTTTGCATGAAAAATAAAATCAGATATGAGTTTACTGAGCCATGAGTACAGCCCTCTCCTAGTTAAAATGTATGCTCTGTGTGCATCCATTGCCTGTATCACATTGTGATGAGAGAATGGTTCTGAGCTGCAGCAGCAGCAAAAGCCTCCAGCCTCTTTCTCACTTTGCCCATCATTACCTGTCCTACCTCTAAAAATGCCTCTCCAGTTCTGGATGAAATTCATTCTGTCAACTGAATACGAAAAATAATCAAAAGGCTGCCTGTTACAAACACCAGGGAAGAAACAACCTGTTGTCAGTCAATCCTGACAGGAAGTGTTTAAGAGACAGTTGAATGTTGCCCTTAAGGAAATGGTCTAGTGGTTGATAGGACTGGGACAAAGGCTGGACTCGATCTCAAAAGTCTCTTCCAGCTGAAATGATTCTATGATTCTAATATAAATATGGCATTGTGACCCAAGTAGCCAGAGGCAGCTGCCAAATTTCTCTTGGCAAGTCTGAGTGCTGGCTTGAGTATCTCTGTGCTGTATACTGTTACACAGCTATGCTCATTGTCACACTTGACTACACTTGGATTGTCAAGGTCTCCTCCCAAGGCTGCACCTCACTCTAGACACTTGAAGCCACAGGGGATGCAACTGTGTAGCTCAGAACCATTATTTTCCATCACCCCGTGAGATATCCCATATACAAAAAACTAGATTTCTCCTTCCTTTCCCTATGTCAAAATGAATAATGATTTCAGACAGAGCAGACCGCAGGAAGACATTTGGATGTGATCTGGAGATGGCAGGAGAAGTCGCTGCTCTTTGGTTGTGGTTTCTAAATTCCAGTTCATCACTGAAAGGGGCAGTACCTACGTTCTAGTTGGATTCAGGCTGAACTTCCAGACACTATTTTTTTTTCTGGTAGGTTAATAAGATCTTTAGTACCTCTAATTTTCTTCTCCCCAAAATGCTGATTGGTAATGTTTAAACTACCTTGGCAAGTTTTATGAGCTTGACAGACTTCTATAGTATCTCCCAGTACATCTTTTCCACCCCAACCTTTTGATATTTAACATATAGATTTGATTAGTAGGGAACATATTAAGGTGAGAATTCAAGTATTGTGTAAATTTTAAATTGTCTTTGATTACATTCAGGTTTAAAAGCCTCAGGATTAGTGTGAATTTAGTATGAATCTTTTAACTAACTTTCTCTGTCTAGACAACATACACATCAATGTAATGCTTGGGCTGACAGAGATCATGGGACAGTGTACCTAAATCTAAGGTGTGTGCAGAGCTTGTCTCCCACACCAAGAACCACCACTGTGTTTCTTCAGATGGGGTTAGGTCTGGCAAGTGTCCACACTAAGCTACAGAGCAGAACAGCAAGTCCTGTGTCAGTAGAGATGAGGCAAACACCAAAACTGTGTGGCACTGGCTTTGCATCCTGGACCATCATCTTCACTGGCAAGAACAGACAGAGAGCACAGACATAGACTTCTGACTGAAATCTGTCTGCACAGTGCCACATGGATATGGTGAGTTGGGCTAGTGCTGACTGGGGTGTTTCTCAATAGATGGTCTTAGTTTTAGGACATGGTCCAAGAAGAAGCAACTGTGCTCAGTCAAGAGCTTAGTTTGAGCATCCTTGACAAATGGAAGTGTAAGCTGCTACAAGTAATCTATTCTCATCCTTGACTTGTTTGGCTTCTTTTTGTATCTCCCTTGGTAGCACTGCAAAAGCCAAAGATGTGTTTACATAGCTCTGTTCCTCCTCAGCCTCTCCTTATCCATTTGGAAACCAAATGAAGCACGAAAACTGCATGCTGCAGGCACATTTCTACTAAACCCAACTTTTCCTGTCCATAAACAAGCAATATAACAGTGGCAGTTTTGTTGTCAGCTTATCTTTTTCCAAATAGCACTGGAAAGGCACACACAATTTGTATCAATTAAATGACATACAGGTGCCATGAACCAACCTAGAAAAAGAGAGCACTTTACTGGAATCTCTGCTAGTGTCAGAAAATTCTACAGCCTATTTCTAACCAGGGCTTATTGTGTGATACCTGGGGAAGGATGGATGGGACAGACAGGGTTGGTAGGGAGTCTCACGAACCATAGATTTTTCCCTTCGGAATCCCTCTCCTTTATTTGAAGCTTTGAGTTGATCACCCTGAACATATTTCAGACACAGATGCCTATGACAGTTTTCCCACAAGATGTGCCAAGGGCAAATGCACAGTCTTTTAATGCCTAGAGCAGTTTAACAAGGAATAGAGAAGTTCAGATCTTTCCTTTTGCCTGGGAGGCAGGGATTGAAAGTCATATCGCCTACTTTCTAGGCCAATGTCCTTTTTGTTGTGTAACTGTTCTCTCTCCCTTTCATTTAATAAAGCTTCAATTAGACCATTCAAAATGAGATACAGTTAACAAAAGAGACTAGGAGTCTCTTTGTCTGCTTGGTTTGTCAGGGTGTCTTATGGTTTAGGGATCAAGTGAAACAAGGAGACCAAATTTCCTTTGAGAAAAGAGTAATTAGTCTAGAGATTTTATATCCTGGGCGAGTCCTCTCATTACAGAATATTGAATTAAAAAAAATATAAGCTGCATTTTTGCATAGTTCCCAGTCTGATTGGAGCAATTATCCAGTCAGATATTCCTCTATATCATTATCAGACATGAAGAAGGAATAAATTTCCTCAAGTCTTTTTCACAAGGTCAAGTTTTTCACTAAGACTTCTCCATATGGTTGGTGCTGTAATATAGTAATGACCAGCAAAATCTCACAGAAGGAAAATCATCTGTAAGAGCATTTTCAAATAACATCCTGCTAGCCTCATGTTATCCTCAATTATTTCAGGTCTGATGTTTCTGAGAAAGGCTGAGGACCCTCACTTTCTGACAGAACAGCTCTGCCTAATTAAAATAACAGAATTTGGAACAGCAGACATAAACCAAGCAATAAATGGTATATTAAAAAAAAAAACACAAAAACAAACACAAAACCTGAACAAGAGAATGGGCTCATGTTTGGCAACAAATTGGATTCTTAAAAAAACCACTTCCCCAATGACGTGTAGTTTACCCATTTTCAGTGGTTTTGTATTCACAGAATCACATGTGAGATGATATCCAAAATACTTTGTGAGCAATTTTCACATTGCATAGTGAAAAAAACCTCCCAAAACATGAGAGACACTTCCTCTACATAATATTTTCAGGACAAAATTAATTCTTGTAAACATAAATTGTGAAAGGAACCTTGCAGAGATTATTCTGAAATAGTGTGCTGTGAAAACTGAAACCTTTTGACATAATTCTTTAAACTATCTGCAAGGTTTAAAAAATATCACCATCAGAGAATCAGGGAATCTGCAGCACTGACTGAAAACAGCTCAGCAATGCCATAGTCATCTCTTTGACTTTATAAAAGTTATTTTCATCCCTCATATTGCAATTTCTTTAACCTGTTATTGAAGGTATAAATGTCATTCCTGAGTTATTCCCCACACCTCAAAATTTTTAATGATCTCATTGGGAACAGGTTTGCTCTCAAGTAATGTACAGCTGTTCCAAACCAAAATATATTTGGATACAACTGCTATAAAGTATAAGAAATGAGACCAGAAAACTTTATATGTGACACCAAACCTCTTCCAGACACACCATCAGATCCGCCAAACTACTAAACTCTTGGTTTAAATGAATGCAGACAGCATTTGTGATACCGTTTTGACTATCAATAATGATAGGATGGAGAACTGATTTCTAAAGGTCACCATACAATGATGGGAGGCTATTATACTAAAGTTGTCTTGCAGCAGAAGTATTTCATCATATATGAAGCAGCTCCTGAAATTCTTCAGCCTACAGCACAGCATGTTCTTACAGCTCAAAAACAGTTTTGATTTAGTTGTATGGGACAACAGTGAAGAGAGTGACACATAAAACACATAGTTCACTTGTTGACACAGAGAGGGTGCTCTGATCACAAGAGAGAGTGGTGGGTAGAGAGACACAGTAAGCAGCCATCTTGTTTTAATCCGCTTGTGTATGTGCAAATTATCACTCACAGACACATATTGAAGAGAAAAAGAAAAGGAAAAATTACACTTTCAGATTTAGATCCTCAATTGTTTCTAGTTTTCTAGTAGGATACATTTAGCACCATGCAATAACCTGATGACAACAAAGGAGTAGTAAGACTTCCATCACTTTTTGCAACTTGATGGTTTATCTTACAGTGAGTTACATCAACATGTGGGCTGTACTGCATTTATTGTAGTGCTAAGACATAAACTCACTAAAAAGAAGTGATACAGAGCCATTATTTCATAGCAGGATTTATCTCATGGAAGACTTTTTGCCTGAAATTGTGCTTATTCAATCTTGTGCTCCTGCTATATGTGTCAACTCTGCAAGTTGTGTCTTCATTCAATAGTCCTATCCCCCTCCAGACAGAGACATGCTTATCACTTTTTCTGTGATTTATTTTTACTGCTTTGTGTCTATATTAAACAAGATCATTAACACTTTTAGAACAAGTGAAGATGTGATAACGGGAGAGGCAGTTTTTCACTAATAAGCTGTCATTACCTGAATAACTGTAAATGTTGTGCTATTGCTTTCACACAATTCAAGATACTGCAATATAGGCATTATCTTCAAAATCTTCCTCTAAATTTTAAAGATGCATCTCTCAGGTTACAATTTACAAATTCTATTTGCTATGAAGAAAGTAAGTTCATTGCACTTCTCGGCAATCTTTAAATTAACGGAGTCACATTTCTGAAACTTTGCTAATTCACAGGTTACTTGGTTTTATTCATGAAGCCTATATATATGCAGGTAATTCTATTTTTTAAGTTTTCAGACTCTGAAAATGAGTCTTTTCATACACTCTCTTCTGTCTCATGTCACATCTATTAGCTTCTTAAGAGAATCACCCTGATAAGAATATCTCATTATAACGCCCAGAATACATTTGCTACTTGTGTTTATGCTAGTGTTGGGAGAATTAAATTTTGAACGTATGAATCTGTGTCTGATCTAAACACGACTAAGAAATGGCACACAAGGCATAGGGGAGCATTTCTTCTTTGACATATGAAACACACCTGAGAAAAGAATGCCATGAAATGCTAGAATCCAAAATTAGATGGCTGCATTAATGCATTTTTGAGAAAGTTGTTAGCCACCAATGAAAAGTTTCCATTGTGCTGACAGCTGCAAACCAGTACAAAACTAACATTATTTTCCTCTTTTTTTTTTTCTTTTTTTTTTTGTCTTTTGGGAAAACAGACAAAGCTAAGATGTCTCTTTTGAGCTCTATACCCTTAGAAATAGCAGCTGCTATATAAGCTGGCTTCACAATTATACTTCTGTTATTAGAGCTCTCATTAGGGACTTCTAGTACTCAAAGTGAAAATAACCCACCTTCCATCTACCTTCCTGAATGTCCAGGAAGTGTGATCAAGTACAGCATTTGTAAAGTTGAGAATTTTTTTTACTTTGCAGATTTTGTATTGTACTTTGAGAACTGGATACCTTTTCAGGATAAAACAAACCAAAATTCACTTTACTGTGCCTGAGGTATGATGAAGTATAGGAGAAGTCTGTTTATGTTGAGTAGGATTTAGAAGGCTGGATGGGAGCTGGGCAAAGCCTATCAGTTTAAAACTCCACTCACGTGCCAGAGGTGAAAGTTGCAGCTCTATAAAAAAATAATAGGCTGGAGATTGTTCTTTGCAAAGTAGCCAGATGATACTGGAACTTGACAGCTACATTCCCCTCCCGAATAACCTGGCTAATAACAGGCTGCCATTGCCAGCCATATTCAGTGCTGTCTTGGGACAATGTCAGTGGCCATGTCTACACAGTAACCATGTCAACACTTGCTAACAGCACCTACTCCTTGCTGCTACTTTACTAAAGCACATTTACAGATGCAGTCCTACACACCTAAGCTATAGGAAAGGCCTTAAACTCTTCTCATGGTAACCTGAATCCCGCTGCAATAAATGAACATAGCATCTTCCTGGGAATGTTACCAGGTGACAGGATGGGTAAACGTCAAATAATCAGGATGATTGACAGACCTTTTTGTTTACCTTTTAGTCCACTCTCAGCTAGAATTTTTATCTCTTGACAAAAAATCACCTATCCTAATGTGCATAAGCATCACTCAGCAAAAGAAGGGTGGGATGTGTCTTTAAAAGTTATTTCTGGGTTTGAAGAGTTAGGATTTGGAGAGGGATGGCTTATTCAGAAGCTTATATTTTTTCTCTTTTTAAAATTTCCTATCTCTGTCCATAATTCCAGCTGCTACCAAAAGCTGCGTCAAAGACTTTGCACCAAAAACAGAAGACTGACTTTCAATTTCTGTTTCTTTTGTGATTACAAACAATGTGTTTCTTTGAAAGGATGCTTGTTTTCACTTGAGTTTCTTGAATTACATAAATTGCTTTCTTATAAAAGAAACCACAACACTATTGAGCATAAAAGGTAGTTATTTGTGTGAAGATCTATATAAACTCAAAGGTAACATTTTGACATGTCCATGTTGGAAGTCTGCTATAAGCAATTTGGATAAGTGCGGAAAATGTTTCTAAACACTTACTGGAAAGGTGATGTTGCGTGGTGTTCTGAAGGGTCACTGCTAGAATAACAGATGTGAGAATTAGCTGTTCTGAAAAGAATGGCAGATTATGAATTGTCAGTACGTACTGGACAAACAACTTGGTACAATACAGACTACATGAAGGTTTCATAGTATTGAGTTGAATTCTGTTAGTGGGTAGGGAAAAAAGTGATTTCTTATTTTAAAGTCAAAACATTTTATTCAATATTTTTGATGCTGTATTAAAACAAACAAACAAACAAACAAACAAAGTTTAATTGAACCTAACAAAATACAACTACAAAAATTCAAAAGATACTTCAGTTATTCCACCATGGTTACTTTGTTCTTAATCTGATCATTATTTTCCAGAGCACAAGAAGATGAGAGATGATATTTTATAAGAAAAAGAGGGAAAATCTCTTTTCTTATAAAAAGAAGAGAAAGGATTTTTCTTCTGTATTGCCATTGATTAAAAGAAAAATAAATCATAATACTGACACTGATAATGAGCCCAAAGTCTGTCACCCACCGTAATGATATTTTCCAGATTAATGAAGGAGAACAACAGCTGGTCCTTAATCAAGACTTACCTTGTTTAATTCCTGCAAATCTCTATCTAGTTTTGCTCTGATCTGTGACAAAAATAATTAAAAATCACATCCTGGGATATAAAACTAAAATCCTTTATTTTAAAGTGAATGTAAACAAACTTTTAGTTTTTATTTAGGCATGTATTTAGTATACCCATGTATATACTTATTTAAATTATACACTCATTAATTAGACTCTCTTAAAAAGGAAAGAATTTGAAACTTCTGATCATAATGGAAGTTGCAAAGTAAACCAAGAGGACATCGTATATAAATTAGTATCTGGATAAACTTTTTGGTTAAATGAATCTTGCTAAAAGCACCAGATGTGAAGAAGGCAAAAGAGTAATTGTCAACATCAGTGACGCTAAGTAAATGTTTGACTTACTGATTACAACAAACCACTGCTGTTGATGGGAGTTTTGTGCAAATCGTTTGTTCTTGAATTATTCTTCCATGGTGAAAATACTGTTTGAATGCTTATTTTATATGTAATTACTTTGTCTATTTATATACAGCTATTTACCTCAGGAAAATGTCTTTTATTGTAAGTTGTTTTTTTGTAGTACGCAAGTCATTTTTCTGTAAAGAATATTGATTAGACTAATATTACTGGCTTTCAATTTTAAAGCTCTACACAGTTTCTAATTTGTCTCCATTAGTCGTAATTTTTGATACATGAAATTCTTCTAATTATCACTGAATGTCGTTTGCAACCTCATAGGGCTTTATAAATAATAAGTCTGAAAAATTAGACACTCTTCAGCTAATAGAAGTCATGAAATGACTTTAAAAAAACGGCATATGACTAAATACTCAGAACATGAAAACTCCTCTAATAAGACCTAGCTGAGCTGTGTGAGTATAATCAACAATCTTCCATTGCTGACAATATTTAGTTATATCTTTGGCATGTCATGCATATTAATTAGTATAATTGGAAGAGAAAAGAAAACATAAATCACTACCAAGAGACTTACTGAACATAGCTGTTGTTTTCTAAACGATAACAAAAAAAATAAATTAAAAGCCATGGATATTAGAAAACACCATGACTTTGGTTGCAGATTTTGGCTTGTCATCCATGTTAGTACTGTGCAAACACCTAGAGGTACTCCTGAAGAGAAAGAGAAGGCAAGATTCCTCTTTTAAGTAACTCTATTCTTCTGATACCCATTTTGTCATATCTTAATATATAAGAATATTTTTTCTCCCTCAAGCTCTCACTGCCAGGTGTCTCTAAGGTAAGGACCTAGACTTATGGCCCATAGCAGGCCACTTTGGCCTGTAGCATTTTTCCACCTGAACTACAGTCACAAGAGGTTCTTGTTCTACAACCTAAATTATCCCTTTGTTGATTGTCATATTTTAACTCCTGCTCACGCGCATCTTGGGTGAGAAGAAGATTTGATCTAAGCATTTGTGAGTGTCAGTCAATGAAAAGAGATGAATCACAATAAAAAAGAGGCAAGGATTAACTACAGAAAGATGAAGCAACCTATTCTTCTTTCTTTGTAGTGGTTTTGCCTGGTACAGGTTTTTGGTAGCACAGGGGCTGCAGGGCTAGCTTCTTTAAACAAATATCTGCCAGAAGCTTCCTCTGTAGAGGAAGTTGCTGTGCAGTTGTTAAACTACAGCAGCAACTGGGAGTGAGAATATGAAAATATCTCCGCAGACATCAATGTCAGTGGAGAAGGAGGGAGAGGAGATGCTTAGGCACTGAAAGAAAGATTCCTGTGACCTGTGGTGAAGACCATCATGAGGCATCTGTGCCCCTGCAGTCCACGGAGGCCACCGGGGAGTAGAGATCCCCTCGCATCCCATGGAGGACCCCATGCCAGAGCACGTGGATGCCTGAAGGGAGCTGTGACTCTGTTGGAAGCCCATGTTGGAGCAAGTTCCTGGTAGGACCTGGGAGCCCATGGGGAGAGAGGAGCTCACGCCAGAGCATGTTTGCTGTCAGGACTTGTGATCCTGTGAGGGATTCAGGCTGGAGTAGTCTGTTCCTGAAGGACTGTTCTCCTCATGGATGACCCACACTGGGGCAGTGTGTGAGGAGCTGCTCCCATGGGAGGCCTCATGCTGGAGTAGTTTGTGAGGAGCTGTAGCCCATGGGAAGGACTCACTCTGGAGCAGTTCATGAGGGACTGTCTACCGTGGGAGGGACCCCACAGTGTAGCAGTGGGAAGTGTAAGGAGACCTCCCCGTGGGAAGAAGCAGCAGTAAAGTCCATCTTTAATGAACTGACTGCAACCCCCACCCCCTATCCCCTGCACTGATGGGGAGGGAAGGAAGGAGAGTCCTGAGAAGAAGAGGGGTGAGGAGAGGCATTTTAGGATTTGGTTTTATTTTTCATTTCCCTGTTCTGATTGGTCATTAATAAATCAAACCTTTTTCTCCCTAGACTGAGTCTGTTTTGCCCATAACGCTAATTGCTGAGTGATCTCCCTGTTCGTATCTCAAATCACAGACTGCTCATTCTATTTCTCTCTCCCCTATCCAATTCAGGAGAGGGAGTGATATGACTTGCTGGGCACCTGGCACCCAGCCAGGGCTAAACCACTACAGTCTTCTCTTTCCATACACTCTTCCTAGTGGAGAGCTAGCTTTGATGAACTTGGTTTGTCTTTGCACCTCTGCAACCATTTCTTGGGATACTTTGCTCAGGCTCAAAGGAGTCTGAAAGAGCCAGACAAAAAGCTGTGTTCAAAGAGACCCTGCGAGCAAGAAATGCACAAATTTATAGTGTAAAACAATTGTTGACTCTCACTTTCAAATATTACAAGTCTAAGTTTTTGCATTCTCACTACCCTGAAAAAATAATCAAGGAGACTTTGCTGGTCAGGAGGTGCCAAGCAAGAGGAGATGGCCTCTGTCCCTGGATTGGATACTTCATGATGATGGGCTGTCTTCTGCTGATGCCACCTTTCTCCCTATAGGGTTTTATTCCTCTCTGTGTTGGCCTTTTTCCTTTTGAATCTGTCAACTGCCAACAAACATGATCCCCTCTATCTGCAATTTTACTCTTACTTTGCATGATTCTCTACATAGCCTTTCCTCTGTCCTTTTTCAGAGCTTACTTGCTCAGAAGTCTGAGACAAGTATATACAATGGGGACATGTCAGAAATAGGCCTCAGCCATAGGAAGACAGACAGCTGGAACCATGGTGGAGGCAATCACAGAACAAGAGGATTATGTTTCTTTTTCAGTGTATCACAGTCATGGGGGATTCAGAAGCTCTCCCTCTGTTGAACAAGATATCTTGTTTTATGCGGCAGTGGATCTAGTACAGTCTCCTCAAAGTTTGCTGATAACACCAAGCTGTGTGATGCGATTGACAAGCTGGAGGGGAGGGATGTCATGCAGAGGGACCTGGGCAGGCTTGAGAGATGGATGATTCTCATGAAGTTCAACAAGGCCAAGATTTTACACATGGGTTGGGGCAGTCCCAAACACACAGTCTGAGTGATGACTGGATTGAGAGCAGCCCGGAGGAGAAGGGCTTGGGGTTATTGGAAGATATAGAACTGAATATGAGCCAGCAATGTGCACTTGTAACCCAGAAATCCAACCATATACTTGGCTGCATCAAAAGAAACAGAGCCAGCAGGTCGAGGGAGGTGATTCTCCCCCTCTACATTGCTTTTGTGAGACCTCACTCAGAGTACAAAATCCAACTCTGTGGCCCTCAAAATAAGGACATAAAACTGTTGGAGTGAGTCTAAAGGAGGTCCACAAAGATGTTCAGAGGGCTGAAGCACCTCTCCTGCAAAGACAGGCTAGGAGAATTGTGACTGTTAAGCATGGAGAAGAGAAGGTTGCAAGGAGACCTTATAGACCCTAACTATTCAATGATTCTATAATTAGCAAGTGTTTTGCAGGATGACTACATCTATGTTCTGATTTTGTTTCTAAATGTAACTAAGAATATTTATTTATCTATAAAATTCATGAAACAGTTTGGCCCTAACTACACAGCAGATATCTAGATAGATATGCTTCTGTTATGAGCTCCACCTTAGAATTTGGGATGCTCTCTCACAGTTGTATTGTGCTCTTTACTAGTTTCCTATTTTTCAGTTCCTGATATATTTCAAGACAGCGCCCCAACTTTTTTGTTCCAAACCCATGATCCACTCACGTGACAGATTTTACAGAGGCTTCTTTGTACCCGCATTAAAACATATGTTGATGAAATCTCCAAGGGGAAAATAAAATTATACTGGAGAAACAGTGACTGTTTGTTTTATAATCGTACAGATGCCTAGGGTGACGTGTGTTTTCTCATTCAGAGTTTAATCACAGCACATTGTGTCAGTCATGGAAGACTGCTTGGAGCAGATTTGAAACGTCACCTGCCCACCTACTCAGCATGTACAGTTACTATGTGCTGTAACAAAATAAACAACTATTAAGTTAACATTTCAGTGACTGGTATCTCTAACAGACACAAAGAAAGCAAAGGAATCCCTTGCTGCCTTTGCATGTGATCGTATGTATGTTGAACAGGAACACTGGAGGGTATGTGATGAGGGTCACTGAAATCATATTTCCTCCTTGTGCACTAAATGTGCTGAGGTAATTTCCTCAAAAGCTTTTTTTTTTTTTTTTTTTTTAGGAGAGGTTGTTCATCGTTATGTGGAAATGTAAAAGTTGCAACATTATGCAAAAATGTCAATTTAATACCCACAGTAGTCATCACTCACACAGGGGTCTGACGAATTGTTTACTGACATGAACAGATAGATCCCCATTGTCTTCAAGCACTAAGCATCAATATTAGTAAGCTAATGACTACTTTGAGGCAATGGCTACCAATGACAACTGGAGGATTACAGAAGCTGACATCTGTTCTTGACAGAAATCTATTACCTGTATGCCAATTATGGTAAATAAATAATACTGAGTTCAGAAAATGAAGATGTTGTTAGCCTGACGTGGTCCACACAGCTGGAATATTTGATTTGAGCAAATAATTCATAACAAAAGAAACAACCCTTCTGCGAATCAATTGTTATTCTATAGAGCTTCTACAATGTTGATCAATTGTTAAGAAATTAAATGGAAAACATTATTCTTTTTACAAAGCAACACCTTCACCAGTTTTCAACCAGAGATTTTTCTGGAAATAACAATTAGTTGTTTCTAGGTGGATCTGAATCAAAGCCTTACTCTGAATGCAACCAAAGTTTGACTGAAGATATTGTGAATATTATCTCTTCTCCTTTGGGAACAATCATGTCTGTCTTTGCATTTTGGAGCTGTCTTCTCTGTCTTCAAATTAGTTTAATTAGCTCCTGCAAATTGAAGATAAAATGAGTTGCAGAGCTGCCTTATCAAGAAGTAACTTTGGTCAATTTAGGTCATTAAGACCATATCAAACCCTCAAATTACTGCTGTTCTCTGAGAAAAGGACTTTTTCTTTCCCCAGAAAAAAACTTACAGAGAATAAGCAGCCTAGATATTAAGGGGAAATGAGAAATTGTTTCAAATTTAACTTAGAAAGAAAAAGATAAGGCTATAAATCAAGGAAATGAGTCTGTATGAACTGGACTGTAACAATATCACTGTATTGCTCACTAATTTACTGAAAGAGTATATGTGCAAACCAAAGAATATTAAATTAATTCCAGAAAAGCTTTGGGTATGACTGCTGGACTTTCATTATCTGGACCCTGAAGTGAGGTTTGTAAGCTCTCTGAGCAATCTCATTACCCTTCTGTTTTGATTGGTAATAAATTAAGCTAATTTCCCCAAGTCAAGTCTGTTTTGCCCATGACACTAATTGCTGAGTGATCTCCCTGTCCTTATCTTGACCCATGAGCATTTTGTTACATTTTCTCTTTCCTGTCCAGTTTAGGAAACACAGTGACAGAGTGTAGGGTCAACCCACCACCCATGCTGTGGTTTCCCAGTCCACTTACAGCTATGTGAGAATGGTTTTTATGGGAAAGAAATGTCAGGTTTGCCTTTGCCAGTTGAAGGCTGAAAAACACTTCTCAGTGATAGAACATGTTCTGTATTATTTTATTGATATAATAAAAAAGTAGAAAGGGAATGTTAATATGCAAAGTGTGTGAAGACAGCTAGACATATTCACGGGAGAAAGGAAAGATGCAGATATGTCCTTTTTCAAAAATGCTTGGACTTCACCATAGTATTTCTGAACATGGCTCACATTTTGTTTCACAAGCTAATATAACTGCTGTATCACTGTAATTTTCCTCCCCTTTTCCACAGTGCATCTGCATCCACCTCCTGCTTCAAAGGGATTTAGCTATCAGCCAATTCCTCTGATCCTTGGAGGGGATGGAGGAGTGATCTTTGTACTGTTGGGGTTTAATTTTGGAGCAGAGGGGATCCTACTGAACACGTCATGTCACAAAGTCTGTGAGACAGCACATGAAATCTCTGAAGGGGATTTGCTCTGAGTGTTGTCAAAGCAAAGGATTAGCCTTGCAGTCTTACTCTGAAATTTGGTTGTGTTTTGTGCTTGGATAAAACATTGGAAGAAAGAAAACCCATTTGAAATATCTGAAGGCCCATGTGACTGTTTTGATCTCAGATTACACCACTGAGCTCACTTGGTTCTCCTTAACAAAAGAAAACAGCCAAATGCTGCTCAGTCATGGCCCTTGATCAGGATAAGAGTTGGGGCCCTGTCCTGAATTTCAATTTCTTTCTGTCCAAGTCATTTTGATACATTTGTCAGCCTTGTCTTCTTAATACTGTCTCTCGTCTTTTATCTTGAAAGTGCATTTTCTCACTCCCTCATACCAGTGCAAGGATTAGCCCATCCACCTCATTCACCATTGCAGGAGCCTTCTGTGCATGTCCTGTCCTGGGTCCCCTGCCAGGGGGCAACCCTTGCCTACCCAGCCCCAGCTCTCTAGACCTTCTCAACCCACTGCTCATGCAGGTCCCCCAAACCGTCAGTGTTCCTTAGATCCCATTCACCTCTAAACTGGATTCTACAGTCCCCTCTACTTGTCTATCCTACGGTTGCTCCATTTTGTCATCTTCACATCCTGCCAGACACCAATAGAGGGGACATCTTTTCATATGGAGAGAAGAGAAGAGTGGTGATGTGTGTCAATAACCCCTCAGAGCCAGCCTCCACCTGAACCTCAGGCTGTGGATGGCACAGGCAGGAACTCTCTTCATATGCTGGTGAGGTTTGGCACATCTTCCTCACAGTGTGCACCCTGGCCAATGACCTTTCTGTGGCAAAAGGTAGACTCTGTATCCCAGGTGTTTCAGGTCATCATCACACTGACAGCTCCTCCAGATCGTCTTGCTGAGACTTCTGTTGCACGTCTCCTCAACTCTCTTTGACTGAGGTCCAACTTCACCTTCTCAACCTGTCCCTGTCTGTGCTGTCTAGTCTCACCACTTGGAGAAGGAACTCAACATAGAACAGGGGTTTTTAACAACTTCTCCCTTATCAGTCATGCCTCCAAACAGTACTGTAACCCCAGCTCCATGGATGCCTCCTAAGATAAATGGGTGCTCTCAGAAGTGAGCTGCTGAGTGTCACTCACCAGCTACTCTTCCATTTGTCTGATGCCCTGATCCTCACATTCTTCCTCTGTTTTCATTCATTGTCCCCCATAACCAGCCATCTGTCCTCCTTGTATTTCATTTTTCATTTTCTTTCCTTCTTATGCAAATGCACAGCATCACCTCCAGGACTTACACAACTTTTTGTCCACTAGTGTTAATCATACTCCAAACATCTCTTTTCCTAGTGCTACAAACACCTCTTTCTTGGCATTTCAGCTTGTCTTCGAGAAAAGGGTATGACAATGCAGTCAGGAAAAAATATGAGAAATATAATGAGAATATAATACTATCAGAAATAATTTAATCCTGGAGTGAAATTCCTCAGTAGTAAACAATTTCCTCCAAAACAAAGCAAACTCTTCCACTTACAAATATGAAGGAAAGTCTTTTGTTCCTGCCTTTGATTTGCGCAACAACATGTATCTGTGTTTTGGATGAACGTTTGTTTCATTTATATTCATAAAGAAGCATAACTGGTTTTAGTGCAACACAATGTAGCATAAACAATATTGAACACAGTGACTTTACAGAGGTTACTTTATTCTGTAGTTTCTTAAGCACAAAAACAGCTCTGAAATCCTATTATTGTTTTAAAATGGAGACTTCAGACAGTTCAGATAAAAATGTACGATTCTCATGTATCATTTTTTAACTCCTTGTTTTTCAACTTGGTAGTCAAATATTTGAATTCCTCAAAAGATACAAGATATAAAATTTATAATTTAGGAATATATTATGAAATAAAAGAAAATAATTACTTCTATTATTACTTTGTCTTTTAAAAATATTATCTCATATTTCACGTCTAGTATGCCTTTAAGTCTCCAGTGCCTTATAAACACTTCAAAGTTATGATTAAACTGTTGTTTTGGTCTTTAATAGTACTTCATATTACTTTTTAAAGTATTACACTTAAACAGGCAGGACAGTAAGGAAATAAATCCCAGGAATTTCTGATCTTTTGGTGTATTGTCTTTGTGTTAAAATTTTCATTTTGATACAGAATTATATTTGAATTATATTATAGAATTATATTTGAATTCTGTCTGGGTTTTTTTTGTGAAAATCTCATCTTCTCTGAGTTCATGCCTTCATTCACATCCACTATTCCCCATATTTTAACCTCCTGTTATGCTATTTTGCACAAATGAGAGATATAAAAGTTTTATATAAACTTTAGTTTGATGGTTGCTTTTAAGGAATTCTGAGGGAAAAGCTGCAGAAATGTGAGTGTGACTTGAATCTTAATACTGGCTTAATTTTTAATTTTAATTTTGCTTGAATTAAGTGCAAATAAGAATTCAACACAGACTACAGAGATCAGTTTAGCATAAATTTGGAAACCTATAGATTTGCAGATGGTTCTGTCATACATGTAAGTTCTTCTGTATTCCTAAAAAGAGCTCCATTAAAATAACAATCCATCCAGGTGAGAGGCAGACAGCAAGAGCAGACAGCAGATCATTGCAGGAAAATAATATGAAGTATGAAAATACAAAATAATTGACTATGTGAGAGAGAAGCTGGATTTCTGAGTCTGAGGAGAGTTTGGAGACATGAGGGAAGAAAAGAAAGTGCCTTAATGAGGAAAGGCCATCCACAAGGCAGACAAAGCCAATCTCCATTAATGAGGACCTCGGACAGAGCTGCAGCAGGCAGGCAAAGGCGTTTGTCAGGGCGGCATGGCAGCCGGTCTCAGGTCTGACTCAGGCAGCAACAGCAACAAACATAGACACAGCAGGTAGCTTTTCACAAAGCCAGACACTAATGTCTGTAATCCCTGAGCTGATGATCCAGACACTCTGGAGAAAGGTAGACCTCAGGTAGGAGAATTGTTAATTTTTCTGCTGTTTTATTACAAAAGGAAGCTCACATGACAAAATTATATTGACAAGAACAGTTTAAGCAAGGTTAAATTGTATTCCTAATCTTACCTTTCTTCCTTTTCCCAAAAAACATTTACTAAAATCAAACACTGAGAAGTTAACTTGCGTGTGACTCACACAGATCCTTTTTTTTGTTGCCTCTGATTTTTACACCCACACAGACAGACAAAATACTGTTCATATTGGTTTAATTGGAAACACTGCCATTATTTCAATAGGAGCAGCATCCAATATAGTATAGGTGGGTTACTGAGTTTCCATGGGATATCTATTGTCACTATTCGCTTCCAGGATCATGCAGGTCTATTACAGGAGCACATAATGCCATATGACAATTATAGTATTAAAGATCAGTACATTGTAATCACGTCCAAATTGTCAGCCTTAGTGTAGAACATTGCTTGAAGGGAAAACTGTTCTGTTGCAAACAAATGCTTAAAGAATAGAAGTAGCCAGATGATTTCACGGTACAACAGTGCATGCAATGCCTGATTTTCTATAGGAGACCATCAAGAGCTATCTAAATCATCACATTCACCCTAGTTAGGGCTTCATGTAGTTCAAATTCATATAATTCTTTTTTGAAGCTATCACATGAGTTCCATAAACTCACATGGCAACAATGCTTGGCTTTCAAACCACTTTCATAAAATAGCTGTACAGAGTCCATTTCAAGCCATGGAAATTAATAGTTATTTTGACAGCCAAGGCAATGATGCTGAGATGCTAAAAACTACTTTCTACGTCATTAACCACAGCCTTTCCCCCTTGCTAGAGTAGTTAGTTAAAAAAAAAAAAAAAAAAGGCAAGCTACTTTTTGTCATGACAGCTTCTCAACAGCTCGTTTTGTAGACGATTAATCACAAATGTCTTTTCACCTTTCAAAAAAATTATTTTAGTTTTTTGCATAGCAGGACAGCTATAACATTCACCAAACTGTCATACTGAGATAGAAAATGTTAAAAGTGAAGTTTTTTTTTTCTTTTACATTTGGGTATTCTAACCTTCCAAAAACTTGAGCCAGTCCAAACTGTAAGCAGCTTCTCAAACACAGCCTCAGTGTAACACTACCCAGCAGCTGGTATAGACTCCTCAGCATAACTCTTGTTAACAGAAAAAGTCATTTTAACAGACCTTTTGGATTATCATGAGACCTCATGAGTGTTTACCAAGCAGCTGAGTCAAACCTGGAGTGCTTTAGGAAGAATGACAACCTCTGAATCTAAGGACCGAAGAATAAAATTCCCTTCTTTGTCATAATAGAGGGAGGAATCATAGAATCATAGAATGGCAGGATTGGAAGGGACCTTTAGAGATCATCTAGTCCAACTCCCCCGCAGAAGCGGGTTCACCTAGATCAGGTCGCATAGCAACATGTCCAGGTGGATCTTGAAGACCTCCAAGGATGGAGACTCCACACCCTCCCTGGGCAGCCTGTGCTAGGGCTCCGTCACTCTCACCGTGAAATAGCTTTTTCTTATATTTAAGTGGAACTTTTTGTGTTCCAGCTTCATCCCATTACCCCTTGTCCTGTTGCTAGATACCATTGAAAAAAGCATTGCCCCAACCTTCTTCTGACACCCACCCTTTAGATATTTGTAAATGTTCATAAGATCTCCCCTCAGTCTCCTCCAGATTAAACAGCCCCCGTTCCTGCAGCCTTTCCTCATATGCAAGATGCTCCAGAGGTCTGATCATCTTGGTGGCCCTGTGTTGGACTCTCTCCAGAAGTTCTCTGTCCCTCTTGAGCTGAGGGGCCCAGAACTGGACACAGGACTCCAGATGAGGTCTCACCAGGGCAGAGTAGAGGAGGAGAAGAACCTCCCTTGACCTGCTGGCCACACTCTTCTTGATGCATCCCAGGATGCCATTGGCCTTCTTGGCCACGAGGGCGCATTGAATGTGAAGAGCTTTATATTCAGATATGTTTTGAAGCACTGACTGCACTCATAAATCAGCCTTGTCTGCACAAAATTAAAAGCAGACATCAGAATGGACTACTGTCTTCCGTCTGTATTATTGCCAGTTTGCTTGAATTGATTTTCAACCCAGAAGATGCATATTTGGCTTAGGAAAATCCCAGGACCAGCTAAGTGCTCCACAAGAAGTCTGTGCATGCTTTGCCCCGTTTGGATGTGATTTAATCAGAATGAACTGCTCCATGAACAGGTGCTTGGACCTACACTGGGATTGCAAAGAACAATCCAGACCTAAGACTGAATCTGTGCTTTGTACATCTATTGTAAGGATAGAGTGTGAGGTAGAAATATTTTGACAGCAGACTTTGGCTTGCCATTCAAGTCCACAGAGATGTTTTTCTTTGGAGAAAGGAGCACATTTGTCCATAGAGCTCAGCACTAGATAATCATACACACAGATAAGAAATGCTATAGGAACCAAAGGTCCAGTGTGCAATCTGCACACTTTTCTCAGCAAAACAATTGTATTATGAGAGCACTGACATGAAACAAATGCATTTTACTGTATTTATTAATACAAGAACTGGATTGCCAGAAAGATCTCAGGGAATGATAAATAGGTTGTCTTCTTTTTTTTAATTGAGTATGGTAAAGTTAGTATTGTAGACTTTGAAGAACATAGGAGATCTGAATTCCATTAATTTCCTGGCTATTGTAGTGGTGTAAATAGACAAAATTTTCTACAGCAGGGAACCAACTTGATAGAAGGGTTGAATCCACTGGTATACAAGGGGACTGATTAAGAAGATATTGCAAATGCTGTTTATCTGAAAATGCTGAAAATAAAATAGCTAGAAAAGAACATTCTGTATCATTTGAAACATTAACTTTTAAAGGACCAGCAAAGCGTTGCTCTTCTGAAAAAGTATAAAATATAGACTTACTGATAAAAGGAGTTTGGAATTTATTTCAGTGCAACATTTTACATCTTCAAAAATTCAGAATTTTCTTGTGGAGAAGATTATTTTTGTCTTTTTAAAAAAAGATTTTCAAATTTAAACTGGCAATCTTGCTATTCAGAACTTCAGTAAGAACTTGCTGTTTAGAATTGCATGCTGTAAGATCGTAGGAACAAGCATATTTTCTAAATATAGAAAAAGATATTCCTTCAATTAATTTGTTTGAAACTAAATATCTAAGTTAAATTTTATTTCCCTGTATTTTAAGTTATAAAAACTGTCAAAATCAATTTACAGACTTTTCTGAGAGGTCAAATACAGACAAATTATCAAAAATTTACAGGGTAGAAAAGTGTTTTTCACTCAGCTACACTCCTAGAGGTATTTCCCAGAGCTTCTAAACATCAAATCTCAACTACAACATTCATTTCTGTTTAAAGACTAATAATCTATTCATAACAATCTTAATGATGATAAGTATGCACTAAGTAGAAAAAAAAATAAATGATTGCCTACAGCATTAATATTTGGATATCCAGGACACAAAACTCATCTTTATCCTCTGAATTCTGAGTCACAAACTACTATTGTCTTCTAGTAAAACTCCTATGACATTGTGTGACTAAGCAACACTTACTGACAGGGTTATCACCTGAGACAATGCCTCAATAGTGTGTTGCATCCTTGTGTATCATCCTTGGCCTGCTGGTAGAAAATGGTAACTTATTATCTTTGCATGGATGATTCACTGCAGAGGTGCCAGGAGCAGTGACCTCACCTTAGAGTGACAACACAAAATTCAAATTGGTAGATACATTGGATGCATTTAAAAACAAATTCTTTAGTTTGTTCTTCAGAAGTTTTGAGAAAATGAAAACCCATCGAAATTTAGGAAATCATCTAAACATAAAGAAACAGCCAAAGTTTTCAATCTAGAGTTACAAGCCTCAACATGTTGTAAACAGTTTTGAGAGCTGTGAACCATCACTCTGTCAATAAGTGATAAATGGTGGGAATGCAAACATTTTCCTATTCCCTGACATAGTACTCTGTTCACAAGGACAATGCTAGAAAAGCTCCCTCAGCCCAGTAACAAATCTATCCTAAATTTTTTATGATATAGCTATGCAAAAAACAGTCACTTTTCCTCTGACTACTGCAAAGTGGACAGAGAAGACTGAAGCAGTTGAGACACAAGGAGAGGCACAAAATATTCCTTTCCTTTTGTTTCCTGACTACATGGATAGTGAAAATATTTAAGGCAGACAGGAACCCTCCTAACTGGCAAATTTTTAATCTGCTGCTCATATGAACAGCAGGATGAACAGTTGCCTGATTATGTATGGCATACATTGCAAGGCCTCTTATTCAAAGGAAGTAGGTTAATATCATGAAAGATCTACTAGTTCTCAAATGTAAATTATCATGCTTGCTGTATATACATTAACCATATCAGGATGTGTTGGTGAAATACATAAATCTGAACAGAAGTGTTTATTCATTCAACTCTGAGAAAAAAATAAATAGTGCTTTATTAGGAATTACAAACAGGCCATATGATAAACCAAAATTGCATGAATCATTTTCACTTATATTTTAAGTGACAGAAGAGCATAGTCTCATTATATATTGGATATCTTTGAATATATGGTTTACCCAGACAAACAATAATGTAAAGTGTTATGTTGAGGTTTTTACATAGTGGCATACCCGTGTCAACCCAGAATCTGCATTGTGTACGTCGCTGAGGATTATGAAACTATCCTATACAGCTTTATGTCATAAGATAGGGGGTTTTTGAGCTATACATTTCAATTCAGCAAAAATGATATCTTTCTACTGGATTCTCATAGGGAAGTAAAATAGCCCATAACAGTCTTGGCTTAATTCCATAACTTTAAAGGAATTGTAATGTACCTCTACTATAGTTTCACAAGCCCAAATCAATTTTTCCTTATAGTCCTGTAGCCTTTTCTAACACCAGTGCCAATAATTAAATATCGGTTGCCTTCAGACATAGAAAGTAGCTGTGACACTGAAAATGTTGTGTCATGAACACCAGAGAATCTTCAGAAAGGTCTCTCACCAATTTTCTCCAATATTAATTAATCAAGAAAAAAGTGTCCCACCCTTCAGGATATAGGATTTCCTTAACACAGTTGGTGTGGGACAAATCTTGTGGAAAGGGACAAATCCAGGAATCAAGCATCACTTCTCCACAGAAACATTTGATTAAGAACTGCAGTTTCATGTCAATGCAGCTGAAGTAACTCAGTTCTGGACAGAAAACTATCTGCAGTGATAATAACAGGAGAGCAGGTGATTTTTAGCATTGATAGAGTAACAGCATACCTTCAATTTTAAGTTTAAGAAAGTAAAAGAATAAAATTAATGGTGTACTTATTTGACTTTTATCCATCTCTGTCATGAGTTTGTGTGGAGCTGTTTCTGATAACAGGGAAGGAGAGTAATGATGGCCTCTGTAAGAACTCACTTGAAAGTTTCCTTGGCTCTGAGTCAGATGCACTTCTGGGACTGAGCCAATTGAGCACCTCCACAATTACTTTTTAAGAAGAATCTGGAAGACAAATGATTCTTTCTGGGATGTGATGGAAGGAGGGTGATGATGAAGCTGAGATCTGTTGGTAGCTAGTGGAGGACTCCAAGACAGGGGTGATTGTGTTAGGAGAAGGCCATGAATTTGTGAGGAAGTGGAGTTAGAGCTGAATGTGGCTCAGGTTATGCTGCCATGAAGGAGATCCACACTGGAGGAGTCTGTGGGGAGCTGCAACATTCGAGAAGACTCACACTAAAGAAGTTCTTTAGGGATTGTATCCCATGGGAGAGACTCGACATTGGAACAGGGGAAGAATGTGAGGGGTCCTCCTCCTCTGAGAAGAAAGAAGTGGCAGAGAACATCTATGAGGGACCAACCACATCACACGTTCCTTATTCCTTGCACTGCTGATGGGGAGGAAGTAGAGATATTGGGAGTAAGGAGCTGAGCCTGGGAAGAAGAGTGGGGTAGGAGAAGGAGATCTTAAAGGACCGTTTGTATTTTTCTCATTATCCAGATCTATGTTTGCTTTCTATCTGTTCTGTTTCTAGTTGGTAGTAGATGAAAGTATTCTTATTTTCTTCCCTAAATTCACTAGCTGAGTATATTTTGCACATAACAATAATTGGTAGTGAGCCCTCCCTGCCCTTGTCTTGATCCACAAAGCCCTTAGTTATCTTTCCTCCTGCCATCTTGCTGGGGCCTCTGTCATCCTATGAAAGCGATGAGGTGTGGGGTGGGGTTGAGTAGCAAGTAGCTGTGTGGTCCTTCATTGTTAGAGGAGCTTAAACCAGGACAATCTCTTACCTTCTTCTTATACTTTTGTTTTGTTTCTGTCTTCTTGAGTTGTCTTTTTGACTTTCGATGCATCATTTGTAATCACCTAAGGTCTCCTGAGAGACCCTTGCACCTACATGTATCTCATTCCATGTCTTCGGAGTAATCTAATATGTGATTCTTGCAGTCAATATTTTCCAATAACTTTCAACAAATTCTGTAGACAGTAGAGTCTAAACCAAATTGCTTTCAGATCATCCTTGATTCTCATTACATTGTAAGCTGCGTATTCTCTACCAGAAATATTTATGAACCTCCTCTACTTTCTTCCAGTATTTTGATTTTATTCTGATAGCCAGCAAATGTCAACTTCAATTCATCCACTATATCCTCTAGGTTTATTTTCTTTCAAAAATATGTTGGTACCAGAGCTAGTTTGGACCTAGTGAGCTATGACAGATGATGGCAGGCTGCTATTGCAGCATTCTTTAAAGTGTTCATAAATCCCACATGAAAAAAATGTTCTCTCCATAAGGCTTTGCATTTTGGAGTGATTTTTATTAGAACCTTATTTCATTTCCAAAGAAGCTGAGAAGATTTTTCTAGACAATGTGAATGGACTTCTTTGCCTCTAATGCTCTCCAAATAAGAGATAATATTGCCTGCATTCTTAATATAGAAAGTTTGAGCCAAGTTTCTTTGTCAAAAACAGAGGCCAGGTAACATTGAATGGATGAGTTGTTTGCGTGATTCTAAATAGAAGCCAAAGTAGGAAGGAGAAAGATGAAGTTTAAAACAGTCCCAGTGATGCTTTCCCTTGCAACAACAGCAACAGCTCATGCCAGGGACTCCTCCCTCCAACTCCCTGTGCTATGAAATACTGAGAGCATGGGGCACCACAGTTGGCCTGGTACACTCCTTCCCATTCCTACACTGGCAACCATCCTCTTGCACCCAACAGCTTGTGCAGAGAACTTGGGGGCCTTTATTCACTTCTGGAGATACAAGCATACCAGCTGAGGAATGGATGATCTGCCAATTGGCCTTTTCTTGTGGATGACCTCTTTCTGTAATCCCGTTTCTGGGGATTAAGGAAAGACAAGCATGTTTGCATAAAAAAATAGAATGATGATTTTTTTCCCCATCTAACAGAGTAAAACAAATGTTTTAAAGATTTTTCTTCATTAGACTTCATGCCATCTGAGTTCTTGTCTTGAAACATTAGTCATGTTAAGTAATGTTTTGCCAAATTCATCCAACATACATTATACATTCAGAGAAGTTATGCTTCCAGTAGTGAGGAATATGAGTATTTCAAGGTTAAGAATCAAATTAGTCTACATTCATGCTTATTTGAAAATAGTTGACAATTAATTAGGGCTTAAGGAAATGGCTCAGATCTATTTCCATTCCTTGCATCTTTTTTTTTTTTTAAGACAAACCTATCAGAGCTAGGCATAGCCTGAGCCTGTTAGCCTCAGAGATCACACAGCATAAATAACAACTGATGTAACAGAATGACCCTCATAGTTTACTGTCACTACTTTCTCTGACCCTGTCTCCTGATGTCCTGACATGCTGACTGGACTTTCCAGATGGACCTGACTTGTTACCTTATCTTGTCACTGAATCATTGATGGACTATGTCCCTATCACCACACTGTTCCTGTCTGAGTATTGTGGAACTGCCCTCTCAAGTTTGCTCTTCCTGTCTGTGCTAGGGTCACCGTCTCCTAGCTCATCATTCTTACTGGAGCAGCCTTGCTTTTGCTATTCCCTGACATATGTATCTACTGGAAGCATTTGCCTCAAAATTACCTCTTTCCACTGACCAATTAATGATGAGATACATACTTCAAATGTAACTAATCCGCTGTAGACATGGGAAGGAATCCCACCTAAGGTAATCATTTTCTGCCCAGTGCATCCTAGAAGTTACTGTATGTGGTTTAATTAATTCTAATTATCTACAGATATTTTCTATTTTTAAATATTTTTTCTTAAAATGCAATATATATCCTTATATTTTCATCTGGACCACTATGAGATTTCTAGAGTCATTCAGTTGCTTTTGAAATGTATGATCTTTGATAAAATACACCGATTAACTCTTCTTTTTCTTGAAATATTCTGTACTTGTAGCTGGAAGGAGGACTTGAGTGTTATTATGAGACATTCACTTGTGCTCTCCTTAAAACCCCTCTTCAATTATCTCCCTATCTTATCTCAGGATTTGTTAGTGCTATGTCAGAAAAATTGTCCTTTAAACACAGATTTCTCCTTTCTAAACCCCATTCCATAGGAAGAAAGTTCCAAGTGTTTTGATGTGTTTTTTTTTCCTCTTCTGTGTGTTCTGGTGATATACCTAAACTTTTAACACAACTCTTGACTTTGAATACAGTTTACTATGAATCAAGCATGAGAAAAAATTTCTTCCTGCTAGAATTGTACTTGAGGAATTGATCAAAAATCCTTTCTAGGTTTTTGACAGAGAAAATCAAAATGTTGAAAGTTCAGAAGTTTAAGGTTTTGCTGGCAAATTCCATTCCAGCACAATCAGCTACATTGACAAAAAGAGGAGGATAAGCTATGCACAAGCTTATACGTTGGTTTTGTTTGGTTTTGGTTTTTTTGTTTTTTTTTAAAGAGTACAGCAAGCTTCAGAGCTATAGAATCATAGTTTCAAAGAATCATTTCAGCTGGAAGAGATCTTTAAGATTATTGAGTCCAGCCTTTGTCCCAGTCCTACCAACCACTGGACCATTTCCCTAAGTGCAACATCCACTTTTCTCTTAAACACTTCCAGGAACGGTGACTCCAGCACCTCCCTGGGCAGCCGATTCCAATGCCTGACAACCCTTTCAGTAAAGAAATTCCTCCTCATATCCAGCCTGAACTCCCATGGTGCAACTTGAGGCCATTTCCTCTTGTTCTATTGTTTTTACTAGAGGAAACTGGGAGTGGTCCATAAGTGACTGTATCATTTCTATCTCTCCTGAATCTTCCTACTCACTTGTCAGGAATATTGTTCTTTCAAAGGTTTATTCATACCCCCTGACTACTGAGTTCTGCCAGGTTTTATCATTCTTTATATATAGTACATTGTGTAAGAACTGCAGACACTGTAAGGTCCCATACTTCATATCACATGTATTAGCACACTGACTTAATAGTTTCCTGCTCTTGAAATAGGATATTCGTTTTGAAATGCAATAGTCCAAAATAAACATATCTTTAAGATCTGTGTGATTAAGAATGTCTCAATATTAATGTTTTATTATTTACTATTTACTATTTTACTATTGTACTATTGGTATTGCTCCTAATTATGGGATTACAGGATTTCATCAAGATGGGAAAGTCATCTTTCAGTATTTTGTATCCTACTATGAGCTGTATGAAATGAAAATAAGCCTATATTTATTTTATGTACATAAAGCATAAGACAAGATCAAATAATTGGAGATATATATATATATTTAAATTTCAGTATCACTGCAATTGAAAATAAATAAAGTTCTTGCTACTCTTTCTCATACAAATCCCTCATTCTCTATATATATATGTCTTACATGGATTCATGGATTTTTCTTACTCTAAACTGCATACAGTTACCAAAATCTTCCCAGAAGGGGATAAAGCTACATAACATCAAAACTCCCACTGTAAGAAACAGTGGGAGTAAAGATAATTTTATATAGTTAGATTTAGTCGTAAATTGTAATGAGAGTTTAAGACGTAACAAAAGACTTGGATTAATGGGAATGAGTTGTATAATAGAAGCTGCTCTGATGATTTCATTAACAATGGAAACATTTGCAAACATAGGAACCATGCAGCATACTGCAGAAGGAAGATAATAAAAATTCTGTGATTACCCCAATGCACTTATTTTAATGAGTTTACAGAGCATCACACTTCATAATGTGTAATTTCTGTTTACAACAAATTATCGTTAGGTTCCAAATTTGAGAAAGCAGTAAGTACTTATTTCATAACATGTAAGAGATTATTAGATGGGATATACTGAGATATATAATAGAAAAAAAAAAAAAATGGATGGCATCTTTTTTAAGCTCTTTACTGTGCCTGAACTACAAGTCTTCATGACTGGGGAATGTGAAGATGTGGTTGCATACAGACGTCAGCTCATATCTACTAGTAATAAAGTATAGCAGTCCAGAACTTTACCTGCTGAGGTATAACACTTGTTGCCTTACGTCTATTTGTGATATTTTCTGATATTAAAAAAAAAAAAAAGTGAGATGATCTTTTGTGCAGGCAGAAGAAAATAAGCCTGTTTTACAATGCTCATTCAGAGCTGTTTAAAATTATTCTGTAGACTCAACTAGCAATGTTAGAGTTAACATTAAGTTTCCTAAAGCACAAGACAAATCCTCTCCTATGTTCTTCAGCATACAATGCGGGAACTGTAGCAGAAACAATCCTTCTGTCTTTCTAATACACAAAAATTCTTCACAGCTTAGAGGTATTCAGCTGCTGTTGTTATCTTCCAGGTATACCAGCACAAGAGCCTTATAATACTAGAAGATGTATTGGGTTTATGTGCCCAGGTACTGGCTTTGGCAGGGAGGGCTGCAGGAGTGGCTTCCATGAGAAGAGTATACCTGTTCCCATGTTCTATAGTATTAATTCCAGACATCTCCAAGAGTGAACCACCATTGCTGACCAAAGCCAAGCCCATCAATGATGTTGCTGGAACCTCTCTGATAACATATTTAAGAAAGGGTAAAAATTATATGCAACAGCTGTGAGAGAGAGAAATGAGAATATGTGAGAGTAGCAACCCTGCAAACAACCAGGTCAGTGAAAAAGAAGACAGGGAGGAGGTTCTCCAGGTGCTAGAGCAGAGATTCCCCCATAGACCATCATGCATCATATGGTGAGGCAGCCCTGCCCCTGCAGCCATGGAAGGCACAGGGGAACAGAGACCCACCTGCAGCCCGGGGAGGATCCCAAGACAGTGGGTGGATACACCCAGAGGAAGCTGTGACCTGTGGAGAGAAGACCACACAGGAACAGGCTCTTGGCAGGAACTGTGGCCTGCAGGGAACCTAAGCAGTCCATTCCTGAAGGAATGCACACTGTGGCAAGGCTCCATGCTGAAAAGTGTCTTGACAAACTGCAGCCCATGAGAAGAACCTGTAGTTCACTGTATCCTGTGAGAGGCATCCCCTACTGGAGCAAAGGAAGAGCTCAGAAGATGTAGAAGTGAGGGAAGGTTTTTTATTTTTTATTTGATTTCTTGGTACCATTAATTGAAACTTATTTAATTAACCTACCCAAGTCAGGTCTGTTTTGCCTGTGACGATAACTGGTGAACAATCTCCCTCATCTTATCTCGACCCACAAACTTTTTCATCTCATTTTTTCCTGCTGTCCTCCTGAGAAGGGAGAGTGAGAGAGCAGCTTGGTGGGAAGCTTAACTTAACACTGAAGGTAATTTAAATTATTTTAAAAAAAGTGATAGAGGATAAAAATAGAAATGAAAGGGGTTTCTCAAAGAAATATTTGAGATGTAAAAAATGTCATATCATCAAGCTATAAAATTAAGAATCTAAAATTTTCATCAGCACAGTATAGCTTCCTTATTTCCAAAGTAATCACATCTATATTTGAAACACTTTTAACATTTGTTTATTAACTTCACTTTGAATTAAATTTAAACCCAGTTCTGAATGTTTGCAATAGATTTTCTTTATCTTGATACTCTCTAAAGATAAAGAAGAGAAGAAAGGATGATGCTGACCATTTGCTGTGGAGAATAATTTCAGTGACTCAACTTTTTATTATGAGAAAACATTGAAATTAAAAGCTTTCCAAATTCTCCCTGATCCTTTTCACAGAACTGAGCTTTTCTAGAGTCTCCAAACTTCATATTAGTCTGCAATGGCTCTGGTTGAGATGGAGTTAATTTTCCCCATAGCAGCCCTCATATTGATGTTGACAACACATCAGGTGTTGACAATACACCAGAGATTTGGGTATTGATGATCAGTACTCACACAGCATCAAAGCTGCATGTCTAACATTCCCCCTCAACAGTTGGCTGGGGGGTAGGCAAGATCTTGGGGAGGGACATAGAGAGGACAGCTGACTGTTACCAAAGGAATATTCCATACACCTACTCAGCAACATAAGCTAAGAGAAAGAAGCAGGGGAAGCGAGTATGCATTGATTATTATGACAGTTGTCTTCTGGGACAACTGTTACATGCTTCCTGGGAAGTGGCTGAATGTTGCATGCTAATGTGAAGTAGAGAATAAATATTTTGTTTTCTTTTTTTTTTTTCCATGTGCAGCCTTTGCTTCTACTTTATTAAACTGCCTTTATCTTGACCCATGAGTTTATTTCAATCTTACGTTTTTTCCCCTCCAACTCCACCTTGCTGAGGAGGCAAATGATAGAGTCGCTTGGTGAGCACCTCGCATTCAGCTAAAGTCAACTCACCAGACTATCATATATAATTTTAAGGATTTTGGCAGAGACCATTCAATTACAAGGAATTAGTAGGCTAGCTGTATAAATCACATTAACAAGATATTCAGTTCATGTATTGTATTATTGCTGTTATTAACAGAAATTACACAGACAAATCAAAATTAACAAAGAGTGCAACCAGTCTGTTCAACTTCTGTAACCCCATCATACATACCTCTAGGGATTTACTCATTCTACCATCCCAAATGAGATTAAACATTACAAGGAAGACTTTTTCCATTAAAAGTATAGACAAGTGTAAGATAGATACTAGACTTTAAGATGAAGAGAGAAATGTGTGACAAAACCTGAACTTACTTTTAAATATCAAAGCTGTTCATATCCTATTGCAAAAACCAATATAAATGAAGTGTGAGAATTTTTTCTGCTTTCAAATTACTGCTATGTACCAATATGTTCTGGTTTAGTTTAGCCTTACAAAGCAAGTACAAAGCAAGATAACTAAAGTTTGGTAAAACTTGCTAGATAAGCAGCAAATTAGAACTAAAAAGTACAGTGGGGTTTCTTAAATGGTTTTTGAATCATATTGAAATTGCTAAATCGGTTCTGATTCCTTCATTTGCCTCTGACTGCAGATAGCAACAGAAAGCAACTAGAGCCTTGCAGAGAAGAAAAATAGCCTTGTTTTGAAAAACCTCAGCCAAATATATAATTTGAGAAAGATGCAGTTTTCACAGAGAAACAATAGGAGAAACATATATTAAAGATAAGTAGATTCTTAAGGACAGATTTAATATATTACCACTTCCTGAACAGGAATAGCCTAACATGCATTTTTTTTTTCTCAAACTCAACTAAAGTTCTTTTAGAGAGCTATGTCTTGAGTGTTAATAAACAGCAATGAATCATGTCCATTTGTTTGCAAGCAACTCTTGTGCCCAGGAGTACTCTGATACAGATTTATTACTTTCTGTGTAAATGGGAACCCTGCTTTTCAAAATGCTTATTCTGTTTTTTTCCTAGAAGAGGAAGTTAATGATACTGGTATAAGCAGTTGATTAAAAGGTTTCAGGAGTCCAAAACCTATTTTTGCTATTGAACACCTCTTTCATCTTTCTGAAAAATAAATACAGGCTTTTCATGCAGGACACTTGAAAAAAAGGATCCTTCACCCGAGCTGTCTGTGTAATTTAACTTAGTTACTGAGTTTAGGTAGATGTTTCCTGGAGTGTACAGTTTCCAAAAGATGAGAAGTTCAAATAAGAATCCCTTTTTATTTTGTCTGATATTGTCAAAAGAAATGAAGCCAGTTTAAAATAAATAAAAAAAAAAAGAAAATGGTAGAATGAAAATGAAATCTTTCCAATGATTATCAAAAAGAAAATAGGCTTTTGTTAACCAGTGAATTCATATAATTGAAAGAATTATTCTGAAGGAATGGTCACCCACTTTAGTGGGTCCAGAAGAGGGCCATGAAAATCATCAGGAGATTGAAGTATCTCCTGTATTGGGACAGGCTGAGAGAATTGGGCTTGTTTAGCCAGGAGAAGAGAAGGCTCCAGGGAGATCTCATGCAGCGGTCTTCCAGTACCTAAATGAGAGCCTAAAGGAAAGAGGAGAAGGGACTCTTCAGCAGGAAGTGCAGTGATAGGATGAAAAGTGTTTTAAAGTGAAACAAGGTAGATTTAGATTAGACATGAGGAAGAAATTATTCACTGTGAGGTTGGTGAGGCACTGGAACAAGTTGCCCAGATAAGTTGTGCTTGCCTTGTCCCTGGAAGTGTTTAAGGCCAGGCTGGATGGGCCTTTGAGCAACTTAGTCTAATAGAAGGTGTGCCTGCTCATGGCAGGTGGATTGGAACTTTTCATGAGTTTGTGTGGAGCAGCTTTTTGCTTGGTAACAAGTTGGGAGGGAGCTGCAGTACTTCTTGCAGATGGAATACTACTGCAGGTCTCATTAAATGGTTCTAAAAACATCCCCCAGCTCTGAGATGGACCCACTTCCAGCCTGGTTAGGCCAGTCTAGTGCCTCTGCCATCGTTATTTAAGAAGGGAAATCTGAGCTGGAAGAGGAGGTGGAGGAGAGGTACAAGATGGAGATGGTCATGCGGACTCCACAGTCAGAGAAGGAGGAAGGAATAAGTGCTGGACCAGACAGGACTGAAAGCCACCAGCAGCTGCAGGTGAGTGTGTCTGGAAGGGCAGGAGACTGTGTGAGGAGACAGCCATGGCGCAGGCCATGCTGGAGAGCCTCCAGGCCCCAGAGACACACAGGAGGCAAAAAGGAGCTGCAGCCCTTGGGAAGAACGGACATTGGAGCAGCCTGTGCAGGGCTCTCAGGTGTGTGAGGTACTCCAAGGAGGAGCAGGGAGGACCAGTGAAGAGTCCACTTGCCTTGAGGAGAGACAAACATCAGGAGTCCTGATCCAAAGGATTTTAGGGTTACTAATGAACAATATCTTAATGAAACAAGTCTACAGAGGAAATGAAGTTAAATTATCTCTTCTTCAAGATTGAAATCAACCAGATTATTTCTGTTTCAAAATTATTTCTTAACGTTTTGACTGTTGCACACAATAGAAGAAAATGTAGGCTTCAAACAGAAAATAGAGCTAAATTAGTAAGAATTTATTCGGGAATAGCTAGCAATTTAAAAGAAGCTGGAACTGTTTGGCTCAATTTCTAAGTAAACACTTTTTACAAATATGAAGCCAAATTTATCTCATTATAGGTTGAAAGACCATAACATTTAACTGAAAAATCCCATAACAGTTTTAGTAAGACTCCACATTAATCTCATTGTGTTGACAATAGTAACTAGATGAGAGCACTGTGACAATCAATCATTATCTTAACTCAATTTTTCCTAAACTATCACTAAAAAGCCAGTTATTTCTGATACTTTTCCATCTAGAGTTTTAGGTATCTGTAAACACACTCATGCATGCACAGGAAAGCACTTAGCAATGAATCAAATAACCAGAAATTACTACTTATATTCTTTTACATTCCAGGTAAACGAGGTTATCAGGTTATGAAATACTGTAGTAAGCTGTATCTGCCAAAGGAGTATTTAAATCTTGTGATGAAATTACAATATTTTTCAAGTGATAAGACAAGCACCATTGTTATTCTGAGAATTGCTTAGGGTAAAACCAAAAACTGTATAAAATTTGCCGTGGTCTTAGACATATTTTCTCATTTAAAGAAACCTCATACATACTGAATAACTACATCAATACTTTGCAACATTTTTCCAATGCTTGTAATTTTTATTTCAGCTTTATAACACAACCTGTTATTCATTCTGAAACAAGTGGGTGATTTGGGGAAACTAGTTATCTATAATGCATGAATGTTTGGTTTATGAATTTGCAATATAACAGATGGGCTCAATATGCAGTCAGTCAGTCTCAGGTTGAAAAAAAAAGGAGAATAAAAGAGAAGACATCATTATCATTGACAGAGGGGCTGTGCCATGTGTTTTGGAATTTTGGGCATGAATGCCTGATCTAACAAAAAAAATCTCATCAACATCATTTGCAAAGATAAGTCAATATAAACTAAGGAAAATACATAATGGAAAAGGCTGGATCTAGATGAAAATAAAAAAGGGAGTTTGAGAGAAAAGTTGGAAACAAGTACTCCAACTTTTTGAACTAGATAAACTCTGTTAGATCATGGGACAAAGGTCAAAGCAAGTTGGCTGAAAGATAAGGTAATAACACCTCAGCTTCCCTGAGGAAAAAGACTAAAAATAAATGGTAAATCTGTGATTCTGTTTAGAAACCTGAACATATGTGAGCATATGCCAGCAAAAGCAGTAGAGGCTGATGTGAATTTGCTTGTATCTCCTTTTGAAAACTGAAGCTCTGAGAAAAGCTGGGTTTAAACTGCAAGGAACACTGAAGGAATTGTCTTGAAGTTTAGTTCCTCAACAGTTTTGGTGACCTCCTTTTCAGTTTGTTGACTTTCATACAAATCGTGGATTTGGAAACAAGTAGGATTATCTTGCATAATCCTGTTCTTCTAAAACTGAGCATTTGTGGCAGTATGCTTAAGTCACAACCACCACTGGGGGTTGAGATGGCTATATCCATCTTACTCTGGACTTCAGAGGATGGATGGCAAGACAGTAGCCAATAGTTGTCTGGAACAGTGGCCCAGATATCTTTCTGGTACACAGCTATGACCATAAATCAATCATCTTACTCCATAAATAGTGGACAGCCCAAAATCTCTTGAGCTCTTGTGTACAGAAGCAGGCTGCACACCAGGATTGCCCCTTTAGTTACTTCTTGAGGTTGAGAGAATCCTTATCACAACACTCAGTTAATGATTAATAACATGATAAACTTTGAAATCTTATCTACATAATACAGATGATTGATTGTGCCTCTATAATCCTTCAGACATAAATGATTGACCAAATCTGAGTCCAGATGCATCTATACAGCCCTCTGGGAAGGAATTTAGAACCCAAGGGGATCCTTTCTGAACCTCATTACTCAATAGGAGGACATTCCTGACAGTTTTGTCTGATCCTGTCTGCTATGCAGTTAATAATCCAGTGTACTTTGCCATTGAATCTTGTTAAACCACTGTCACAATTACCACTGAACTTTGTTATTCCACTGTTTTATAACAATAAAGTATATTGTTGCTTCACTCTTACAAGTGAAGTGCGTGACTCCATCCACAACAGTGTTCTATGCTAAGACAGTCATATAGGTTCTGGGCAGTCATCATTATAAAAAGAAAGGCACCTCTTGAATTACACAGTCCCTCTATGTTGGCTCTCTGGGTTACTATGTCATGAGTTGCCTTCTGTCCCCATAAACTACAGAAGGCAAGCAACTATGTAAGGTTAGATATTTGTTCATTAAAAAAGTTAATTTAGGTGAAGTAAATCCTAGACTGGTAGTGTCAGGAATTGTTAAGAATTGGAAAATTTAAAAAAACCAGCCATGTGTGATGTAAGGCACTCTCTATTCAGTAGTCTGGTGAGCAACTTTATAAAGTATAAAATATTATCACAATGGCAGTAATGTTCTCCTATCTTCTGATTATATTTCTCACATATGATTCTCCTTCTCTCTCTCTTATTACTGAAAAATGTATTTGAATACAAAGTTTTTGCCCTCTTCCAGTCTTTCAAAGTTAAAAGACTGGAATGAATGTATTTCTTTGCACAGAGGAATTTCCTAAACAAGAATGGAAAAAAAATCCTTATACAGATTTGGCATGGCAGAAAGAGAGTAGAGTCCTGGCATTGGTCCATAACATCATTAAATAATATTCCTGCCAAAACCAAATAGAAAGTAACTTGAATATCAGAGACACAGATAATTTTTACATGTTTGCATCATCACATTTTACAGATGTCTACTATCAGCCCTAAATCATTATTTCACATACTGATCAGTTTTAAAGAATGCAGATTTACTAAGTTTTCTACAATGTGGATTCAGATTGCTATTATTCTATGAAATTTTGGATCATTAATTACATGTTACCTTAAAAAATTGCTTTTCGATAGTCATAGAGTGAATCATATGTCAAAGTGGTTTAAATTTGATTAAGATTCAAAAGAACTAAGCCAGTAGGCATGTGGAAAAATTACTGCATCCAATGTGCACATATGCAGTATGAAAGTCCTTGAAACTGAATCTCCTGAATCTGCTTTTTCTCTGCAAACTCTCAAGACTGTTTATGGAACTGAACCTTTTTATTCTTTACAATTCTTTTTCCTTGAACTTGTTTTAGGGAAAGACTACTGTCCTTCATTTAAAATTAGTCTCTGATGTAGCAATATCTGAATTAGCCTGTGGCTGCTCAGGGGAAAGAAAATGTAGGAGCAAAATATCTCAGGCTTTATGTAAGAAACTCAGCAAGTTGCATGTGATCTTTCCTTCTGGACTGTTGCCTTTTCCCTCAGGAGGCAAGAAACAGGACATTGACAAACAGATGGTTGTTGCCTCTGAATTATTTAACAGCTAAATCAATAAGAAACTTCTGCTTCCATGAGAGGAAAGAGTGTGCTGGAAGCATTCCTCCTCCTCCTTCTCTTGTTAGAAGTGGCCAGGAGCAGTCTGCTATTGGCAGCATCAAAGCCTACATGGGTGTAAGCGGAGGTTGAAAAAGTGAAACCTGGATTCTAAAGCTACTGAGGGAATGCTGCCTTTACAAAAAAAAATATATTTGTCCTCTTCAAATCGTATTGCATCCAGTGAGGTGCACATCTATAGTTAATAAATAGGGTTAATGGGATAAGAGGATTAAAATATAACAACAACAAAAACAACAACAAAAACAACAACAAAAACAACAACAAAAACAACAACAAAAAACCACAACACCTAAAAACAAAAAGGAAAAAAAAAGCTAGATAGGCAGTATAGCCCATAGTTTTGAAGTGTGCACAAGATCTCATTTTTAAAACGCTGTGAAACCACACGCTAATTACTTTGAGCTGTGAACTCTGCACTGGGATGTTTAACAGGCAATATGTCAGAGGAAACATGAGAAAGCTGAATTTCTCTTTGTACTCCCTGTTATTTTGAGATGCAAACGTATAACTCATTGCAATTCCTAAATATCTTCCTACTGTCACAAGAAGGAAAGCTGTTTGCTGTCAGTGCCATCAGTCTTGTAAAAAACTGGTTTTAACTTGACAAATCTTCATACAAACTTAATGCTCAGCAAATCCAATGTGCCTCAATCCCCAATTCCCAACCCTCTAATACTAGAAACGTAGGTGAAGCTTTGATCAGAGAGATGAGATCTTCTCCTCAGCCCTCCAAATGTTTTGGGTTTTTTGTATTGGTAGAAGACGTGAATTAGTGTCGATAGTGATGACCACACCTGGTAGCAAAGGAAAAAAACATACCTCTTGGTGCAATGCCGCGCGGTACCGCTGTGCAGCTGCGGGGCGGTGGCGGGGGACGGGGCAGAGGCAGAGCGTGGGGCGGGAGCTGTCCGCGGTCCTCAGGCACTTCCCGCGGGGCTCCTGCCGCTCGCCGCAAAGCTACCGGGTCCAGCGGCGCCCAGAATCAGCCCCTTCCCGTCACACTGCCCTCCTCGGAACTGGACAGTTCTTGGTGGAGGACAAGCATCTGGAATGGTCGGGATAGTGTGAGTCAGGCAGGTTAGTTTTGCTTAGTTTGTCAACAATCCTCATTCCTGTTTTTGTTTTAACCAAACAGCCCTAGCTTCTGTCATCTGTGTGACTGACTGCTAAGCTAAGCAGGCTGTGAATAATGACATATGCTTAATAGACTACACGGGAACTAAAAAGCAAATTAAATAATTAAGAGTCTAAAACTACTGTACTGCCACCCACTAGGAGTTTTGGGGTTCTTTGGGTTTTTTTGTTTTGTTTTTGTTCTTGGTTTTTAGTTTTAAAAAATCCAAAACTTTCAAAAAAGAAAAATAGGTAAGTATATATGCAGCTGTTTGTGCCCCTGAACTCAAAAGTAGCCTGAAAATAGACCTCACATGGAGAAAAATTATTACCAGTTCAAGAGTCTCATGCATCTAGAAAGGTAGAAATGTATTTTTATATAATATTTTACCACTTTATGTATGTATTCATATTCACAAATAAGACAATCTTTAAATGTTTGAAGGTTTTGCGATTTTAGTCCCACTAGATCTAGGGTAGAAAGAATCTTAAGACACTCCTGTGCATGTGAGAAAAACTCAACTGCTATTGTTATATCATCATACAGATAAAAATTGGAACAGCTGTGTGTGCAGAACTGACCTTTGGAATCATTCAAATACGTGTAACTTTCCAGTTAGTGCCCAGATAAAACAAAAGAGAGATCCAAACTTTTACTAGACTAGACAGTGGTAAATTTTTGTATGGAATTTGTCATGTTTATGTCACGCAAACATGTCACAATCTTACTTGCTGACATTCTGCAACCTTTAGGACCCTAAATGCAGAGCTTGTGTCAAATACTGTCATGAGAACTGCTCAGAAGCAGAAATGAACAGAATGGAGACACTCAGTTTACAACTATGGAAAGTGTGAAGAAAAAAATATGAGTATCATTCTATTATCAATTCATTTGCTTGTAAATTAAGCCAGCCTACACAGTAATTCTTTTCTAATTGTAGAAAAATGAGGTTGTTTACCTTCTCACAGTAATGATTTATTATTTGTGACGAACAAACCAGTAACAACAGAAATCTGGTGTTATGGAAACAAAGCAACATAAACACAGATGATCTTCTGATTTTCAAATCCTTAATGCAATTAAAAATCTGCATGGCTTTAAACATTTATACAAGGTACAACCATTGTTATACATCAAAGTAATTAAGTACGTTCTGAATCTTACCAATTGTCACACATTTAAATTGTTTGGAGAATAAGGATGTATTGATATAGTTGTTTATAACTGTTGCATTTACACTGAGCAAAGGAATAAATCCATAAATGAAAGAGAACTTAAAAAACCCCTTCAGTTAGACAGCATATGGAAATAATGCACGTGCTAATACAAACCACAAATTTTCCTAGCTATACCTTTTCTTGTTAATTTGTTTTTATGTTATTTGTTAAAACAAGTTGACCATAAATCTAGATGATCTGTCTTTCCAATTGACTCTAAGATTTATCATGAATGAAAGCACTTTCCTTCTCTTTATTTTTCTATCGTTATTATAATGGTATGTAAATGATATTCATTAGATTGTAATGTTTTTCACTGCAAATCTGCCTAGGGCACAGAATTCTTTGCCTTGTTTTACACTAGATTATTCCATCAACTTTACAGATCTTCCACATACTTCTTTGACTCTGATAGGAAACAGTGAAATATAGTAGCAGAAGTTACATTGCAACTTTTTTTTTCTGTATTATATGAGCAAAGTTAAACCAAGATACTCTTGAAGTGCAGTAGTCTACAACTCACTAGAAATGTGAATTGTCTTAAAGTTTCCTAGATACTGCAAACAACAGCCAAAGATAGGCAACGTTCTGCAGAAACTGTCATGAGTATTCTGTTGAGGGTATTAAGACTACAAACGTAACTACTAGATATGAAGTGCTAACTTCTTGTACAGGCACTAGGAAACCTATTTACTTTAGTCCTCATTTTTGTTCAAGATTCACTTAGAAGACCAAATTTAATTATACAGATTTAAGTCTTAACTATGCAAGATTGTAGGCAGCCATACATAGTGCTGTCTAGCTGCAATCTTGACTGACTAGGAAAGAAGTAGGTTTGCATATATCTGTAGGTGGGTGTATGCACATGCATCTAATGATGGGCTTGAAGTTCTTGAAAATAGGAAGTTTTCCCTTAGAAATAAAATAAAGTCAAGGCAAATGAAAACTAATGTGAAATTTTTTTTTTCCCTCCTCATCTTAAATAGAATTATTTTGCAGTCTGACTCGTGTTTTTTGAGCAGACATAGTCTCTGCAATTAGTAGAGAATATACAGACCAAGAAATAGACATTTTTCATGTTCCAAACACTCTGAAAACAGCAAAGTCTGCAGTTACTAGAAGAACAAATTATTTCAATTTCAAGGTACCTTTTTTAAGTAGAAGAATGGCAAATATAAACTTAAGAGTACAGGTGGCCAAGAATGATGTAATTTCCTCTAATTTCTAGACACAAATCATTCTGTTGTACCACTGATGGACAGATAGCCATCCTCCCTCACTTTGTGTTTTAAAGAAGTAAGTAAATACACAGTAAAATTTCAGAGTTCATTAAGGGCAATGCATTTCTTTGTGCTAATATAGTAAACATCATTAAATTAATCCAAAAATAGAAGTATTTTCCTTGTAACCTCTATGAAAGTGAAAAAATAGTAGACTACTAATTGCCCACCCAACCAAAGAAAATATGTTCAGTAGTCTGCAAAACTGTGGTGATTATATGATACATGTACAAGCTTGGTGTATTTGTCTCTGTTGCAAACAAAAGTAGGACAATTACATATAAATATAACTAATTTTATACTATGGTTTACAGATTTACTCATATCTCTACTAAGACAACTAAAAATATTTGACATTATGACAAATGTAATCAAGGAAAAATCTCATATACGTTCCATCATACTTTTTCCCCCAAGCGTGGGTGGGTACAGTCAGGTTAAGGACTTAGGAGGTGAATATCTGGGGTATATTCACATACACATATATGAATGAATCTGAGGATGATTACTTTTATATATTCTACATGTATGTGTACACACACAGAAATAGACCAATATGCTATATTAACATCCAAGATGTGTACTGGCTCTTTTCCAAAGAGGAAATGGATGAAAACCAATCCACACCAGTGCTTCTACATTACTGAATTAATCATCAAATATGTATGTCACCTTTACATACACAGACATATATGCACTATATATATATATACACATATACATATGTATTTATGAAAAGGGATCAAAGTTGTAAGGGGAAAGACATGCATACACGTGATTCAGAACACAGTATCACTTTGTAGTTGCAAAATGTCTGATGATTCTGCTATCAGTTAATAATATTGCCACTCTCATAGTCCAATATAAAATATGAATCTCTTACCATCACTGTTGTTTTCTGAAACTTTTTAAATGCTCACATTTTGACAAACACATTTCTTTCAGGTATGTAGCTGAAGCTAGTTTTCATGAAAATACGCTGGTGCTTTACGCTGTTTCACATGACAAACAGTGTTCTGTTCCATTTTCTTAGCTAGGTGACTGTGTCAGAGAAGGGCATTATCACCAGGGGGTGTAAAAAGGAGCTTCTTTCTCTTCTTTGCCACAGCAATTTGCAGAGCCCTGGGGAGGACAAACACTCTGCTGCCCTTTGAAAAGGTTTTCAGTATGTTCTCCCACCTGTAGAGAGAGAGTTCTCTGCAGTGCTTCAAGCCTGAGTCACCTGAGGGAGGTCACTCTTCCTCTTGGAGGCTCTTAATGGATGTTTGTCAATCAAAGACATAACAGTCTGGAACAAAGAGGCACAAAGAAGAGAAATGGTTCTTTATATCATCTACTTTTGTTACATAACTAGAGCATGAGCCTTAATGTTTAAGTGGCTTTTATTAGAATTTCAGCTAATAAAAAGGGAGATTTCATAACAATATCACTAAGCTGCTAGAAAAATAAATGCGTTGCACTCTAAAGTACTCTGTGAGATTCAGGTTTTGTGCAATATTGACAGTTTGACATTCAGAGATTGATGGTGTGACACTCAGACAATATGATATTTTTCTGTCTCTGAGTCAGGCAATAGAACCTCTGCCGAAGGTTTGGTTTGTGTTTATCATGTGGATCCTTTCTTTAGACCCTTCTGTATTACTTAGCTAACTACCTTGTGTGAGGTTGTCCTCACAAAAAGCAGGAAGCATTATTATCACTGTTTTACAGATAGGAAACAAAAAAGAAAATTGTAAGTGATATGCCCAAGTTAGAACAGAAAATCAAGACAAGGCTTTGAACAGAACCAGAGGAGTTTTGCCCTATCTGAGTGTCTGACCTGCCAAACACCTATTCTCCATCTTGGAGTGTTATCCCACTCCTTGGAAAGCTGAATATCCCAGGTTTCAAGGATCTGTAACCAGCTGCTGGAACTCACAGCCAAGGGAAGGAAAAAAATCACAAACAGAAAAGGCAAAGCAGGACCTGTAAACACCACAGCTCAAACAGAAAATAATTCTTCAATTCAATGTTCCATGTTATACCATCCTTTGGGCAATAAAAAAAAATAAATATTAAGCCTGCCAATTATCATCCATAAATGTTGATTACCTTAGTTTCATCAGTGAGAGGAAAGAACCATTTACAGTCCTAGTTGTTATTCATTTGGAAGGGATGTTATTAATGGCCCTTTTCCTCCTTGTGAAATGCTTTTGGTAAGTCATATAAGTTTTTTAAAAATCCATTTTTCTACACATACCGATGAAAATGTTTTACCTCTTTGAAAAACACAAAGGAGATTGTTCTGACAAAATAGAATAGGAGCTGGCTTCTAGTTTCATTTTACAGGATTCTGAAAAGTCACTACTTTCCAATTATTTCAAGCTGACAAAATATAGGGGGAAAAAAAGATTAAATATTTTTCCACACGATTGCCACAATCTTGTATTTCTTTTGTTCAAACATTCATATGATCAAATCATATTAGCACAAATGTTCATGGAAAACAGATTTCAGTATCACAGACAAGCATTCAGAAACTGACTATTCTGTCTTTCCATGTGACAATTTATTTTAGAAAGGTTTGTTTATGCATCAAATCAGAGTAAGGAGAGAATATCACATGATTCAACTGACCTATCTCTACCAAGCAATACAATTAGGATTTCAAATATTCTGAGAACCAGTCACATGCAAGCCACAGATTTAAAAATCCAATCACAAATGCAATGATTCAGTAATTTCAAATAACAAAGAAATTCTGAATAACATGATCTGCTTGCAAATATCTTTTCAGTGGCAAAGCAAGACATTAGTTTTGCGAATTATTAATCCAAACCTCATAAATATGTATTTTATAGCAGCAGGGTATACTAATCCATAACTTCTCCTAATAACCTGAATTTAATGTGAATTATAAATAAAAAAATTAAGAGATTTTGTGTCCTTTTTATGCTTTTGCAATTGGCAAAATTTCAAAGGACTATATTCTTCATTTTAAATTTAGAAGTGCCATTAAGTCTAGGCTTGATTTCATTCAAAGGCTTGATGATGTTCTCAAAAGTGTAGCTGGAATGTTTCCTTACATCAGTTGAAGAGGAATGAGAAAAGATGCTAAATCTTTTACCACTTTCCTTTTGAGTGCGTATCTATTGGAATGCAATAAGAAAGAAGTACTAAAGCAAGCTGCATGGCAGCAAAGCTGTATAACATATGTGAGAAACACTCAAAGAGTGTTGGCTACCTCTTTCTCCCAACTCTGAATGCAAACAAACTACATGAACATTATGAACTGAATGTCAGCATGTGACCTGAAATGCACGCACTTGCTTGGTCGGGTGCACATGGGTATCAGGCTGTGTCACATGATGCTTTCTACCTAAAGCTGCATACATGTGCCCCTGCTGGAGCTTTGGTTGTGACATGTCCTTGTATGACCTGCTGCGTGCATGCATGCATGTGTGTGTACATCTGTGCAGGGTCAGGGTCGTGCATCCACATAGAGAATGCTTGAATGTGTTATCTGGTCATGTCCAGTAAGGCAGCAGTAACTTTGAGGTCCTTGGTAAAAACTGGCATCAGGAATTTGTCTGCCAGGTTTGCAAGGCTTGTAGTCTGACTGTCTCCAGGACATATCTGAGAAACAAAGCATAGAATGAGTTGAATTTTATTTTTCTGCTGCTTGTCTCCAATTTGCAGTGTGAAGACTGTGTTTGATAATCTTGAACAATGAGCGGGAAAATTATAGTTCTGGCAGATAACGATATCATATACTTAACCATAACCCTTTGGCTCCATAATAATTATCAGAAATTAGTCTGAAAAAAAAAAAAAGTCTATAATAGACCTCCCCATTTCTGTTCCTTTCTAGACAGTTTATTCCAATCAGCTATGTTAAAACTTGCACTTTAACTTAGTAGTTTCTTTCCCTTTTCTAGTGTTAACCAATATATGTTTATTTCAGAGAGTAATCAAATTCCTTTTCAGCCATGACACTCCACAAGTGATTCAGAGTGTAAGACTTTGGATCAAGGTGAAGCTCTGGTAATGCGGGACACTTTTACACTGTGTTCAGCCATTAGAAGGTTACTATGGTGACAGAGTAATTTCAAGGTAGGATTGGAGAACTACCTGGAAGATACGCAGCTTTGGCTTATCTTTTCAGGTAAGAGCCTGATGACAGCTGTTCACTCTGATTCTACCTAAAATATAAGAAACCCAGTCCTCATTATTGAAGTGCCAAATGCAATTATGTGAGTCTAAATTGCTACCAAAAAGTGTCTAAAAACACCATATCCTTTCTTTTCACAGTCTTTTGTTTTTAAAACCAAACAATTAATTTCTAATTCCCTCCCCATCTCATCTGTAGAATTGGAATATTTATTCCTAGTTTGTGTTTGAATATTACAGTTTTTAGAATGCTTTGTGTCATCTTTTTCAAAATGAAGATTCTTTGCTGAAATTACAGGGCAACACGATTGTGCTGCTGTAAAAAGGAAGTGGCAACAACTTAATGCAATATCCTCTGTGTGTGAGAAGAAGAAAATAATTCATGTCAAAATATCATATTCAAATATGTTTTATAAGCAGAAGGCACAACAAATATATTCAGCATTAGCCTAATGCACACATCCTTAGTTGTATACATATGCATAAAAATTTTATTGTAAAAAGATAGACACTATCTATTTATGACATATTTGGTTCCATTTTTAGGATATAGTATGCCAGCCAGAAGAGGTAATACAGTTTATCAGTCCTGCTGTGCTGACAATGTTGAGGCCACTAGTGGTAAATTGAGGCAAATGAGATACCTCCTAGTTAGATTCATATTAGATTTTTTTTTTTTCATGAAGAGAAGGGAGAAACTCTGCCATTTATCAGAGGAAAAAAACCCAAAGGATTCCTTCAGCAAGGTGGTAAATTTTAATTTGGCTTTTGAATTAGTTATCATTAACAATGTAAAGCACTATAACTTAGCATTTTGGAATCCCCTTATTTTTATACAGTACTGTAATTTGGTATACCTTTTCATTGTAATTTTGTCAGTTTGGGGGCAATGAAACAGCTGTCCTTAATGAGAAAGAGCTGTGGAACATACAGCCATTGACTAAAATGAACATAACCTGAAGAAAACCAGAATGTGACACTTCTGTAACTCCTTTAGTCATTTCCATTCCAAGGTTCTAGCAGGAAGGAAGTGTTTTATTATGTATATTAAAATAACTGGCTCTCTGTTGCACCTTCTTTAGGGCTAATGTTGGTTTTGAGATTTCTAAAAGCTCAGACAGGGAATGTGGGGAGGAGAAGAGGGAATTTTCACCAAGTGTGGTGAATCCCATTCCGTCATCCACCTGGATACACAAGAACTGCTATGTAATGTCGGATAAAGGAACCATCTGGGCTCATCCTTTTCTGACATTATCCAGGACAGATACTTAGGAAAAGGCACTAAGAAAAAAGGGTCTTTGACCAGTGGACTCTTACTGTTCTTAGAAAACAGACTCTTGATCTGAAACTACTTTGGACTATTTTTTAATGTCCTAAAACAATTCTATTCTTCAGAAATATGACTATTTTTAGCTCTTACCAACATCATATGGTGATGATCTGTGGGAACTCTTTTCCCAGCTCCACAAAGTGAAATATGAAGCAGTGTTGATTTTCTTCTTAACCTCAGTTTAGCCTTGGCTCTTTCTAGTTAGCTCTTAAAAGCAAAATTGGTTTCAAGCAGATAAACACTGTAAATCCAGACATGAATAAGGTTCTAATGTATGAGGCTCACTTGACATGAGGTCATGGTAAGGACATCTCCTCAGCTGTTTTAGGATACCTGAATCTGGCGTGATACAATCCAAATGATGGGGTGAGTTTGAGCACCAGGTGTATTGCAGCAAGGGGTAAGGAATGGATTTGCAGCACTTGACTTCTAGTTGGCAGATGCTTTCTGCAATATAGAACAGTCTTTATCAATCACTCTCATTTTAGGCTCTCAGCACCAGTGTCTGTCAAACAGGGATATACTGAATATGCAAGTCTGATCTGTAGAGTCTTGAGATGGGACAGAGACTAGGTATCTGCACAGGAAACATGCTTGATCTATGCAATGCTGCAGAGGAGTGGGAAAGGGGGTAAAACAAATTGGGTCTCACAGCATGCAAGGCTGGACAGCTCTAGGAATCTACTGACAGAAATGCACTGTAAGAATACAGATGGGTTATAACCCTAACAACTCCATGGAACCAGGGGAACCATTTCAAAATTGTAATGGTCATACAGAAAAAAAAATACTAAGCAAAAATATTTCTACTTACCTTTGAAATTGAGAGTTTCTGAATAAAGTTGCTCCCTACTCACTTTATTCTCTTCTATCAGATCCCCTTCAAAATCCCAGTACCTGATTTTTCTCTAGAACGTCCTTTTCTCAAACTATTTCTGCATATAGAAAAGAGCTTTTGAATAGGTACATATTATAGTGATAATATAACTAAATATATCATCCACCCATACACTTGCAATTGACTTTCATTTAAAGCTGGTCTTTTCTCCATAGCTCCTGCATCTAATTATCATCAATTTCAGCTCAGGAAGGAAATGATCTAACAATGAAGAGATCAATTATCTTAGCAGCAAAAGAAAAAAAAAATCAAATTAGTAAGCTGGGAATTTTAGATGGCAATTTGATCTTTGGGGCATGTGATGCTCAGAGGAACAACGCACAAAACAGAACTTATCTTGTAGAAAGACAATTGACTTCAGCATAACAAAATATCAAAGGCTTCTGTCAGTGAACTGTCAGGGTAATTAATTTCCATCCAATACCTGACAATAGCAAAGTTTCCTTTATAAAATATGTTTAAGACAAAACAAGGAAAGTGGTAATACTCTGATCTGAAAGAGAATGACAGCATTCTCTGAGGATATGGTCTGTTTTGTTCTTCTGCAATACTTCACCAGAGTCAAATATAATGATTTATTAACATGCAAGAAGTACTCCTGGCAGGCATAGTTAATATTTTAGTACCCCAGGCAACAAAATGTGACAATATCACTTGTTGCTTTGACCTTTACTTTTCTTTGTACCACAGTTTCGTAGAACTCCCATTTATCTGGAGAACATGCAATTAGAGAGATCTTTTTAGATAAGCCAAAATCATTTCTCACATAATTTTAAAACTCATTTTTTGTAAATGAAGATTGTTCTTGACAATGCATCTTTTAAAACAGTTTGGAGTGGTTCACTGAGAGCAATAAAGATCTCAGACAGATACGTTAAAAGATACCAATTAGAGAATTTTAGACTAAAATTTTGGTTTCGAACAGTTCAGTATGTCAAAGAAGACCACATACCAAAAACCATAGATATAACCATGATCAAAGAAAATATTCATTTGCATATTTAAGCAAAAGAAAAACAAGCACCTGAGTGACAACTTCATTAAATTTGAATACGTTGCCTCTAACTTGTGCTGTAAAAGCTTCAGGAACAATTCATTTCCTTGGTGCTGGTAGTGATAATATATCATGGAACAAGAAACAAGAGAACTGAAAACAAGCAGGGCATGCTAATTAGGGACTCTACCGAGCTAAATTCTGTTTTGATAATATGTAGGGTTGGTTTTACCTTCTTTCTATAATAGTATTTTACCATCTTCCTTCAAAATTACAACTTATCAGAAAACAGGTGTTTTTTTCTTGTCAGGTCTGGATAACATTTTAGTTTCTCACAGAGCTGAGTATGACAGTTTCACTTCCTCCACACAGCGATCACCACTTTTTCTTTTACATCCCCAAGTCTGAGAGATGTCTACTGAGTTTTCTGCAAGAGAGCACCACATAACTGAATTTACCTGAAATACAATAATTTTATCACATGACTCTTCCGCAGTTTTATTTTGTGGGGATCTTAACTGGAAAAACCCAGCACATTCAAGTTCACTGCTGAATAATCCAGTGAGATATGCATGTATCCAAGCATTGGGACCACAAAGCTGGCAAAGTTTTGAATGAGATCTGCCTAAGCAGACATGCTTCCCTTCTTCTCTTAGACCCATCTCTCTCTTCCCTACACATCTCAGGAGCTCTGTGCAAGATTCTTGTTTTTCCCCATGACTCTTCTCTCCCATCCTTTCCCTGCAGTCCTTGAGTAGGGAACTTCTTCCCTCCTCATCTGGCAATAAGCTCCCAAGGACAGGAGTATATCTTTCACCTCCTAGAGGTTCTCACCATCCCAGCAAATCACGTCACAAACATTACTTACAGACTGACAACAAGCAAATCACACACAGCACAGAAATGGCTACAGCATGTTAGAGCTAATTCCGAAGCTGTAACAAAAAGATAGCATTGTTTATTTGCCTCCTCAGAGAATCTCCAATCTGAAGTGGTCATAACCCCTATTTATCAAAACTGCACCCCAAATAATCTTAAGTGCAAAATTCATTCTGACTAGCAAAAACCTGGCAGTGGGGGCAGTGATGAAAGTATTTCATCAGTACTAAATACTTTATGAAGCCAGAAGGACTGAACTCACAAGAAAAATAATCAAGTAAGATCCACACAGGCTAAGTTTAGACCAGAGAGGTAGGTCTCTAAATTCCATATGGAGTTACTGGATAGAGATGCACTCCTCCAGCAGATGAATCAGACCACTTACAGTTAGGCTGCTGCTCTGATTCACTCTGCAGGTATTTTTCTTTATTCATAGGGAAGCAGAACCTCAGAAAACCACCTTGCCTAAATTAGTGTAAGTGCCAGTGCATTGAACAGTTTGTTCAGGTCTTTTAAAGTGGATAAATGGTATGCATAAACATAGAATTAAGGTAATATTTCTCAAATCATTAAAATTAACTAGAAACTTCACTCCTTTTCAAAGTGTACTTAAAGGCAACGGGAGTTTAATTTCTAAATGTCTGCCATTCCATTTTAAAATGTTGATTACTGATTGATCACCTCCTCCAGGCTCAGGAGTGATGCATCCAAACAAAAAGGAAGTCCAGCAAAACCCCAGAAGGCTGCCTGGATGAACAAGGAACTCATGGACAACCCCCCACCTCAGAAAAGGAAACCTATAGAGAGTGGAAGCAAGGACAGAGAGCCTGGGAGAAATTCAGAGAATTTGTCCAAGCAGCCAGGAATCAGGTTAGAAAAACTAGACCCCTGATAGAACTACATCTGTCCAGGGGATGTCAAGGGCGTCAAGAAAAGCTTCTATAGGTACATTGGTGATCAAAGGAAGACTAGAGAAAAAGTAAGCCCTTCCTGGAAGAAAATGAAAACCCTACTACTCAGGATATTGCCAACACTGAGCTACTCAACAATGTTCTTCACTGGCAAGTGCTCCAACCACCCAAGTCACAGAAGGCAAAGGCAGAGATTATGAGTATGAAGAACTACCCTCTGTAGAACATTAGCTTTGAGACCGTCTAAGGAACTTGAAGATGCATAAGTCCATGCAATCTGATGTGATTCATCTTCAGGTCCTGAAGTAACTCACCTTGAGAAAAACCTTGTGATTTAACTCCATATCAATTGTGCTTGTAGCCAAAGTGAGAGTAAGGTCTGGAACAAAATCCTGAGGGAAATGGAACAAATATTTTCAGTATTAAAGAGGGTGACTATTAACTCAGCTTTAGGTACTGTTGAAAGTTTACTTGACATTGTGGAAAATAAAACACAATCAGATCCCACAAGTTATCAACTAGCCATAAAAATTTTTATGTTTAAACCGCGATCTTAAATTGTTATTGCAAATTACTAAAGAAGCCATTATATATTTTGAACTTGCACAGTATTCTGAATATTTTGAAGTTATAGCTTCATGCACAGCATGAGACAGAAAAGACTACTTTGGGAAAACAGAAAGAAAGTTTGCAATGTGTTTATGCATTACAGATTTAAAGATTAACTCATGACCATACTTAATATCTGAGCAGCCCAATGTACCCAAAAAACCAAAACATTCTCCAATAGCAGAGCAGGCATTATCAGTGTAGAAATAGTCAGTAAATAGTTTTACCCATATGACAGGTACTTCTCTGCTTCCATCTTCCTTAATTCTTCACTAACCAGGAACAGCTGGTTACCTAGACTTGAATTCTGATGTATGTGTTAAAACTTTGCTCTGTCACACAAATCAATTTGAAAGAGAGTTGTGTAACTTCATTGTAGACTAAAACCATAACCAATGTATCTCCACTGGCCTTCTTCAGTTTCTGGTATTAACATAACAAAAAAGAGAAAAAAAAAGGAAAATTGTTCATGGTAAAATAGTGAAGAACTGAAGTCAATGTTGCATATTTTTGGAAGACAATAGCACTGATCATTGAGGAGAAAAATAAGGATGTTAGAAGCTGCAAGGAGTTCTATGCCAATAATACTCAAGACTTATAGTGTTCGCTTGTCTGATTTTCTATTAAAACTAATGGTTTCTGCTCTCAGAAGTGTGCTTAACGGCAATTCTGGAGAAGTAAAACTACTGTGTTAATTTCTCACTCAGTTACAAACACTCAGGCAAATGTGGCTTCCATATCACATTGTATTGAAATGTAATTCCCTCCTGCAGATGTGTGCTGTGGGCATTACATCAGTTTCCAGCACAGGAGCAGCGGGAATGAGGAACAGCTCATGGCAGAGACAGCTGGTAGAACTGGTAGAAAAAAGACCCCTGAAGTGACTGTCTGCAAATTAAGGCAAGGCTACCTCATTATTAAGATTCAAGCTGAATCCCTTTTAATAAGATCAGACTTATTTCCCAGCTTTATTTTCCAGATATGCTCATATGCACCTGGTCATATTTGAAACATGTGAACTGTGACAGCATTCTCCGTCTGCCATCCAGCCTTCATCGACCACAGAAGAGTCTTTCAGACTTTTTGAGAGAAGCAAATTTATTCCAGCACATCTTAAATGGAGGGACAAATACTGTTACAGCAGAGAAAAGGCACAATCCTTTGTGAGTAAAGGACAACACTAGTTTTAAAGTTCTTTGTGATGTGTTTTTTTTACTATTTTTTTTTTTAACTACCCATAGCCGATTTTATATGTGTGCATCTAGCAGATTTCAAGGTAGCAAGATGTCTGCTTCTCACCATCTCATGGACTTTTCCTGCCTCCAGACATTAGCAGCAGTTTCGTGAGAGCAACTGTTGGTACGTCCCAGTTTAATCTCTATTTCAAATGTATTTTTTGAACTGAAAAGCAGAGTCTTGAGAGAAAAATAATGAATTACACATACAAAGAAACCACATAAATTTTAAGGTATCCAGCTAGAGTCATTACTTCATTCCTACCATAAACTCTGCAATTTTGTTTCACTTGAGTAAATTCCTCAATTTAGGGGTTTTTGTTAGCAGTCAGAATTGCTATTGATGTTCAGACTTCATTGGTACAAAACGAATGGACATACCAATGAGCATTGGAAGCAGCATGTCTCAATACTTTGACTAAACTAAAAATAATTAGGAATCCATCATTCTATAGAACTTAGTGAATGAATTACATTTTTTTCTGCTTCCTAGCTATTAATTAAGCTGTGAAGTTGAATGTATCTGTCATAAATCTATTAGACCAAAAGATGATTTATTTGTCATGTGAATGCTGCAGTTGCTCTTTGCTGAAGCAAAATAAGCAGGACCGCAGAAAGTAGCACTTTTTCTTAGACTTCTGTATGTCTTCTTTCTTTATAAATATAGATGGACATTATACCTCCCTGAACATAAAAATCAAAGCACTTCTCTGGAAACACTGACAATGGCAATATTCTTATCACTACAGACCATAATTATAAACCCTACCTTATGAAAAATGAATGCAGAGATCAGATATCAGTGCAAAGCCTTGGCAAAGGACCGGGTGAGCTAATATAACATGTCATTATCCTATCCTAGCTAGAGGTATTAGAGTTAATTGAGAGAATTTTCATTTATGAACACCTGCACCTAGATAGTTATCATCACTTACAGTCTTGTGAAGGCTTTTATTAATCTACCCTGTACATTAACTATGTGCTTCAGGTTAGAGATTTTCACATTCATGATTTTAAGTGAAATAGCACTTAAAAAATGCTATCGTCTTGTGATGATCAAGTTTCATTTACTTGGGGGTTATGTATGACTTTTTTTACTGTGGAAGCTTAGGAAGTTTCCACCAATCAGTATTTTTCCATAGTAGAAGTAAGAGCTTTTAATTTTAAAGAAGGATGATTATTTTCACTGGCTAACTGGATTCAACTAAGAATTTTGTGTTCAGACTATACTCAAAGTTTTCACTTTATTCACCATGAAGGATGCTCTATTTTACCTCCTTAAGTATAAAATATCTTTTTTTCACCCTTATTATTCATGTTTTTGACTTACTGCAAGACTTGTACTTCTAAATGTCACAGCAGACCTTGAAAACGTGGATAATTGAGGATTTGAGAATCTGAAGGGTATTGCAATATAATGTATCTATTCTGGATGACATGATCTTCTTGTAAAAAACAGAAGTCTGGATATTTAGAGTATCCATACTCTAGTTAGTTTTTTTTTTTTTTTCAAATTATTTTCTATGGTAGAATAACTACTTTGTGAAAAATTTCCCCCAGGCAAAATAGATTTTTTTTTCTATTCCCTGCTCACTGTCCAACTCAGTTTGCACATGTGAGAAGGGTGGTGATTTGTCTTGCATGTTTTTCATATCTCCAGCATACAAACAGAAGCCTCCAGGGTGAAAACTAGAGCTGAAAAACTCAGGCATGAGCAATGATGGAGAAAATTTCTTCTGAAGGAAAGTTCATTCTAAAGTGACTGGTCAGTGTCCTAAAGCTTTTGGACACTTCCCTGGCTCCATTTTTCATGAAATTTAGGAAATTCACCAAAGTCTTGTAGCAATGACTTATCTATGTACCACTGGACAGCTTTATGGACACGACAGGCCCTGTAAGGTTGATATAATTTATAGAGTAATTGACTCTGCTAGACTGCTTACAGAAAAGTTTAACAGAACCCAGTCACAACTGAGTCTCTTTCCCATGTCCCTCCACACTTCAAAGTGCTGACCTTTACTTGACATTTGTATTCCAAAAGAAACTTCTCTACCCGTGTGTTTACATCAAAACCAGTTCAAGTTAATTTTTCAGTGAAGATTTTTCTGGTGTACAGACAGGCTGTGGGGCTGCAGATTCTAGATTTTTAATAGACACTGTATACTGCTTCACAATATAAAACAATAACCAGCTCTCTTTCTCAACCTCTGGTGAACTAGTCTGTTTTCTAGGCAGAAAACTGCTGACTTAAGAGGTCTGTTTTTCATATAGAGCCTCAGATGCAAGCAACGAAAACCAGCCAAGCAAAGAGAGAGACTGATGTAATTGTTGTTTCACATAGAAATGTGAGATAATTTTAAGTTAACTTAGTAGAGCATCCTATTTTGTGCCAGACTTTATACAGTTTCTGAGTGTCTTCCAAACAAAATTATATTTACTAGAATTGAATTATTACTTGGGTTATAAATGTCTTTGTCAAGAAGCACTACTAACAGTTATTGATGGATTCTTTTTATAAATTACACTAAAAAATGAGTGAAAATCTCCTATGAAAGATTTCAGTCCCATGATTATCCAAATACAGTAAATGCATTATGTAAAGTCTCATTTTTCACGTGCATTAAACCATGGTAAGGGGCCAGGAGTATCTGTTCTTTAACACAGAAATGAAAATGGATCAGGTCAGCCATAGTACACTTTCAAGCTCAATTTTACCTCTGGATTTAAAAAGAAATGCCGATTAAAAAAAAAGTATGATTTACAGTCCTCTCCAGCCACTGATTATTACCCCTTAAATCTTCCAGCTAGAGACAAATGAAGCATGGAATGTCCAGCATTGACATTATAATATAGTAAAGAAAATGTTAAATCATACATATATTGTAGTAAACTCTAATTTAGAGTATAAATCTTTGTGACAGATGATTGTGACATCATCATCTCCTGAGTTTCGTTGCCATGAATTGGAGCTTAAAGATAATGAAATGCTTTATGTCTCAGCAACCATTTTAAGGTCAGCTGGGGGAAGTACTGGTACACTGTTGCATGAAGGCACTATGAGCAAGTTCATCCTGGTTTAGCACTCAGTGCTAGCAAACCTATTTTACTCCACCTATCCATAAGATTCCCAGAAGGCTGTCTGATCTGTTGACTTTCTCATATGCTCCTGCTTTCATTTCTTCTAGATGGAGCAATTTAAGTTGTAAACAGTTCAGTGTTTGAGAGCTTTTAGGATATGTTACTTTTTCTCCATTTAACTGCAATACCATAAACTCATTGTACTTGTGGTACCATGCAATAAGTACTCAAATTGCAATATCAATGTTAACTTTTGTTAACCTCTTTGAAATAAATAAAATGAGCCTTCCAACATATGTGTACACTTGACTTGTAAGAAAAAAGAGAAATAGTGTGAAACTCCAAATTAATTTTCTGATGACTGTAGATAGGTAGAAAGTGCTACTTATTGGGAGACTGTCTCTGTACACTCTCTACTTAGGTCATTGTAGAAAGCATCTAAAGAATCAGACCTAAATTCATTTATGACTAGAATGGACTTTGATCTTTGTCAATTTAACAACAGGACATGCTGTTATAGGATCTCTTTAAAACTATTTTTTTCCCTTGTAGCAAGAATATAATTCTGATCAAGATTAAATATCTAAAAATATTTATTTTTGACTTACAATGGGAAATATCGTGAAATACAATGTCAAGATTGCAGTTAGACCAATTTAATAATACAAACATAAATAGGTTATTAGTGCTTGTCAATGAAAAGTCAGAGAAAGTGAGAAAAAAAGAAATGCAGAGTTTTCCTATATCAGAAGATGCAGCTCATTCAAAATCAGATGACATTCAGACATTATGGCAATATTTTTCCTTTGAGAAAAAAAAAAGAAAATAATTTCCAGCCTGTTTTACGTTCTCATCTAGAAATAACTTTTCATTCTACTACTTTATGTCTGTTTAACGATTGCCAGTGCCAACACTGCAATGGAATGCTATTATTTTGTTGACATGTTCTGACATTTCTGACACAAAATATTTGGATTTTTCCTTCTTGAGAAGCAAGTGTGAGTATCTGAGAGTACAGAGACGTGAGAAGTTGATGTGAGGGAGTGATCATGTCCCTCAATCTATTCAAGTCTTCTCTATCTGGAAGAAAATTTGTGGTGGAGGACAGTTATCTCTGTCATGGTAGCCATAAATTGACTCAAGGACAATTAACATAGAATAACTGATCACTCAGATAATGACCTTCTTTTCATTTGCCTCCTGAATATCAGCTAAGATAGTCGGAGAGATAGTCATCATCTTTCAAGGCCTTGTGAACAAACAGACATATTTTGAATATTGTTCTTCCTCAAAAATAATTTAACTCATGAGTAACCCAGTAAAGTCAAGGCATTTGCACAAACGCAAGACTGATATGAATAAGAAAGTAGGTCCAGAACACAAAGCATCACAAAGAATTCACAAAACCTTATAAAGACACATTGATAATAAGACAAATTAGCAGGAAAATATTTGTCAATTGATTATGATTGTCCATAATTTGTTCATTATTTCCTTTATGTTGAGGATCAATTACTTTTCACTGACATCACTTGACTTCCAAATGCTCATCATTGCTGAAAAATCAGCCTGAAAACTTTTTGTTATATCTGCTCAATATTTGCAAACCTACTGCAAACACAGAGGAAAGTGCTAGATTGGTCTACATGGTTCATAGGTTCTCAGACTTGGGTTTATACATTCTGCAATTTCTCTCTTTCTCAGGAAAGATAGAATTTATGTGTCCTGTATGGCTTATTTTATTACACTGTTATTTGTTAACCTCAGATAACAACATTCTTATCGGAAGAAATCAAAAGTGAATGCTTTTATAGTTGGATGTGAAATGTTTCTAAACAATAATCATCTTGCAGGGAATCTGCGGTACCAATCTGTTTCCCAGAATTCTGAAGGCTTGCACACTAACTAATTCCAACTCTCTTAAAATCAGTATTTTTGCTTTCTTTCTCGTTGGGCTTAGGACAAAAATGTTCTAGCCTAATTTGCTTCAACAGAAAGTTGTCAAAGTAAGGAAAGACCTTGTGAGGAAAGCTCATGTACCACTGTACCACCGAACAGAAGGAAGCTGGTGGAAATCAGCAAAAATGTTCCTGACTACAACCTTGATTTTGCAAGGTGATGAATTAAATGTGTCAGTGTTTAATCCCATTAAAGCCATTGAGATCAAGTATATACCAAAGCATACACACACACCAAAATATTTTATGGAAGGAGACCAAGAATGTTAGGGCCAGATTGGAAATCCTGACTCACAAATCTCAGTTTTTCCTTTTACTTATGGTGGTATAAAACCATTGAGGATTATGGATGAGGCAGATAAAGGCCCCATCAGCACCTCAAGCTGGGTTCTGCCAAATACAAATTGGGTTCCTGATCTTTTCTTAAAGACATATTTCAAATAACTTGTCAGATCTAGATGTTCTCATGTTGAATTTGTGGAAGAAAAGGGAATTGAAAATCTTCAGTGACACAAGCATGGTTAGCTACTCATGCACGAAAGCCAAGGCACAGGCACTTTAGGTTTTCTGCACTACCACCTCTGTTTTTCCAGAAATATTTGACCTTGTACTTAAGTCCAGAATGTGTTTATTAATTTTTTGTTTATACTCAGAAAACAGACAAGGGTCACTAGCTTTTTCCAGTGACAGGCACACAGTGTCTCCCATCTTCCAGTTTCTGTTACAAATCAATTTCTGACTGAGCTAAAGGTCAGAGATTTTCAGCTCTCAGCAGAGCAGGATTTGTTGTACTCCTTGAAGTTGAGTACATTAAATGACACTCAGAAGTGTCCCCAAGGCACTCAGGCTGGGGCAGTCAGAGAAGTGGAATGCTCAGCACATAACGATATCCAAATGTTTGCCTTATAAGATTGCAGCTGGAAGGAGGGCTGGAGTGTGTTTGACTTCCAGCTCCTAATTAAGGTGCCTATAGATTACCTACACTTTACGTTTTGAAGTCTTCTTGTATAGCTATCCAGAAGAAAATAGCATGCATGAATATTTTGCACAAGATCTTGAAATGCTCGTGCTAGCTTTTTTAGACTCGAGATTGTAGGATGCACAGGCAGCTTATCAGTTTTCACTCCAGAGATCTTTACCTTTGTGTTGATTGGTAGAGTTTTCTCTGAAACTCTATAACTCTGAGTAATGTGAATCTCTTTCCTGAAGGGAAACCTCTGAACCCCATTTCACGAGAAAGATTACCCAAGCACTCAAATATATAGGAAAAAAGGTAATGAGTGCAAATCCACAGATAACTATAGTGTGTGTATGCAAATTTCTGACCTACTGAATTGCAGTGAACTGTGCAGATGGTCAAGGACCTCTGAATCAGCCGACAGCAGAGCATCTAAACTGATTAATCTGTTATGCAGGTTTATGCGATTAACTATCATAAAGCTTTTAGTTATATTACTGAAAATGATCCTATTAAACTATATCTTTACAATCAACCATGTCAGTGAATTTTATTAAATCTATTTGAATGCTAAATTACTTTTTTCAACAAGGATTAAAAAAAAAAATCTAGAAAGTGTAATTGGTCCTCCAGTCCTGAGTCCAGAGTTACCAACTGCTCACAATTCAGAGAGGTAGAAGAATTTCGAGAGTATACAAATGCAAAAAAAAAAAAAAAAATCCCTGCTGTTAGTTCAGAGACTTGAGAGCAGAAGTATCAGATTTAAAAAAGCTGCCTTTCTGAACTTTTACTCCTGCATGTTTTTTGTTGTGTTTGAATCGAAATGATGGGAACAGAACATCCTTGATAACTTACACAGCCAGTTCAGCAAAGCCTATAGAAATATGACAATTTTTTCATATTTGTTCCATCCTATTATTTACATAGGTCCATAAACAAACAAAATTAAAAGTTATACATATTGTGAAGTCAGGCAGTCAGAAGTTAAGGAAAGCCACAGAATATTTTAGGTTGGAAAAGACTTTTAAGATTAAGTCTCATCACAGCCTAACACTGCCAGGGATGGTGACTCAACCACTTCTCTGAGCAGCTTGTTCTAATGCTTGACAACCCTTTACATGTAAAAAAAATTCATAATCTCCTGTCTACATTTCCCCTGGTACCATTTGTTACTATTTCCTCTTGTTCTATCACTTATTGTTTGGGAGAAGAGACTGACCTCCACCTTTTACAACCTCCTTTTGGGTGGTTGTAGAGAGTGATCATATCTACTCTCAGCCTACTTTTCTCCAAGCTAAACAACCTCAGCTCCCTCAGCTGCTCCTCATAAGGCCTGTTCTCTAGCCTATTTATCAGTTTTATTGCCCACTCTCCAGCATCACTATGTCCTTCTTGTAGTCAGGGCCCCAGAAACAAGCATAATATTCAAGACGTGGCCTCATCGGCACCCAGTGCACGGGGACAATCACTTCCTTGGTCCTGCTGGTCACACAATTTCTGATACAAGCCAGGATGCCTTTGGCCTCCTTGACCTCCTGGACACACTGTTGGCTCATATTCAGCTGCTGTTGTCGATTAATGTTCCCAGGACTTTTTCTGCCAGACAGCTGTCCAAAACCACATTCCCAAGCCTGCAGCATTGCATGGGATTGTTTTGGTCCAAGCACAAGACCCAGCACTTGGCCTTGTTGAATCTCATACAATTGGCCTCAGCCCATTGCTCCAGCCTGTCCAGATCCTTCTGAAAACCCTTTCTGCCCTCAAGCAGATCAGAACTCCTACTCAATTTGGTGTCATCTGCTCTCAATTCCCTAGTCCAAATCACTGATAAAGATGTTAAGCACAATTGGCCCCAACATTAAGTCTTGGGGAACACCCCTGGTGACCGGCTGCCAACTGGATATAATTCTCCACTCTTTGGGCTTGGCCATCCAATCATTTTTTTTTTAATCTAGCAAAAAATATGCCCATCCAAGCTATGAGCAGCTACTTTTCTTTCTTGCTGAAGTTTTATATAATATGTAGGAGCAACATTGATTTGACTCTAGTTTGTATGTATCTTGTTTTGTGAATGGGTTCAAGTCACTTGGGAGGAAAACCAAACACATAATTCTGCAGCTGAAATCTATACTGTAATACATAGGTGCAATGGAGACAGGAATAAGGGGGGAAGGTGTGGTTCATTGCATGGGACAAGAGTATATACTCAATAACAGGGATGACTCTTTTCCTTTGCTATGGCTGATCTCACACTTCTGAGAGGTTCTTAGTACAGACTGTTCTACAAGGGCTAGTGATTTGTTTTAACAACTGATAGCTTCACTAAATTGAAACAGAATTTCCTGGGACAAAGAAAAGAAATTTTTTTCCCCTTTCTGCACAGTTTCAAAGCCTTACTGCAAATACTGGAGATGTTAAAGCTTCTCAGGAAAAAAAAAAAAAAGAATAAAAAAGGTCATCTGTAACTGCTAAAAGTGAACATTAGAAAATCGAGTTTTGCTTTTGTCAGCAGAGATTTTAAAAGTGATTTCAAGGCTTTTTACCTGATGGGTTACGTTTAGCAGAGGATCAAGAGCAAATTGTGTCTCAAGATTCCTTCCAATCTACATTACCCATTTTATTTGTTTATCTCTTAGTTTTATTTGCTCACAAGTCATCCAGTTCTGTAGCTCTGCAAACGTTATTAGTATGCTTTTTGGACACTGACACTTCACATATTCCTTCCTTAAATTAACCGATTCATGCATTTAAAATTCTCCATGAAGACATGTACATATAGTAATACATAAACATGTATGTACATCTATGTAAATATATGCATACGCATTAAATGTTTATTAACTTGTATTAACATTATTAATAGAATCATGGTATCACAGAAAGGTAGAAAAGGAGGAAGAGAGGGAAATAGGGATGGAAATCCTAAGACTTCATAACAAGAAGGGAAATTTGATTTCTTTACTAAATACGCAAAACCCAAAACTTCTCCCACTGAAATCAGTAGAGCCTGACTGTCTTGGTAATCTGCTTAGACTCATGTTGGCATGAAGTAGAAAATATTCTAGCAAACCATAGAGAAGAGCACACTCTAAAAATTCTGTATTTTGTAAAGAAACTGATGGTCATTCCTGTTTATCCATCCATAGACAGTATTTGCTAGATTGTGATACTTTACATTTTAAAGAAAGAAAGAACTTCAAAACTCTTGAAAGGCTCTGGAATTTGGAAAGAAGCATTTAATTTGACTCTTGTAACTTCATGAAGTTTATTTTTCTTTTAGCTCTGTAAGAGGAAATATTTGCTCTGCTTGCCATTAAGCAAGTAGAATCACTGGAAGCCTCCTCTCCAGTGCCAAAATATCAGGAAATTAATATAATGTATTCTAGGGGTTGGTACAAGCATATACAGCAATTCAAGTCATGGCTGTCAACTCAAGTAAAAGCTACTTAAACTGTACTATAGCCAGAGTAAAAATGCAGATCTCTTTTGAAATGGAATATTGTGGTTATTGTCTGGTACAAAAAGATTCATAGCAAAAGTATCATACTTTCCATGTATTTTTTCTGTCTGCTAGATTGATAAGCAAGCCATGTCTATTGCTGTGGTGAACTTTGGAAGTATTTCAGGGGACCTTTCATGTGTCCCCACATACTATGCTGAGGATGGATTGTTCTGAGAGCACAGAAGAGGGACTTTTCCTGGACAAGAGATAGTGTGACATGCACCAGGACTCATCATACCCTGTGTTCCAGCTGCTGACAAGACCACAGTATATGGAGCCAGTCTTCAAGGAGAAGCCTTGTGACTGTGAAAGGTGATCCCTAGAGCCCCAGCTGTCTTCACACGACATCTACTCCACCAACTCCAAGTGGCTCAGACAGTCTTCACCTTGTAAACAAAAAGAGTTTCATGTTTTGTCTTTGCCTAAGATTAAGTAATTTTCACATTAAGTGATGAAAATGTGTAAACGTGTGTGTATTCAGACATGTCTTTAAGCAATTTTTCCTCCTTGGATTCCATTTGCTAGATAATGAAGAGGAGTCCACCTGAACTCACTTTCTTGAGTGTCCTCTAGGTAAGTATGAGATCTGGGTCTATTAAAACATATTTCCCAACAGGGAGTATACGGAAAACTCCTCTTATCTAAGGATCCTATCAGTACAACACAAAGAGTACTTCAAAACCTGAGTACTCAACACAGTGAAAGGAAACCTCTTCATACAGGATACAGCCTTTACAATGACAAAATGCAGACCAAGGAGACAGTCAGGTTTCTGATAAGTGATTTTATTAAGAATTTCTGCTTTGGCAGGCAATGTAATTTTGTGCAACACAAGATCTCTGTTTATAGAATATCTTGTGAAGAAATAGACTGTCTTGTGAAGAAATAATTGCTATATTAACTTTATTTTTTTCCACATTATTTTCTTCCCATTTTCTTGGATTAAATCTTTTCACAATGAATATATTGTGAATATAACCAATGACCATGTAAAACTACTGTTGGACATATTTGGCTAAATCTTATCTTAACAAGGCTTTGCCTGATGAGGGAGAGAGAGAAAGGACTGGAAGGACCAGGATCTAAGGCAGGTGGTTGTGTCTCCAGTCTCTGTTAGTCTAAAATATATTTTCCATATATGATTCTGTATATGGCACTTCTGGGGGTGACATGAAGAGATGAAATTGACTGAATTAAGTTTGCTTCTGAAACTGGAATATTATGTTCATCTCAGTCTTATTAGTATGTTTTGTGAGAAGTCATTTTCTTTTATAAATAAACAAGATCTTTGTTAATCTTTATGTGATAAGTCTCCAGGGGAAAAAAAAAAAGGAAAAAAATAAATAAAAATCATATGTTGTGCATGAAAATTACTGCAACTTCCTTATTCAGGCAGAAGCAGCATAAGCTTTTATGAATGTAAGTCAGGAAGAAAATAAATGTTTTATTGAAGGAATTATTTCAAAAAGTACACATTTAACATTAGATAATAATTTAAAAGTTGCAACAGCTTTTCAACTGTGAAATTGAGCTTTTGTAAGTATATCAATATTCTAATCATGAGAAGTTTTGAAAACTATTTTTTCTTTCTCTTTTGAAAAAAAGAAGACATTGAAATCGCTGCAGTTTTCTACTCCTCTGAGGACTCACCACATGTCCGGTTCTCTGTGTGTCTTGAGAAGGTATTAAATCAAATAAAACACATAAAACACACAGCCTACTGCCTCATCTATGCAGTTATATCCCCACAAGGGATTACTTTAACAGAACAAATTAGCTGCTCTTATTTAGAATAATAAACACTACAAGTAACACCAACTGCTGTAATACAGCTTCATATGAAAGCTTAAAAGAGTAAAGAAAAACTGCTTCATTTTTCACAAAAAAATATCGAGTTTCTTTCTTAAATATTCTAGGGCCATTTAATACCCTTTGGATAACACACAAGGGATTGAAATCGTTAATTACTCCTTTTGTTCATTCAGTCCATTTACATAAGGTCACTTTTTAATACAATGCGTCTACAGAAAGAATAGAGCATGCAAAAAAAGAGAAAAGAATACCTCTGTGTGACATATATTTTTCACATTCCAATAATGTGTTTAGGTTACAGTTTTACAAAACATGAAACTCCTTTACAAAAGGCTTCTGCAAGTGATAATTCTGCTTTTGTAACTAAACCAGATGCAAACTAAATTATTAATCTTAAACTAAGTTTTGATATTACAGCTTAGACATTTTCTGTTGTCAGAGGAAGTGAATCCCAGATGAGACACGTTTACAGCAGCTCCTGCTAAGTAGTCAAGCAGCCTTTGATTAAGTTTGTGAAGCTGCAGAATATATACGAGAGGACTGTAGGTTAACAACTCAGCCAAGACAAAATGAGGTGTACAGTCACTGTGGAGTATAGATTTACTGTTAGGTCTAGGAATCTGAATAATGCATAGGCAGCCCAGAAACTAATAGGAAATTAATCTTGTGGAAAGACACATAGATCAATAAAAATATATATATATTTCCTCTTAAAGTTATTTCTCGAATAGCTATCATGCATGGGGCAGAAAATACAGAATGTAAGCATTATTTACATGAGTCCAGAACTGGTGTAATAAAGTCAGTTCTTAATGTCTTGCAGGAATAGACATAAAAACTGACCACTCTGGCAACAATGAATACAACAAATATATAAGAAACACTAGATTAAGTTGAATAAATTATTAAAAGGGAGACTGGGTTTTTGGTAGATATTTTAATAATACCAAATTGAAGTCCAGAATTAGTAGAATGCCTTATTGTTTAAGAGTTTTCCAGATTTATGGTGGAGTAAAAGGAAAGGAAGACTGAATGGATGCTGTACAGACAAAATCAGAGAACTGCTGCAGCTGGCTCCTAGCCACCCCTCCTCATTTTATATCTGTGGTGGTTTTAGACCTGGCTGGGTACCAGATGCCCACCAAGTTGTTCTGTCACTGCAGCTCCAAAACTGGATGTGAGAAAGAGAAATAGAAAGAGTTTTGTGAGTTAAGGATGGGGAGATTGCTCAGCAATTAGTGTCATGGGCAAAACAGACTCAACCTAGGGAGAAATAGCTTGGTTTAGTAATGAACAATCAAAACAGAACAGGGAAATGAGAAATAAAACTGAATCTTAATACACCTCCCCTCAACCCTCATTCTTCCAAGGACCCTCCTTCCTTCCCTCACAGTGGTGTAGGGGAGGGGGAATGGGGGTTCCTTACAGATGGACTTTGCTGCTGCTTCTTCTCAGGGAGAGGCCTCGTCACATTTCCCACTGCTACAATGTGGGATCCAGCCCATGGAAAGTAGTCCTCCATAAACTTCTCCAACATAGGTCCTTCCAATAGGATACAGTTCTTCATGGACTGCTCCACCATGGGGCCTCCCACAGGGGCAGCTCCTCATACCCTGTCCCAACGTGCGTCATCCATGGGGAGAACAGTCCTTCAGGTACCAACTACAGCCTGAGCTCCTCACAAGTCCTGACAGCAAACCTGCTCTGGTGTGGGCTCCTCTTTTCCCACAGACTCCCAGGTCCTGCCAGGAACTTGCTCCAGGGTGAGCTTCCCACAGAGTCACAGCCTCCTCCTCCATCATGCATCCACCCACTCTGGTGTGGGCTCCTCCACAGGCTGCGAGTGGATTTCTGCTCCCTGGTGGCCTCCATGGACTGCAGGGGCACAGTTGCCTCACCATACTCCTCACCACAGCTCACCAGGGAATTTTTCTTCCAGTGCCTGGGCACTTCCTCCCCCTCCTTCTCCACTGACCTTGGTGTCTGGAGGTGTGTACACAATCTCACTCCCTTCTGCTGCTGCAGTTTAACAACGGCACAGCAACTTCTTTTCAAATATATTATCCACAGAGACATTATTACAATCACTTATTGGTCAGTCCTTGGTCAGCTGTGGGTTCATCTTAGAATTGACGACATTAGCCCTATCAGCTACAGGGTAAAGCTTGTAGCAGCTCTTTGCTAAAAGAAGCCACCTCTTTAGCCCCCCCACCGCTACCAAAACCTGTTACCAAAAGCATAGCTTTTTTTTTTTTAGCTCCTCCTTACATCTCTCTGAGTTGCAGCTCAGGAATTTTATTGTAGTAGTTTTGAGGTAGAGCGATGAAGATATGTGTAAGGTGACTTAAAGGAATGATATGAACAATGAGGTCTATGAAGCTTGAAAATAAAGCTATTCACTGTGCCAGTAAATCAGCAGTTTGGTAGAGTGATTTGCTTCTTGAGCAGCGTAATTGACCTTGTACGTGAAAGACATGAGAGAAATAGTTATTTATTAGTATGACTTCTTACTCTTTTTTTTTCCATTTTCTTGTTCTTATAATGTGGTATGATGAGAACTGGTTTTGACCTGCAAGGAAATATATGGCAAGCAGTTTTTTTTTCTCCAGATTGCAAGCATTATTCTTTTACCTTTCCCATTAAACTTCTTAACAGAAAAGCTCTGCACCATGGGCAAATATCCAGTGCCACTTCTTTCTTAAGATGTTCAAGTGTTAGGCAATTGACAGGCACAGGGTTTGCTGGTGATCTCTTCAATCAGAAAAATAGGGAGATTACAAAAAAAATTAAAGAAGTTAGACTGATGCTGAATAAAGCAACCTAAAAATCAAAGAGATGTTATATAGAGTGTCTAGATGGAACTGAATATAGTAGTTTGCCTGCATCCAAATGACTTGCTGAGGCTTTTGCAAGAGCTTTCTCAAGGTGAAATATATTGTATGATGGTAACTCAACGGTCCAGTTGGCATCATTCAGAGCCATATCCCTTTCTCCAATAGGATATGGAAGAGCAATGAACATGTTTATGCTGATTATATTTGATTTATGGTCACAGAGGATGAATACAAATTATATGACCAAGACTTTTATCATTCACACAATATCCTATGTGAGAAGAACCTGTAACAGACCATTAAATAAAGGTTGATTTTTATAGAACTTGTTAATATCAAAGGTCTAGAACTTCAGAAGTTATTGATTTCAGTGAGAATGAGGCATTTAAACACCTCTGAGCACCTGGTTTTAAATTAATGTTGGACAATGTCTTTGATTCGTACTCTGAGTGCCCGTTGATTGATTTAAAAATATAAATCAGATATGTTACTAGAAAATTAATCTGTTCTTATATAAAATCATCAGCAGTGTGTATGATTTTTAATGGTATAATAATTATACTTTATAAGCAAACACTTTTATTTAAAAAAAAAAAACAAACCCACCTTGTCTCCCGACTTTACAAAGTTCTGTTTAGGTAGGCTGAATCATCTTCAGAAAATCTCTGTCTACATTGACTTTACAGAAAACCTAAGATGACTAAACTCCTGCCTGGGTTAAATGGAGTAGGATTAATTAGGAGGGATAAATTGGGGACTGAAGACTTCAGCTATCTTTGAAACTCTTCAAGGGTCACGATTTAGCTGCAGAATCCTAGTTCATTCCAAAACCTAATGTAATGTCGTTTCAAAATTACAAGTTTTTCTATTGCAATTGTTTCTGTATGTTTTTATTCATCCCATCACCCAGTTTCATATAGATTTTAATATAAAGGTTTAAGGTGAACAAAGAGTCTAGGGAAGAATGCAAATACCCTTGAAGGAAATGGGTTCAAGCCTACCAATTAATTTCACAGGTCCCCATTTAACAGAGAGAAGCACTGTTAGCACAACCATGATAAAGTAAATATCATATGTAGTGGTTTGGCCCAGCTAGCACAGAAGCATCATGACAGTCTCTCGCTCAGTGCCCCCCATTCACCCTCATTAGGATGGCGGAGGCCCTGGTGAAATGGGAGTAAAAAGATAACCCAGGATGCTGTGGGTTGAGACAAGGGCAGAGAGGGCTCACTGCCAATTACAATTCTGGGTAAAACAGGCTCCAGTACTCAATTTAGAGAGGAAAGTAAAAAAGTTTATTCTACTACCTACAAGAAACAGAACAGAACAAAAAGCAAAATCAGAGCAGGATGATTGAGAAAATAACAACCAGTACTTTCAAGATCTCCCTCCCCCATCCCTCCTTTCTTCCTGGGCCCAGCTCACTGCTCCCGATATCTCTACCTCCTCCCCCTCAATGGCTCCGGGGGTCAGGGAATGGGGAATGTGGTCAGTCTCTCACAGATGGGCTCTGCTACTTCTCTGTTCTCAGAGAAGGACAACTCCTTGCATTCTTCCCCTGCTCCAATACGGGGTCCCTCCCACTGGACACAGTCCTTAACGAACCTCTGTGATGTTTGCAGGTTCTGCAGATACAGGGTCCCTCCCATGGGACACAGACTCCTCTGGTCATAATCACCGCCCCTGGCACAGGGTCTTTGATGAAGAGAATAATTTCCCCTGATGCAGGGTCTTTAATGAAATGCAAACAAGTCTCTGCTTCACCAGTCCTCTCTGTAGAATGCAGGGGAGTCTCTGCTCCAGCACACCTCCTCCTCTCTCTCATCACTGACCTTGGAGTCTGTGTGGTTATTTCTCTCTCTTCCCACTCCTTGCACCACCACCTGCCGGAAAAGAAGAAAGCCCAGAAGAAAGAACAAACAAGAAGAACCCTCCTTTTCTGGCTTCCTCTTAAAAAATGGTCGTGGAGGAGTCTAATTGGCTCAGCCACTGAAGTGGATCTGACTCAGAACTGGGGAGAGTTTCGAGCAACTTCTTACATCTTTATAGCCCCTTACCAGAAATGGCTGCCATGTCAAACTATGACATCATAAAACCCTTAGGATCAACAGCTTTGGCTCTAAACTCAATTACATTACACTCAGGAGTTAATTCAAGCCCTACTTGATTTTTGCTTAGCATTTATTTAAATATACTTTTGTACCAGTGTGAATATTTTACTTGCCAAAACTGAATGCCCCAAGTAGCCTATCCACATTGGAACAGTGCTTCACAAACATTAAGCATACAAGACTGCCTGGAAACTTTACTAAAGTGGCCTGATATAACTTGCTAAAAAGACAGGAGATTTAGAGGAAATTTAAGATCATATCACCCCCAAAAGAAAGTCTGAGTTACTTAAAATTGAGTCTCAGGACTGCATGCAGTTTTATTTTTTCTCAAGTTAATCTAAACAACTGACGGCTTTGATGTATAATGCAGTTCTGACCTCTTCAATGGCTAAATTACAAATTCATGAAGTCAGACACAGATGACTGACATTATTTCAGTGAAATAGAAGGTCAGATAGAACAGCAGCAGGGCAATGGAGAGCTCTGAAGAGAGGTTCAAAGACTTGAGCTATCCCTTTACCTTCAGCAAACTGTGAATGATATTTTTTTCCATCACTTCAGATGAAGAAAAAGGTAAATGAAGAGAAGCAATCTGAAATAAAATTAAAATATTAATAGGTAGATAAAAATTCTATTAAAATCATAGATATTGTATGAAAAGCTCCGGGAAAATCATGTGCTTGATCTCAAAAATACAATATGAATATAGGATTGTGTAATTTGGTTTTGTAACTCAGTATGATTCTGACATGCAGTGTCAAGACAACACACAGGCCTGCACTGTTCACACACAATATTTTCTCAGATGTTTCTATAATGAATTTGGCAGAATGTGGGAGCCTTGGAAACTGTGTTCTTCTACAGCACTAAGGATTAGATCATGCTGATATTTTTCATGAAAGGACAATTTTAAGGAAAACAAAGGCAAATGAGCAACACAACCTGTGCTACTGCAAAATGTGAGGTCTAAAGAACTGCTAAATATCTTGAACTATTTAGCATTAATCTTCAGCACAGTAGCAGAGAGCCCAAAATTGTATTCTCCCCAGAAAGGTAAACTCCTTGATGTCTCCCTGATACTGAAATCCAGAAGAAAGTTTGAGACTCTACAATATTATTTCTTGATAATTGATTAAAGGCTTTTTCACATTTCTAGTGCTGACTTGAAATATTTTACAGCCTTGGTTTCTCTCCAAAATGTATCTCTTAATCACAACAAGCTGTCACATATTGTCAGTCTCTATCAATAGAAATGATAATGAGCAGCTTCACATTACAAAAACATATGTAACATATTCTAAATTGATGAAGAAGACAAATAAATTTGCCCCTCCTTTGAAGAACATAATTGTGCGTCTTGGAAATTGTGTCCCAGAAGGATGAATGTGCTGTTAGAAAACAGATAGCACCAGGGCTGTTTTCTAGTACTAGTGAACTAATCATGGAATAGGTATTGATTTGCTACTCCTTTATGCATCACTCTCTAAACTCTGGGCTGCCGTTAAGTCTACAGTCTCTAATGGCCACTTCCACGTGCAGTAATAGACCTTTGAGTAACAAATCCTCTCTTGGGAACATGGTCTTACAAATGTCATATTTCATTTTCCAAAATTCCATCTGTTGTATGGTTCTTTACTCTTTGATACTGCAAGAATTTTATTTTCCTTATTTTATTACTTCTGGAATGCAAGTACATGGTTAAAACATCCCACCAAGTTCAGACAAATAAATGGATCCCTTATAGGGTATCCTTACCTTGTTGACCATCCTGGCCTAGTGGAAAATGTCCTTGCCCATGGCAGATTTGGAATTAGATGATCTTTAAGATCTCTTCCCATCCAAACCATTCCATGATTCTCTGATTCAGGAGTCTTTGCGTGGTACCTCTTCAGTCTCTGGTGAAGGGTGGCATATGAAAGTTGACATCCAAATTACCACTCCTCAAGCAACTCAGAAGTGTGCTAGTGTTGCACAAAGGCATAGTTTCCTACAGAGTCTCAGGAAGCAGGTTGCTGGTCACACATTCTCCCTATTTGGGCAATAGCTTCCACTCCTGACAGCAATGCAAAGGGATCTGGAAGTGGTGCTTTGTTTGGAGACACAGTAGTGATAATCAGTACATCTTTCTTCTCATTTAACAGATAGATGTGACTCAGGCTTCAATATCCTTCACCTCCCTCTTAACATAAAGCCTTTATGACTTTTTCCTAGTAGCTGGCAAATTTAAAAGTGTTGTGGGAAATATAGATTGACTGCAAATCTTGTTGTTGTTTCTAGCCTCACTTCTACAATATGTGATATGGAAATCATTCCACTGAATCCCAAAGAGTTGCAATTCCATCATGGTGATGTAACAGAGTATAGCCATACCGCTGTTTCAGACATAAAGAAATAACTGAACCACAGAAAGTGTTGACAGGGATTTATCATGTGTAGTGTATCCAGATCATATTAGAACAGTGAAGAGCCAGCACAACAGGCAATGTTGCTATCTACCTTCAATTTGATTCTGCTTCTGAACAAAATCCCAGATTATTAAGGATTTGCTGTGGAATCAAAGTGTTTGTCTTCTAAATGCTCATAACAGCATGAAACAGTTACTACACTTTATTTTCCAGATAATTTTTGCAACTCATTTACAGAATGGGAAATAATTGAGTAGTGACAGCTTTCTTCACTATACAACAGATAGCAAGTCTCTAATTACATTTTGTCTTTAAAAGCTGTTACAAAAGTGCTTTCTTCATTGACAGAGAAACTAGATGCTTGCTTATTTGCCCATAGTATTGTACAGAGGTCTCATGCTGCTTGAGTTTTCAAAGGTATATTTAGAGGAAAATAATGATATCCTTTCTGCTTTTTTTTTTTTCATATGAAGGAAATGAAAATTGAGCTTCATACAGGGATTGATAATTTAACAGTCTTTGAACTAATCCTAAACCCATTACTTTATGAAACTTGAAAACAGAGTAGTTACAGTAGCAGTAAATGCAGAAAAATTGAAGTAACTTTATAAGTAAGTATAACTTTGTAACTAAGTACAGTGGATGTCATGCCTTTCAACACAGGGGAAAGTGGTGTAACACCTGTGAGCAATAAGGAAGCTACCATAACTACCAAACATGCCTAGAGGCAAATGGTGCTCAGAGTGGCAAATTATAGAGAGTTATCATCATTCTGCTGAATTATCACAGATTGCAGATATTTATCACCAATTAAGATATCACTGCAGTCACTGTGTAACAAGACTTGCAATACTAGGTATTAAAACTGATATGAGATTTTTCAGAGAGCTTTCCATGCAGTGGATAACTAATCCTTGCAACATGCATATGAAGTAATTGATATATGTTTATTTATGGAGAAGAAAAAACCTGTAAAAATGTGCTTTTCACAGTGGCTGAGTTTTCTTGCCCAACATACAATAGCTCCACCCTACTTCAAATGATACAAACACCTGTAGTCCTTTCTGAATCCTGTGAAGGTATTGGTCAATAGCCCTTCTAAATTCAGATGCACACACCTATACTAATGATATCAGAAGACAAATATAAAGAACTTGTAATTCCTATTAAGGAGCACATTCATTCTCTTCGTATTGTCTGAGGAACATCCTGCTGCACACTGGCCTATTTCAGTCAATGTATATAGGAAGCAACATTTAGAAAAAAAAGCAAACACTTTGGCAAATTCAATGGCATGCAGGGAGACTTCTGAGGATTTTAGGCAGCACAGGGCATTGACTATTCTAAACTACTAACTTGAAAGATTGACTCAAGTCAAAAGTAACCAATGTAGATTCCGCCACATATGGGAACATCTATCAATAATCTTCATCAATTATGTCTACCAATCTATACTCATCATCACTTAATATCATTTGGTTTTACAAAAATTTGCAAGTGGAGGGCATATTTTCCAAATTCACTGCAAGATGACAAATCTATGTTGCATCAACGTCTGCTAATTGAGGACAATCTGTGCAAAGGATGAAGGATCAAGAAGGCATTATCCCTCACAGAGGATGGAGGTCTGCTGGAAGTATATGAGTAGCACTAGTTGCTTGAGCATCGTCACATTGACCTTACCCTTGGTAATCAGAAGGCCACAACAGTTCATTATTTAGTTCTTAGTTGCTCCTTTACCTCACTACAGATGAACATTTTTAATCCACATTTCAAGCCAGGTTGCTGTCACAGTTTAAGTGTAATACCAAACTAATAATTGTTACGGAGGAGCAATTGGATGCCAGTAGAAATCTCTCTCTCAAGCTTCCTCCAGATTTCATCTGAGATGTGTCTCTCCTGTGTCTTCCATCCTGACTTCTCTGGTACCTCATCTCCTTCTCTGGAGACATTCAAAGCCCACCTGGACAAGTTCTTGTGTGACCTAATCTAGGTGATCCTACTCTGGCAGGTGAGTTGGACTAGATAATCTCTTGAGGTCCCTTCCAACCCTTCAGAGTCTGTGATTCTGTGGTCTCTGGGCAGTGATGAATTTCTCCTTCCCTGGACCAGTGTTTTTTTGGAGACATGGCCTTATCAGCCCTTTGAAGAAAGACGTACATTTGGCCAGTGCCATGTACGTCTGCAGTGCTATATAGATAACAAATATCTTCAAGTCCTTACCTTTCCCTCCAGTGCCTAGTTGAGCTGCACAGCGCTATGTAGAAGTTTAATTTCTTCCCATCAACAACACATACCGGAAATCTTTAAAAGACAGATATGGTCTCAGTTAGGCTCTTGATGGAAAGCAGAAATACAGCTTTCCAGTTTAAGTTCCAAATTCAGTTACAACATCAAAAAACTGAGAAGCTAAGAGAGAAGTATGAAGGATCTACAGTATACAACAAGAGAAGGAGGAGAAGAAGGAAAAGGAAAGACAGACTGTTATATATCTTTGTGTTTTCATCTTCACTCTCATTTACTTTATTCTAGTTTGCTCTTTAGCTGTCTGTATTAGGAGAAGCTCTATTTTCTTAAATATGACTTATGGCTTATTTTTAATCTACATATGTAATAGATGTCCCTGTGTTTAAAGGGAATAAAAACATTTTCCTTTTGTGGGACCTTTCTCATGCAGTTATTCTTTTTCTCCATTTTGGTCACTATGTTCTGCTTCATCTCACTAGTCATTGGAATATACAAGGAGTTTTATAGTTATTTCTTTTTGTATTATTTTAATTTCTTTACAGTATTATAAGACACAACAACATAAATCCTAGTAAAATATAAGAATTCATTCTTTCAACTTTCACCACCATTTTCTTCTTAGTTAATAATGAATCCTTTTCATGACTTTTAAGAACAAGTCACTAGACTTGTTCTTGAAATTATTGAATGCTAAAATATTCACTGAAATTTCAATAATGGTAACAAGTCTAAACATAACCATTTCTCTATGACCACTAAACAAGTTGTGAATTTAGAGACTATACACTGATCATACTCCTGAATGTAGAATTCTTTCTTATAAAGTGTATTTTTTTAAGTATGATGTCTGAAAATTTTTTTAAAACTTCATATTTGTCTCTTTCCAAAAAATATATGACTTCTCTTTCAGGCTACATGATGCTAACACAAACCAGAAAAGCAAAGCACACAGCTACAACACCTATTATTTTTTCTCAGCTGCTGCTTAGTAACAATGAATATTTATTTTTTAAGTACTTTGTCACCTTAAAAACCCTAAAATTAGTACAAAACTATAAAAAAAGTGTTTTGTTCCCAGAATAAGGTTTTGGGTGTCTAAAGTACATGCCAAATTAAATATGAATTTGTTATAATTATCTAATCAAAACCAAGATATTTCTGTCACCCTAGTATGGTTTCTACTTATACTAAAAGATTGTAAAAGATATATTATTTTAAAATGCCCTTGACTATTTTTAATCTAGAATTTCAAAATGCTGTCTTTCTCATGTCTCCGTCTTAACAAAAATTCTTTAAATGAATGACAATATAATTTCTCACCTAATTCTAATTTTTAAGATCTCAGAAACAAGTGAGAAATGAGCATGCTACACAAAGTACACTCTATATTGTGAATTATTTTGTGAACTGTTACCTTTTTGGACATAATTTTAAAACCCGCTATTGCTGACACCAGAAATCCTTCTCAAGTGTTTCCTTTTGCTTTTGCACTAATCAATTTTCTTCCTATTTGCATTTATATAAAAAAAATATGCAATGCTTATTTATTGGCAATAGGAAGTTTTTAACTGCTTGTTTGTCTTGTGGGTAACTTCTTTTTTTAAAAAATAACACAAAGACACCTTACAGGATATAAAATATTTCTTATGTGTCTAGTCTCCACCTAGATTTCTAAATTCAGAAAAACATAAAATCCATACTTTGCCCTTTCAGACACTTGAAACAATACATGTATTTACATTTTTCAGTGAAAATAAGTTTCTTTCTGTAAACTTGTGCTTTTGCACATGTCAAAAGAGTCTGTTCCGTAGGCTGATGAAACTTGTCTCCTGCTTAAAGTTCTCTGTTTTCAAAATATTTACAGTTATATCCCTGGAAGCCCCCAGATTATTTGTTGTATTCTGAGGGCTGATGCTGAAGCACAGGTTTCAGTGTTCCTGCTCACCACCATTTAAAGGAAACAACAAATGAGGAATGATGGGTCCAGACATAAAATGGGACTTAGTTCCTCTGCCCCTAATCATTTTGCAGAAGGCTTTACTAAAGACTCAGTGACACATTAGACAGATGGAAATCTTTCTAATACTCTCTGTTGCAGTCACACCACTTTACAGAAAACGATGCAGAGCAACCCAAAACCAGAAAGGTTGTCTCAGCAGAGTATCATTTCATGTACTGGCAAATGAGGTCTCATGCAGCAATGGGCTTCTTCCCTCCCTGCTGCTTCTGTGGTTTTCCCAATGGCTATCTAACATAAAACACAGAAAGCCCCATGGAACAGGTAGTATAGACTCATTCACCTGTCCTCTTTCTCACTCTCTCCAGGATCTCTGTTCCTTTTTATACAGAGTGAGCTTTGCACGGAGACGCAGAAGATACCTCCTTACAGAACACTGCAAGGACACCCAGCTGTAGCTCTGTGTGGGATCTATAGGTTCACCACTTTTCTCCTCCCCTCTAGGACTGTACTGGGATCTAGTTTCTTACTTCTCAGTCAAGTGTCCACAGCACTTCAGACAGAGAGTAAGTGCCAGTGTGACCTTCTTTGTCCATGTTCTACGTAGAGATAGTAATCTGGCTGTCAGCACATGGTTTCCTTGTTGACCTTAATCAGGTGGATCATTGTTGGCTACTTAACCAGAAGATCAAGTCAGTCAGTAAATCTCAAAGAAGGAGCATCAGTTGCACCATCTGCTTTGGTCTTTCCCTTAATTTGGCACAAGTCTTGTCACCATCCCACCTGAAACTCGGTCAACTCAGAAAATATTCTGGGATTCTATGAACTCAGAAAACATTGTAAATTCTACCACTAAGCCTAAAGTCTTTTGTTTAGACCTGTTTGTTTAGACTTTCTAAACCACAGACAATGCAATACAAGGTCATTATATTTCATACTTTCTAATGATATAAATTGAAGTTTTCCATGAAGTATAGCTATAATGATGCCTAATATTTAAGGCCTCATACCAGCAATGAACTTTCCTTGGAGTAGGATGGACAATTTCTTTTACAGATAGCAATTAAACAGAGTGTGGGTGGAGTATACAGAGCTTTTCCCATCAAGACTAGGCAACTCTGAAAGACTTCACTAATTGCTGAGTTTGCCAAAATACTCTATCAGTGTCTCCTCACATTCCACAGAAAAATGCCATGTCTAGTGTGACTTCTTACAACAACAACAAAAAATTTCTAGCTGGAAATTGCTAGATCAATGACCAGGTATTACCTAAAAAAATGAAGAGAGAAATGTTATTCGGCAAAATTCAACAATCTTTTTCAAAAAAAGTAAAATAGATCCCAAATTAAAAGGTGAAATAATTTCAAACTTCTCACCTCATGCAGTAAATGTCCTGTGCTGATTTAGGAACATCTAGATTTACACAGGGAAAGGTAGTGCACAACTACACTGTCCTCAAGTAGAAAACCATCCCATGATAGTCCTCATGCCCCAGAGGGTTAGATGAGGGGCAGCATTGAAGTGACCAGAAAGTCTCACTGCAGCTGCAGTAGCTATTTTGTTTCACATTATGAGTGTCATTTAGATAATACAAATATAACTATCCCATTACTCCCCTAGAATATGCTCAGAGATGAACCACTGGGGAACTGGCAAATTGCTTTAAATTCTCTTTGCTGAGAGTCTATTGCTCACAAGGAACCACTTCTTCCTCTGTGTTTCCAGCTGTTAAATTGCCTTTGAGAACACTTTTCCACATAAGCATTTGCTGCAATGACTTTACAGGAGTTGAGGAACTGATGGGGTGAATGCTGCTATAGGCCAGTATGTAAAATCTGGAAAAACTTTAAAAATGTTTTTGTAGTTGGAAAATACGGAAGTTCAAGTATATTCTTTACTTTTCAATCTTTTCTGAGTATGCTTTCTTACCAGTCCTATTGTGGTGGTTTAGTCAGCTGTCCAATAAGTCATAAAATCACTCCCCCTCCTGAACTGGAAAGGAGAGGGAGAGGTATAAAAAGTGGTTTGTGAGTTGAGATAAAGACGAAGAAATCGCTTAGCAATTAGCATCATGGGCAAAACACACACAACTTTGGGAGAAAAAGGTTTGATTTATTAAAATATCAATAAGAGCAGGGAGATGAGAACTAAAACTGAAGCTTAAAAACACCTCTCCCCAACCCTCCCTCTTCTCGGGACTCCTCTTCCTTCCCCCCCAGCAGTGCAGGGGATGGAGAATGGGGGTTGCAGGCAGTTCATTAGAGATGGATTTTGCCGGTGTGGGGTCCCTCCCAAGGAAGACCATCCCTCATGAACTTCTCCAGCATGGGTCCTTGACACGGGCTACAGTTCTGGCATGGGGCCTCCCACAGGGGCAGCTCCTCACACCCTGCCCCAACCTGGGTCATCCATAGAGAGAACAGTCCTTCAGGTATCAACTGCAGCCCAAGCTCCTCACAGGATCACAAGTCCTGACAGCAAACCTGCTCTGGTGTGAGCTCCTCTCTCCCCATGGGCTCCCAGGTCCTGCCAGGAACTTACTCCAGGGTGAGCTTCTCACAGAGCCACAGCCTCCTTCAGGCATCCACCCTCTCCAGTGCGGGGTTCTCCATGGGCTGCGAGTGGATTTCTGCTTCCCGATGGCCTCCATGGACTGCAGGGGCACAGATGTCTCACCATAGTCTTCACCACAGGTCATAGGGGAGTCTTTCTTTCAGGGTCTAAGCACCCTCCTCCCCCTCCTTCTCCACTGACTTTAGTGTCTGCAGAGATATTTTCACATTCTCACTCCCTGTTGCTGCTGCAGTTTAGCAACTGCCCAACAACTTCTCCTTCTCAAATATGTTTTTCAGAGGCATTACCTCAATCACTAATTGGCCAGGCCCAAGTCAGCTGCAAGGTCCATCTTAGAACTGACTGGCCATAACACTATCAGCTACAGAGGAAACTTCTGACAGTTCTTTGTTTAAAGCCACCTCTGTAGCCACCTCCACTAATTGTGACACCTTTGATAAGCTGAAAGCCTTGTACTATCTCCCAACAGCTGTAACATGCTAGGGTTGGTATGGTAGTAGAATCCTGGGCATTCGTTTACTATAGAGATGCAACACAAGAATAATCCTGTAAGCAGTGCTCTCTCCAATTCCCAACTATCAACATAATGAAAAAGAAACCCCTTTGAAATACCACCTTCACCGGATGGGGGAGAGTGGGTGGAGCGGAAAGGCAACACAAGAAGTTCTGTAAGAAACTGAAGTTTAAAGTCAGAGATATAGTCACATACTTATATTTTTTTAAAATAGCTCACATGAAAGAAAAAGTACAAAATGTCAATGGTCCACAAGTGGATATGCATTTACACTTGTAAACATTAGCATGTGGTCAGACTCACAGGATGAAGATTACTCATTTGGAAAAGAAAGATGAAGTATTTGAAGCTTGAAATTGTCATGGTACTTTCACAGGGAGTTCAATATTATTTTTTAATGGCAAAAGTAAAGGTTAATCTGCATTAAACAGACTTGTTAAAGAAAAAATGTGTCATTAGAATAAATGACTAACCAGGTGCAACATAAATATGACAACAACTATGTAAACACTGATGCTCGACAGTGCATGAGACAGGAAGATGAGGAGGTAATGCCCTCAAGCATCAGGCATAATGGTCCCAACAATAGTCTTGTGTTCATTATGCTGATATATATGTAATGTAAATCAAACCAGAAAACAGAAGCCTGCAAGGCAGTCAGTTCAATGTTCATCAGACAACCTTTTCCCAAGACCTTGAATTTTCACAGATACTCAGTATTGCTTTCCCTGATGAAGTTAGCCCCCTGAGTACCTTCTGACTCCAACCTCAGGCACTGTAAGAAAAGCACATCCACTGGCCAGGAAACAAGTTGCAGGACAACCTCTTGTAAATTGTGTTGTTCTTATACAAAATGTTAACATTATTAGGACTTCATCTTGGCAATAGGAAGAAGCAAGAAAGATTTTACACTTGCTGCAGTAGGAAAGATATAGCCAGGATTACTTCAATAATCTATAAAGGCAGTCATCAGGGGCACTTTCTTTGTGCATTCAGTCACTAAATAGCTTTTTCTACGCATCTATATGGACATCCTACTGTGTTTATGTAATTTAGGCACAAATACACAAACCTAGTGTGAGTCACCACAGTCTTCCCCACGTTATGAAATGTATTAGACTCTAGTCCCCAGCTATTAAACAAAACTAATGTTTTGCTCTCTAATACACACTTCAATGTCTTTGATTTCCACACAAGCTCACTACAAGGTATCTTCTATCTTTCAGCTCAGCCCCTCCAGGACAGAGACTTCAGATATCATTTAGCCATCACCCTGAGAACCACCAAAAAGATATTTCAGATTGATAGGAAAGTTAAGCAAGCCTTAGCTGTCCCTGAAATATGCTCTGACATGGTGATGTCCAGCTTGCTGGAAACACTCCTGAAACTTTATGCCTCTTCCCAAGGGAATTTAGACCATGACAAGCTGTGTGGGAGGCAATGACACAGTATTATCTTAAATTAGCAAAATCCTCAGCCTTTACAAGAGAATTTCCATTGTTTTCCTCTTCCTTATTTGTAGTTTCCCAGAGAAGTGAATTCAAGCACTACCACTCTAAAATGCAGTTACTGATCAGATAGCTTCAGTAGTAACTTGATGCTCACAGTTAGGTCACAATAAGTTCTCAAGAGCATAGTGTAAAGGAGATGGGGATTCTGCCCTGGAGCTCCAAGTGCCCTCCACTTCTTGTGTCATTCTCTGGAGGATATAAACATTTCTGCTGAGTCAGATTGGGACTAAGCATTTTATCTGCATTGAGGATAGCATAAAAGCCTGAAATAATCATATCTCGGGGTTACCTCCAGTGACACTGCATCCCAGCTCTCATACCACAAAAATTAGGGAATGTGGTGTAGCCAGAGGTCTTCAGACCACCAGCCTGAGTGTATCTCTACCACGTTCAGCCCATGCAAATGGTTTTATCCATCTGAGCTAGGCATTAAAGCTGTCAGTATTGACTGCATTCATGCCCCGAAGGTTAAGCTACCCTTTTTCTTAACTTCATATACTTTTATATGAATTTATAGGAGTTCTTTCATCTCTGATAACTTTGTGTAGTTGAGATTAATAATCTGATTTTCAAAACAATGTGTCAGTAACTATGAGTTTTCTCTATTTACAACAATGTGTGAGCTTCCTGAATGCATAAAGAGGCTTACTGGGAGAATACACTTCAAAAGTACTGAGCATCCTCAGCTTCCCCTCTGATCAATACTCTTCACTCATCCATGCTCATCCATGCTCAACCACTAACTGAGGGATCATTGTTGCTATTTGACTTGTAGTTTTTCTAATATGTAATTATACATTCAAAATATGACATTTTCTTATTCTCAATAGCTTGGGCACAAAATTCGTGTTTTAATCATTCATTTTTATTGTTATTGCTTGTTGTGGTTGAGGCCCAGCCGTCAACAAAGCACGACACACAGTTTTTTTGCTTAGAATGGCAGAGGCCCCAGCAACATGGGAGGAAAAAAAAGTTAATCAAGGACTTTGTGGATCAAGACAAGGGCAGGGAGGGCTCACTGCTATTTGTGGTTCCAGGCAAAACAGACTCCACTACTCGAGCAGAAACAGAAAACAACAAAAAGCAAAAATAGGGGAGAATGATGAGAAAAATACAGTCAGCACTTTAAGGTCTCCTTCCTCCACTCCTCCCTTCTTCCCAGGCTCACCTCACTGCTGCCAATACCTCTACCTTGTCTCCCTTCAGTGGTACAGATGGGCAGGGAATGGGGGTTGTGTTCAGTCCCTCACAGACGGTCTGTGCTCCTTCTTTCTTCTCAGAGTAGGATGACTCCTCACATTCTTCCGCTGCTCCAGTGTAGGGTCCCTCCCACGGGATAGTCCTTAACTAACCTCTCTGGCATAAGTTCTTCCAACAGCTACAGCTTCTGCTCAATAACTCCTCCAGTGTGGGACTCCTCTGCAGCAGCAGCGTTCTGGGCACCTTCTGCTGCAACGCCACCCACCCACAAACTCACAGCCTCCTCTAGGCATAGTCACTATCCCTGGCGTGGGGTCTTCTAGGAAATGCCAACAAACCTCAGCTTCACCACTCCTCTCCACAGGTGGCAGGGGTACAGCCTACCATTTCCCCATGGGATACAGGAGAGTGTGTGTTCCAGCACACCTCCTCCTCTCTTTCCTTGCTGACCTTGGGGTCCATGTGATCACTTCTCTCTCCTCTAACTCCTTCTACCACCAACAGCCAGAAAAGAAGGAAGAACAGGAAGAACTCTCCTCTTCTGACTTCTTCTTAAAAAGTGATCATGGAGGCGCCTAATTGGCTCAGCCCCAGAAGTGTGTTTGACTCAGAGCTGGGGAGAATTTTGAGAAACTCTTACAGGAACCATCTGTACAATCCCTTCCCCATTACCTGAAACGGCTCCACACAAACTCATGACAATGCTCTGGCACTTTTCCTGAGTTTCTTGTTGGAGAAAAAATGTTTTGTAGAGATGTCTAATGTTTTTATCCCGGAGTGCTATCTGGTTTGTTTTGTTTTAAAAATGGAAAGCTCAGTTCCACTCTGCTACAGGATCTAGTGAGGATGGTGGTGATATTTGGAGGGTTATTTCCATACACTTATAAAGATGAAGTTTGTATTTCTTTAGTTTTAACACCCCTTTTCAGATCTATTTCCAATATTCTTGAAAAAAGAAAACCAACGTGGTGCCACAAGACTGACATTTTTATATATTGGTTTGCTACGTGCACCCATTCTGATACAGTAATTATTTTAGGGCATTGCAAGTGCCAGTAGAGGATAGAAGTAAAACATAAGAGCATGAAAATTTGAAAAAGAAAGATTTAGGATCCAACTCTGATACCTTTTCTATTTGTTTCTATATATATGATGAGGGAGCCCTGGCACAGGCTGCCCAGGGAGGTTGTGGAGTTTCCTTGCTTGGAGATGTTCAAGATCCACCTGGACATGTTCCTATGCGACCTGATCTAGTTTGACTTGCTCCTGCAGGGGGGTTGGAGTAGATGATCTCTAAAGGTCCCTTCCAACCCTACCATTCTGTGATTCTATGATTACAAGCAAAATAATGGTATAACATATTTTATGCTTGGCTTGGGTTTTTGGGGGTGAAGGGTGTACTGCACTCTTTTTTTTTGAAAGTGGGTAACTGAAGCACGCATGTTGTCAAGGACTATGTATAAATGGGTATATACTTTTTAAATCCCAAAGAAGTCATGTGAAATCTTCAAGAACCACAATTTGTTGAATAAATGTGTTGCCAGAACTTTCATGTTGAAGTGATCAAAAATTATGTTGCAAGTTTTCGACTATGTGGTATCACTGATGTAAAGACAGTGGTTGCATTTTCAAAGGATGATTGTTTCAAAATGGTGGCAGCATTGCAGTTTTATGGAAATTCTGTAGAGGCTTGAAAGACTAGCAGCTGAATTATTTTAAATCCTTAAGTTTGGAATGTTACTTTGAGACACCAGATCAATTTTCTGGTAAATTCTATACTTTCAAAATGACAAAGACTACAAAAAATCACACATTACATATGTTACACTAGAACTAGAATATGTGTTCAAGGGAAGTAGATGGTCAAGGAAAATCTCAGAAGAGAAGCTCAGAATTCATGATTTAGACTTCATCCATGGGAGAATAAACATGGACAAGTGGTTTAGATCAACTGTCCAAGAGCCTCATATCCTGATGTAGGATGTACACAAAGCAGCACTGTGCCTGAAATGAAACACTTCTCCTGGCTCCTACTATCATGTCACAGACACCTCATCTTGTTCCCCTGACAGCATGTGGACACAGTCTTTATACTACTGGAAGCATCCATGACTACAGTGACTGACTGGTGGGGACAGACTGCTGTGCATCATACATAAGGTTTGCAATTCTGACTGCATTTCTGCAGGGAGGCAGGGTCTTCTCTCTCAGTCCTTATCCAGAACTGATTTTCTGCTAAAACCTAAAGGACTTCTAATATCTTAATCCTCTTTACAAGCAAGACTTCAAACATTTCATTAACTGGTTCAGAAACTTTTAGAAGACTGACAGACAGATGAATAACTAGACACACACAAATAGGCTTTGGTTTAGTCTCATTTATTTAGGAAACCAGGCTAGAAATACAATCCTGTTGTACACAAACTTTTGAGTTTCTTTTCATGTCAGTATTTATTTAATGGGTACAACAGCTCCCTGCAACCAAGGTAGAGTTGTTATTCATTTACCTACCCCAGTGCTCATTTAATCACCTCCTATCCTAAAACCTAAGTAGTTTCTTATAAAATCCCAAAACATGAAGAGATAGAACAGACAAAAAATAGACACACCATTTTTAGACTTTTCCTCTGACCTCTTTGAGTAGACAGCATAAACTTTCACCAAATCATTTATCACTGCTTTCATTCATTTATATGACATCATCTTACAACTCTATAGAGTACACGGAGCAGCTGGCAGGAGTATTTTGCACAGTATCTGCCACTTTATGTACAGGAAATCCTTTGGGAAGAGCCTGAGAAAACTGCATATTAATCATGAAAGTGAGATGTCATAAACCTATGAAAGTGGATCCTTTCTGGCTGTTAATCCATGTAAATAAAAATCTAGACTAATCTTTTTAGTAGACAAAACTGTAAAGTTAGGGTCTGAAAATGTACTGGCATGAGGCAGTTTAAACAGAAGTTAAACATCAAAATTAAGCTGACTTTCTCTTAGAATCAGACAAATACAACAAAATGTAGCCTGTGATGGAAGAGGAAATGTTAACTGAAGACTGCAGGCAATGTTGATAGGGCTTCAGCACAGGGCACCATGCACAACATTGAGTGGGGTCTCACTGTTTGCATAGCTGATAAAGAGCCAATATGTTCCAGTTGTGAGTAAATTCTCCCAGTAATGAGTGATAAATTTGATAATGGGAAATTCAAGTAATGGCCAAGCACAAAGCCTTTAGGCATTCCATCTGGTAGACAAAGTAGAGATTGATGAGCTTCATTAAATGATCCATTTTAGTTTACTCTGAAGGGAATAAACACACCACAGCAAGGGTCTGCAGATAGATGCACAAGCAAGACAGCAAAGGTGAGGACTGAATTAAAACAGTTCAGATGTTGACAGTAACCAAAGAAATAACCTGAGATGAGTTGGGCTGTTTTCTTAATCAGCTATGCTCCTGACATCAGGGCAGATCCAGGCAGAATGCTGTTTTATTTCCTGGATATTTTTTACGTCAGAACAAAACCCAGATGCTTGTCAGTGCTTTCATGAAATATCCATCTTTGAACTGAAAAGATGAGGTTTTGCATTATTCTGCTCCTCTCTCCCAGCCTTTGCCTCTCTCTCTCTTGCTATCAAATAAAAATTGACAACAGAGCACTGCTCTCAGAAGTGTCACCAAAAAAAAAAAAAAAAAGAATTTATTGTGTCCTCATGAAAAGCTTTAGTTAAGCAGCATGTTCCAGCAAAAATAGATTTCTCTGACAATGTTCCAATCAACTCAAGTTTTCTTCATCTGGCCTAAACACAGAAGAGAGTGGCTTTGGCTGACTCTGCTTCTAGAAGACAGAGTGAGGGAGGAGTTTTTCTGTAAAGTCACCTTCAGACTGAGTGGAGGCAGGAGCCAGTCAGTCAGAAGTGGCAGTGTGGAGGCTGGAGCCAGTCAGCCAGAAGTGGCAGTGTGAAAGTTTAGGACCTTCTCTGAGATAAAAAGGGAGTGAGAAGAGGGCTGGGATTCTCCCCTGAAGTCTAAGTCAAGACCCAACCCCAGGATAGTTTAGAGAAAAAATGTGCATTTGTTAGAATAATAGAGCCTTTAAACATTGCAGCACAAGCTAAAAATGAAGACAAATCAAGGAAGCTGGAACTCTCCTCACTGTATGAGTTTGTATCATGCTGTATTTTCACCTATGCATGACTAACTCAGCTAAGACACGTATTGACTGTAAGGATTTTTCAGGAAAGTCAGGAGAGACTTGATTTTTGAATGATAGTTTGCATTCTTTTCATTTTTCAATTGCCAAAACAAGAATGTATTTTTAAAAGCCCACATTGGAGGCTTGATGCTGCCATAACTTTAGTTATATAAAGTATAGACTTTGACACTAACAAAAGTAGAAATAGTCCTTGAGCAAGTGATTAAAATTAAATGATAAGTTAACAGTATCTACAGACTATTGTCACTGGAGCAGGAGGAACAACTCAAGATTGAATGACTGCAGATCCAACATTCAAAAATCACAAAAAGAAAAAAAAATCATTAATTTTTCCTCCTGAAAGAATTCTGGTGTGTTTGTAGAATGAAAAATAATAATTTGTCATGTTTACTGTACACAGACACAACTATTCAATTGCCAAAATGAGCTTTTTTCCTTACAGTTGTCTACCAGAACACATGACTGGGAAGACATTTTGAAAGGGGCATTTCTAGGTCTCGCTGTACTACTGGTGTTGTTTTGGATGATAGTCTAGCAAATGAGTTTTTATGTCTTTTCATGTCTTTTCTTTTCACATCACCTGCTGTTATTTCTGCCTTATGATAAAGAAAAACCAAGGGGAAAGGAAAAAATCCAAACCAACCAAACACCTTCCCACAGCCCAGGTGAATTCCCAATTTCTATTATTAGAAGCAAGGCTGAAAGAAATCCCTTTGTATAACTGGTGCTAGGGAACTTAGGACAAGGCTACGTGTTAGTGCCTGTGAGGATGGGGTTGTGGCAATAAGGCAAAACAGAGAAGACTGACGTTTCAACAGATGCATCTTGACACCCCCAGAGGCAGTATTTCTTGCAGATACAATCTTTTGCACTTAAGATGTTGTATGGATGGCAGCTGAATGTCATCTCTCCTTCTTCCCTTTCTGTGTGGTACAGGATGCTGTGAGCATTTTCATTTTCTACTGAGGACTTAAAAAATGTACAAAAATACTTAAGTACAAAAACACTGCCACGGATCTAGCACCATGGGAAAAGAAGCTGACAAGATATAGGGTGCATGTTTCCTCATGTGAAAGAGGGTAAGCATTGAGGTTATAAGCTGTAACTTTCACAGACTAAGATCAGAACATGATGGCAGTAAAGGCAATCTGAAGGTAAATTCCTTAGTTCCAAAAAAATATGTAGAAAAGTCCTAAAAGCATTATCAGAGTGAGGGTTTTGCCCTTATGTTCCTTGTTCCAAATATATTCCGATCACAATTCAGGTTGTCACTCACATAGTCATAGCCATTACAGCCAGTTACAAACTATCCAGCTCAGTGATGGGCAAGAGCATTCAGGTTACCTAAATGTGTAGCAGGACCAGTGGAGCTGACACTTACATGTGACTGTCTGGGAGGCCAGAGGTTCACTGCTGTTGTATCCAAATTGCCCCTGATACATCCTCAGCAGTTGCAGCCAGATCTGGGTAGCTGTGGAGATGCCTGTTGAAATCAGAATCTTGTAGAGTGAAGTAGAGTTAAATTACTTTTTAAATTCCTTTATCCAAGAAGAATTAAACAAATATTGAAAATAAATAGAGTAAACTTTCATGGCTTGTTATTTATGCCTTAATATATGTCCTCTAATATTGGAGGAAACAAGCTTTAAAGGGGATAGCAAGGAGGGGAAAATCTAGCATGATGAAGGAACTGGTTCTCAAGGAGCAGCCCAGCTGCTGTGGAAGTCATGAGTGATCCCTCCAATATGGTATGAGAGTGGCCTGAGATTCCCAGCAACCAACAGGATATGCTCAGAAATTCTCATTACTGAGCAGTAGAGAATTTGTTAGTGTCAGATTCCTACACAGAAGTAGCTATATGCAGCCTGACAGCATGTACACATTTAACTAGTTTGATTACTGGGAACGTCATCAAATTCTTACAGTTAAAAAGTTTCTTGAAAGATATTAAGGTTCTCAGGAAGACCCATAACTTGGGCAATTGTCCATTTGTCCCAGATTTCCCAGAAGGGTATTCAAGCTGTTTTTTCTTCTGAGGTTGTATTTCTTCTGATAGTCAATAATTCATGTCAAAAGACATTGCCTATTATGCTTTCACTGATTGCAAATATAAGTTCCTAATAATTACTATTTTTGTTACTTCTAAAAGCTGATAATATCCATCACTATATCATACACAATCCAGTTTTGTACAATAGCTGAATATCCTAGGCATTAGTATAGTAAGAAAGACTTGTTTAATAATACATAGTTCAAAATATTGAGAAACAATCTTAAGATTTTTTATTTCAATGAGTCTAATACTGTGAATTTGATTAGGTCTTCAAGACAAAATCTGAAGTGCTATCTGAAAAAAAAACATATTGAAGACTAAAAAACAATTATATATCAAGTGATCTCAGGTTGATGAAGTTTGATGTGCAATGGCAGCTAGATACAAAAAGACTCTGACTTAATTCTGTGCTATGTAAAGAGAAAAGGAAACCAATAGCTGCTTTACAGAAGCTTTTATTTAACCACTCCATAAATTTTCTCCCCTATTCTGAGGGGAGGACAGAGTGGTTTGGTAAGCACCTGTGGCATCCAGCCAAACCCAACCCACCACAGAAACATCCAGCTTGTGGGGGATTGGAACAAGGTAATCTCTAAGGTCCATTCCAACCTAAATCATTCTACAATTTTATGGTTCTATCATGTTTGAGCAGGCCACAGTGCCTCACTAATCTAGTGGCCTTCCATGACTGAGTGACTATATCCAGTTCTAAGATCCCCAGCACAAGAAAGACATGGACCTGTAGGAGCAGCTCCAGAGAAGGGCCATGAAAATGATCACAGGACTGGAACACCTCTCCTATGAGGAAAGGTAAAGTTCAGCTTGTCCAGCCTGGAGAAGTCTCTGGGGAGACCTTATTGTAGCCTTTCAATGTATAAAAGGGGCTTACAAGAAAGATGGAGATTGACTTCTTTCCACAGCCTATACTGACAAGACAAGAGGCAATGATTTGAGACTGAAAGAGTGTAGGTTTAGACTGGACATAAGGAATAAACTGTTTAGGAGGGTGTTGAGACACTAGAACAGGTTCTCCAGAGAATCAAGATCAGGCTGGGTGAGTTTTTCATCAACCTGATCCTGTGAAAGAAGTCGTTGCTCATGACAGGGGTGTTGGACTGGAAGATCCAACACAACCCATTCTGTTATGTATGGTTCTGTGATAGTGAAAGATATTTTCAGAATTTGTTTTTTTCTATTTCCAGGTATTCCATATCAATACCTGTTAAAGATAATGATGTTACAAGAAGTTAACATCTATTATCAGTCACTTAAAAATCACTGCTAGTCTGTGTATTTTTTCCTTTGATGCAGGACACTCAAGTAGTACATGAAATATGAACTGTAGTTTCCAAAATTAAAATGAAAAAGTATTTTCACTGAAACAGAGAGAAGAGACACCTACATGGAGTTACAGACTAGGGAATTATTAATATTTCAACAAAACAGAATAAGGTACAGGTTCTCAAAGGGTCATCAGATGTTAAGCAAATGGAAGAAAATTAAAGCTGTCATCTGCTGTGAATACCTGCCTAAAAAGGGTACTCTGATTTAACCACTGTCAACCAGTTACTAATTACTAATATTAGTGTAATTAAAAGTAACATAGTTTTTTGTTGTTTCCCATCAGAAAAAGTAATTTTCCAGGTAAAATGGGAACACTAAACCAAATAATATTAAATTGGTCCATTGTTTTTAATTTTTAGCACAAAGTTTCTGAATGAAGCCTGATTTTATAAGCATTTCAAGAGAGTTTCAGAGCTAAAATCAATAAAATAATAGGATCTAAAATGTCTAGATTCATACATTTAATAGAATTGAGCTGGTTTGTTTGAAAAATTATGAGCTTTTGAGAATGAAACACTTGTTTCTAGTGAGAAGCTGGTGGAATCAATATGGATCTGAATTTACTTTGTTAAGTAATATATATTCACAAAAAGTAGATTTCCAATCATAATTTGTTTTGCATCACAGTGAGCTTAGGCAAATTGTAGTGCATAGTAGTCATCCAAAAAGGCCACAGTCAAATATAAACAAGGTTTTCTTCATTTGTTACAAATTAAAAACATCTATGAATATGTTCAGTACTTCACTGTACTTGCTTTCAAGACAGAAAGCAATTTTTCATTGCTAACACTAATTCTGGACTTTAGTGACAGAGGAAGTAAAATGCTCTTGGCTTGTCAATGACGTAGACAGTACTCTTTATGAGCCAGTTATGAAGAAATGATTCAAAGGATTCACACTGTTTACAAAGAAATGAGTTCTTTGGTTGTATCTGGGTCACCAATTGTCAGTCTTCATAAAAACTGAGACCTTTTCTGAACGTGACAATGTGCCCCATTTTTCTATACTAGCCTTCTGAAAAAGATCCTCTTGCCACTGAGAGAATTAAAACCCCTCTTTCATCTCTCTAGCCAAGAGGAGGGTAATCTACCCCTACTGGAGACATCCTTATTCTTATCAAAGCTGGGTCATGGTGCAAAAAATAAGTGTAGAAAGTGGGCTAAGTCAGGGTGACTTCACAGGTATCTAGAATTCATGAAGAATTCTGTGAGAAAAAAATATTACAATATTATCAGTGAGTTCACATTTCATATAATTTAGATAAAATCAAACTCTTTTTGCCACTATTGTGGTTTAATCTAAGCACCACTCAGCTCATTCCCACTCCTCCCATTTGGATGGGGAGGAGGATCAGGGAAAAAAAAAAAAAAAAGGAAACCTATAGGTTAAGATAAGAATACTTTATTAGCTAAAATGAAATAAAAATAATATAATAATAGAATCATTATGGTTGGAAAAGACTTTTAAGATCCAGGAGTGAATAATAATAATAATAGATCATACTAATAATAATTGTAGTGAAAATAAGCACAGCAAAAGGAAAGAAACAAAACACAAGAAAAGATAAATTATGAACAATACAATTGCATACTACCCACTGACAAATGCTCAGACTTTCCCAAGCAGCAACGGACTGCTCCTGACCAACTCCTCTCGGTTTATATAATGAGCACAACACTTTATGATATAGAACATCCCTGTGGCTAGTTTGAGTCAACTGTCCTGGCCATGCTCCTTCCCAGCTTCTTGTGCACCCCAGCCCACTCACGAGGAGCAGAACAGACCTTGATGGTGTGCAAATACTTCTCAGCAATAAACAAAACATACTTGTGTTTTAACATNTATTACAATATTATCAGTGAGTTCACATTTCATATAATTTAGATAAAATCAAACTCTTTTTGCCACTATTGTGGTTTAATCTAAGCACCACTCAGCTCATTCCCACTCCTCCCATTTGGATGGGGAGGAGGATCAGGGAAAAAAAAAAAAAAAAGGAAACCTATAGGTTAAGATAAGAATACTTTATTAGCTAAAATGAAATAAAAATAATATAATAATAGAATCATTATGGTTGGAAAAGACTTTTAAGATCCAGGAGTGAATAATAATAATAATAGATCATACTAATAATAATTGTAGTGAAAATAAGCACAGCAAAAGGAAAGAAACAAAACACAAGAAAAGATAAATTATGAACAATACAATTGCATACTACCCACTGACAAATGCTCAGACTTTCCCAAGCAGCAACGGACTGCTCCTGACCAACTCCTCTCGGTTTATATAATGAGCACAACACTTTATGATATAGAACATCCCTGTGGCTAGTTTGAGTCAACTGTCCTGGCCATGCTCCTTCCCAGCTTCTTGTGCACCCCAGCCCACTCACGAGGAGCAGAACAGACCTTGATGGTGTGCAAATACTTCTCAGCAATAAACAAAACATACTTGTGTTTTAACATCACTGTTTTCAGCACAAAACCAAAACATAACCCTGTACCAGCTACCAGAAAGAAAACTAACTGTCTCAGTTGAAATCAGGACCACCAGCTATTTTGTATACTGTCTTAGAAAGCAGTTCACACTGGTACAGAAGGCCTGCCTGAGGCAAAGCCTGGTAAATCCATGATCCAAGGTAGGAGCTTGAACTGAATTTCAATTGAAAATTCAATTTTTAATTGAAAGGAAGTTTTGTTGTGGTGCACTCTGAATCCTTTTACGCATCTTCTTTAGATGAATAAATAGAAAAAGCTTAGGTGTCTGACAAATGGTAGTTCAAATCAACATAATGACTGATAATATACCTGGCCTAGAGGGAGAGAGCTGCTCACTCTCAGGCTTTTTTTCAGTTTACATCCCTTTTCCTGCTTTCCTAAAGAGAGAGTACAGTTATTCCTCATTTTATCAATATGTCACCTGCATGCTTGTCAAGCAGCAGTGATTATCACCTGGATAGATCAGAACCAAGTATCTGCACCTCTGATGGAAGGAAACACAAAGCAGAGATGCTCTTTCTTCACTCCCCAGTATAGACACTTTCATAGAATTCACTTTCAAACAATAAAGGAAGGTAAGGACAAGGTATGGCATCCACTGCCCCAAAAAAGGTACTGGAAGAGTGAACTTCATAGCTACATTAGATGGTAGTCCTATTGTGAGCCACAATTTGTGACTGAGGAAGCTCCTTTCCTTTTCCTGCATCACTGAATATAGGCTGCAGATATTTTCCACTAACAGGTACTGGGGTGATGCTTTTGTGTTTTTTCAATGAAACTCCCAGTTGAAACTTTTGATGAAACCTTTCTTTTGACACTTGTTCACCAGAAGACAAATTGTAATAGAATTCACTGTCTCCACAAAATGTGAGCTTTCTGTCATCACACACACTATATCAGGACATCTAGTATCCTTCTAGCTCACAGTTTTGCCCAGTTTATTCCTCAATTTCTTTTCTATGCCATTTTCTACTGCTCTTTTCCAGTCTTCCTAATTCCTCCCATACTGTTCCATTTGCTTAAAATATGCTTTGAAGATCAATGCCAATTTCTTTCAATTCAAGTCCTATCAACCAGAGAGTATCAGTACAATAGAAATACTGCACAACCCGATTTTCAAAGACAGACAGAAGACATTGCACTCTGGCTAAGCATTTTTTTCCAGGTGGAGAGCTAACTGTTGCTCATCAGCCTGTCCATTGCTGATAAACAGTGGGAAGGAGCCTACCCTTCCTGCCTGTGATGTCATCACAAAATAATATCTGGTGGCACTGTGTAGATTTTGGTTTAGTTTACAATAGGAGAAAGCACAGTTTGTTACATATTCGTTTAGTCAATTCCATTTCCATTTTAATTAGAAGGCAAGTTCCTGCAATTTCCATCATAATTACCATAATCTGCTTATAGTCAGTATGATGAGTATAGCCAGGAGAAGCAGCTGCATTACGTTTTCTTTATCCTGGGTGGAAATCTTTAAACAGATAACTATTGGAAATAGTTCTGCAGTCACTCTTTTTTGGTTACTTGATGTAGTGTAGTGTACTTGATGTGTGTAGTAGAATCTATGTAGCAGGAAAGAAACTGTTTAGAATGTGTCTCTGAATATATAAAAATGGTCATACGAAGAATTCATTTTTCTGTTTTTGTTGTTTATAGGGAAATCATAATTAGGATGCTTATGTTTTCTTGGAGAATAGCTTTTAAGGGTAGGCACATATTACAGATTTATTCACGATTGAATTTTATGCCTGTGCAATTCAATTGAGTCCAGAGTTAGAGCGATACATCAGTAAATCAGACTCTATTATTCTTGGTTACTTATATGGAGTCACAAGATAAATTCACTGTGATATAACCAGGAATACATATGTGGGAGGGTGCTTTAAAGTGACTCTTTGGTGAGAGCCATCAGTCTTTCTGACTGCACTCACCTCTGCTCCACAACGCACTGCAAGCAAAAGAGAGCTTCAGAGGCTACTTTCTTAGAAGATCCTCATCTGTCACTTCAGAGCAGCTAAAAAAGTGGGAGCATTCAGTGCTTTCTCTCACCTATACCATCTTTACATTTCATCGGCATCATACATCTTAACTGTAAAACCGATCTGGAGGAAATAAGTGTAACAAAACTCAAGTATAATATTGGGAAAGTGAGAGGTGATTTCATTTTACTTCTATGAAGAAGGTTAATTTTACCCACTCAGACTCATTCTCTCACAGCTTGCTTTCACTCTTGTTTTCATATCCACATACTTACAAGCCCCTACATGGCAGGGGCTCTGTCTGTTGAGGCTTTTCAATTTATCTTGACTAGTGATGACAAACTAGTGATGTGCTTAAGAATTGCACATACTCCACAAATCTTAATAGGCTACTGCTTAGTGTCTGCCCGGCTTTGTTTGAAACATATCTTTGAAATACATACATCTTTATCGTTATGTTTTCCCACTGGGCTGATATGAAAAAGAATGGCATATGTGATGTGCTGTAACCTCACTGCCCTCATCCTGTGGACAAAAAGCAGGGTCTTTCCCTACCAAGACATCTCAGCTGGGCTGTCTGCAGAGTGTAAGTCTTCAGGGACTGAATAAGCATCGTGTTCCTCAACTTGATTGGCAGGGAGCAGTCACTGCCAATGTAGGTCAGTGTTCTAACAAAGAATATATTTCTTAAGGTCTCTTCAAGTGTTACTTTCCCTTAAAAAAAAAAAAAAAGAAAAAAATTTAATATCAAAGGCAAACTAAATTTGAAGTGCTATTTATGACTTTAATACAATACAAATGGTTACTTACACTGTATGCATTTCTGGCCTTAAATTACGTCATTAACGTTTTTAAGTTCTTCATTGCTATTTGTTTCATATTAACTTCCATTTGCTAAAGCTAAAATATGATAAATTTGTTTCTTAATTATATGGCTTTATGATTGCCACAGCTTCCTATTTAAAAAATAAATGAAACACTAAACTATTCTGATCACTATTTACATAACGTTGTCACTACACTCACCATTTGAACAGTTGTGATTAGTTTGGAAACCTCTTTGTGTGGATGTATCAAACAGGTAATCTGAAGTTAATCACAAAGAAATTGTTTGCTTCATTGAATGAAAGCTGTTAGATTTTGATCAGGATTCCTCACTGCAGTAACAGAAAATGTCTGAAATGTTGTTGATCACTGGACTGTCTAAATTAAACCAATTAGGTTTTCTTACTAACTAAACTGAAGCCAAGGTACCATGGTTGTTGATATGTGATTTGTTTGCTACCAAGTCTTAGAAAGATAAGAAAGCTTTGGACTAGTTAGAGGCAAAGAATCTCATTTTTCTTAGTTATAAACTATATTCAGATTATTTCAGATGAAACACTGCCTTTTGTCCCGTAGGTTGCATAAAGGCAGCATTGACTGTTGGAGCCAAGCTAACAAGCTCCACAGTCTGTAAGAAACATCTCAAATCACACATGACAGTTTTCATTATTTAATCTCTTAAACCTTATCTTATCCCTGTATTTAAAAGTATATGTGGATGTTATTTGTCCCAAATCTAGTGATTAATTAATTTGATGTTGGACCTATCTTGTGCACTGCCTTTGACCTTGTGATAGATAGGGAGTGAGATAGACATTATCATCAGGACATATTAAGATATGAAAAATGTTATCATATGAACTTTCATATATATGAAGATGGAAAGAAATATATACTCCTTTAAGAAATGTAGATAAATACAAAAAATAGCAGTTTTCATATACTCTGGAAACACACTTAGCTGACATCCAAAATAAGCATCACTCTGGTTTTGGCTGCATCCAGAAGAGAGGTCAAGCATATACTTGGGCACATGCCTCAGCTATGAGACACTCTTGACTCTAGACCTTCTGCAGCTCCAAGAACAGAAAGGTCTGACTTCACATAAAGCTATGATTTTCTTGGAAAACTATGTAGATGAATTCCATAATACAAGATCAGAGGAATACCTGCCAAGTGTTCAGTGCTACTCTCTCTATGTAATTAATCATTTGCTCTCCTCATAACTTAAAGATCGAGCAGTTTACTACTGTCTAAACCTCTAACCTGGCTAGAAACTGGAAAATGTTAGCCACACCATCTGGGTCTGATACGAATGAAGCAGCAGGCAACATTTCCAAAATGCTGGAGTCTCAGCCTTCCAAGCACCCATTAATAGATAACTTTTCCAGTGTTACTTTGGTGGAGTTGAAATTTTTTCTCTGTAAAACCCCTTATTTTCCACAGACTGATGCTATTCCACCACTGAATGCTTTTCCACATGCATACACCCTAGGGTATCAAGTGAATTTCAAACAGAAGCGATGACAAGTGTAACCCTGTGGGACCTCAGTGAGGCCTCTGATCTACAGCTGGTGGAGAATTTCCTTAGTACTTCTGAGACACATGCAGTTGGCTAATTTGTAGAAAGGAACATTTCCAAAAAACTCACAGAAATACGTGCAGAGTTTGGCTGGAAATCTGTCGCAGCTTCTGCTAGTGCATTGTCTCACAGATGCTGTCTGGCCTGGCTCTCTCTGGTTCCAGGGCATTAATCATGCCCTGGTGTGATGAAACACAAGTTATCACCATTTTTGTGCCAAAATCCCATCTGCCACAGGGTTTGGAAGCCCCGATATTAGAAGAGCTGTGTAGTAAGTTGTCTGGGAGATCCACAAGCCTCAGACCAAGCTGACTTCCCCTCCCATCTGGAAAAAGCAGTAGAAGTCTGGATAACTTTAGGACTAAGCTGGTGGCCTGAACGTCTCCTCACTCATTTGATGTTCCTCATGACTTCAGAACTACCAGCTCCTGACAGCATCAATAGGGTGCCATAACAGGTCTTGAAACCCCACGCAGTAAGCTCAAAGATTTGATTTAAAATTTTAAAGGTTTGACATAAATATTGGCATCAATTGAAAAAAAATACGATCCTTTCCTCCTCCTCTCTACTAAAAAGGAGGAAACATTAAGAATTTTAGAATTTCCTGAAGACCATGGTCTTCTGATTACTGACTAACATCGGACCAAATGAAGGGCAGATCAGCACCATTTATTCCACCAGCAACACCACCCCTCACAGAGACCAGGGCTAAGCCAACAGATATCCTTGCCCTTCAATGGCATCTGTCATAAACCTAAAAACAAAGGAAAAGAGAAAAAAAGAAAGTGAATAATCCTTATAGGTAAAAAAAAATATTTTTATTTGACTAGAAGAGTCAGTGTCTGAAGCTTGATTGTAGCATGTTGCCATTCAGTAAGAAAATCCTAACCAACTCCAAAATTGAACTCATCTTCTTTTTCTTGTTTTAGCAATCCTAAATGTCATGAATTTCACAACATAAAGTCCTGGTTCTTTCTGTTGTGCTCTAAACAAGCACTTGTAACACAAGCTTGAGGGGTTTTTTCACCAGAGGTTGAATCTCTGACAAGTGCCTTTTCTTCCATCTTCTCAAGGCCGCGTTTGTTTGCAGCAAATATGAGAGTTAATGTGCAAGGTAGCAGCCCACAAACTTTGCAGATAGTGATCTTTAAATAGCACTCTGATGAATTCACGGAGGATTGGAATAAAACATCACAAAGCATTTACCTTGAAAAGCTTTAGTTTCTCGAATCAGTTTCCTCAGTGTAAGTTTACAGTAGCTGTCACCAAAGATAGCTCATTGCTGATAAGCGTCAAATGAGCACTTCAAGTTCATGAGACAGAAGACGCACAGCAATCACATTAATGCTATCTAACCAAGTTAAATAGTATAAGACAATTTACATTTGCATGCTGACAAGAGCTAAATTGCAGGGTTCACCTGTAGGAAAAATAAATCAGATGGTGATCAATGTTTTTGCTTTTGTTAAATTAATTCCACCAAGAACATGATAAAAATTCTGGTCACCTAAAGAAAAAAGGTATTCCAACGCTAAATGTCATCAATACTTCAAATTACTGTTATTTATGATACAGAAAGCAATATTTGGTAGCCTCTAGCAAAACAGTGGCCTTTTCACAGTCATCTGCAAGAAACAGTAATAGTGTTGATAAAATATGATACATTTTTGTAATGTCACAGGCTTTCAAACACTTGGGAAAAAAAAAATCGTTGATAACAGATTGAATGTTTTTTGGCATTAAAATATGTATTTCTTTACACATGGCAGTGAATGAGAAAAGCATTAGCTTAATAAATAGTGGTGCTCATGAGTATCGAGTAGCTTCAGCTGGCTTCTTTTCTGTCAAATATTCTGGCTTTATGATACTAACACAAGTTAGAAATGGTTGGTGGCTTTCACTCTGTACATTGCTGTGCATAAAGGTCTTTTATATAACACATCAGGATATTTAGCTATATGACACAACGCTACTGACACAGAAGTAACAATACTATATGCATGTTTTTAATGCAACTCCAAGAAGCTCTAAAAAATAAATGCCCATGACACCCTACAAGCTCAAGCAATAGCACCACTCCTTTTCCAGAAAAGAACAGGTCTTCTTGGGTTTGAGTTTGTTACTTCCTGATAAACCTGCTCACAGTTGAAGATGTTGAAGGATGTTTTTTAAAGGGCTGGAGTTTTTCAGTGAGGAAGACAATCGTTAGGGAAAAAAAGCACTCCTCAAAATCAAAGCTTCTAAGAGGAACATGCCTGTTGCCTCTGTGAAACATTAATCCACATCACAGTGGAATTTCCCACAGAAATCAATGAAATACAGCTGTCTGCATGCTGAATTGGCTTTCTCTTGCCCCAGGTTATGTATCACAGCTGGTTTATTTAATCTACTGGAAACTTCTTGTACTTTTTATTATTTTAACAGAAAAACTTGGATCTTATTTTTTTCCCCCTGAAATTTCAGCTTTACACAGTGTCTGTATCTCCAGCTTCACTCCAGTTAGCAAATAATCAGAGAAATTATTTGTAAATTTCCACTAGCTGCTGCTGGTTTCTGTGCAGTCTTTTTTCCTTTCACATTTTTTAACTTGTTCTTGCCTTAATCACAATACCATATCTTTTGTATTTCTTGGCTGAGCTTTATGAATACCCTGAACCTCATTTCTCATAGATGCTAATGCTGTAGCTGCAGCCATTTCAAGCAACATTGGGCTCTAGAGTGCCTAGGAAGAAAAATCAGATCATATATAAGAACATTTTCAATGTCATTTTCCTAATTTGCATACATTCTTTGCTGGTTTTGGATACATTAAAGGCAAGCATTACTTTGAGTTCATTAAAATAATTGCATGAATTTGAAGCAATTGTGCTTTTACATGATTTCATGTTGCATAATCAAAGAGCTTTGTACTGAAATCACCCACTTAATTTTAGTATGATGAGCCCCATGGCAAAACAGAAGCTGAAGTGCAACCTCCTTCTTCCCTCCCCCTTCCAGAAGAAAATTCAAGAGAATTTGAAGTCCTCAACAAAGAACTCTGGTCTAGAAAGCAGAGAGAGACTGTAGCACAACTCAAAATTCAATTGCTTTTATTGCTTTAGCAATTGTTTTAACTCTGATAGTAAGTTAATATTGGGTGCATTCCAGAACTTAGATGCAATGGGGATGGGAAATCTCATGACATAAGAAGAAACCATGTAATAAAGTACATGTAGGTGCAAGAGAGTGGAGAATCAAGATGGTAAGCACCAAGTGTTCTAGCTAGATCTGTAAAATTTGTCCTAACGTTAGTTCATGAGATGTACTGTTTGCAATCAATTTCAATTTACCCTAAATCTACACATATATACCCCTAACCTACACTTCAGCTCTTTTAAATGTGTATAGCTATTATAAATGCCTCAGACAGGTAGATTCTTCTAGGAATCTAAATTCAAACGGAAGCCAAGAGAAGCAAGATTCAATCTGTCTCTGGAAGGATTTTAAGCACTATTAATGTTGCCTGATAAAGAAATATGTTGATTTTTTTCTATGCCAGATTCACAGTATATGAACAGATATTAGGTTAATGAAGATTCATGCAGCAAAATCAAATATATGAACCAAGAGCTTCCTGTAATCAGATATTAGAAGTTATGGTTTCATTTCTTTTTCCCTTCAGCAAGAGTGAAATAGAAAGAGCAGACAATTAACATCTACTTTTCTATCTTCTATAGTCACAGTTGAGCCTTCACATATAAAGCATTTATCTCCTTTTTTAAAACTAATGAAGACTAATTCCAGAAAATAAGCCTCCATTAAAAAAAAAAAAATTTATTTGTGTGAAAATAACTCTACTAACTACCACAAAATGACGTTTCACTGGAGGAAGCCATATGCAATAACTAACTGTAATGTGAACTGATGAATGTTATCTTTTTCCAAGCACATCAGGTAAGTGAATCAAATGCATTTTCATCTCTTACTTCAAATGAAGCTATTAGTGATAAAAATGGTGTGAAACTGCTGAAAAATCTGAGAAAAGTGAAATTAAATGATGGATGAATAGAGAAAACGATTAACTGAGACTTAAAGAAACAGTGACAGATATATTTTACACCACATCTAGATATTATAAGATTGGAATTCCAAAATTTGGAGATACTAGAGAGGAAGAAAAAGACACTTTTTTTTTTCTGTGAATATACTGAAAAAGCTGTTTTCAGAAAAGTATCAAACAATTGTATACCAGTTATGGTATAAACCAAACATTAGAAGTATTCAGACAGCTGCTAGAACTCGCCCCTACAAATAAATATATCAACTAATGAGAACTCTAGAGATTGGAACTTCTCTCAGGTAACACTGAATAAGTCCTACATCATTACAGTGTATATATATATAAACTTACATTAAATTAATAGGGTAAATAAATTATATCAGCACATATACAAAATACAAACAGAAATTTATGTTAATATTCATTATGAAGCTATATATATTAATATATCCATATGCTATATATGTGAATATGCTATATATATTCATTTATATATCTCCACTGATATTCAGGGGAAAATCTGCAGTTATAAACCAATTTAAATATATTTTTAAGCTCATCTAAATCTTTTATCCCAGTATCTACCGTGTTATCTTAGTGATAAACACCATACTCAAAGACAAATGGGACAGAGTAATAGTTGCCTGTTCATCAAATAATCCTCACAGAATTCAGTTTTTTGGCAGTGTAATGATTGCACCACTGACATGATGCTTCATAAGTCAGCTGTATGTACTGCATCTTGTTGCTAACATTCAACATACAACAATCTCTTCTTTCACAGCCAGGAATCTGAACATCAAATTTGGGATCTCTAAATTAAATATGTTTTTACTAGAGATCATTCACTCCAGACTAGTCTCCTGTTTGTCTTCAAAGAGCTAGCTGAATATCTAAACAATTGAAAGAGAGAAAATTGCACACATTTGGCTTTTGGTGAGTCATAACATAGAATTAATATCAAAAATTATCACCTATACTAGAGGAGATGAGGAAGTTATGAGGTCAATAAGGAAGTGATTCAAAAGCTGATGAAAACAGATAGAAATGATGGGCAGCTACCAGGATGACTGAAACATATTGCTGAATTTTGTTAAAAAAACTTTAAGCCTCAGGACTCTCTGGATAGCACTGTATGCAGTAACAAAATGCAAATCATCATCATCTTGATTTCAAAGACACATAATAATTTACAGGAAGAACTATCTGGCTTCAATATTTAGGGTAGTATTAAGTACATGTTAGTACAGATTTGTAAAACTCTAACTGAACTGAAGTTTCTTCCGTTCTTCTGGTTGTGAGATATCATTAAGCCACCCATACCATGAAGTATATTCAACCTTACTGTACATCCAGCTTGATATTTCTACCAGAGGCAAGCATCTGCTTTTAGTGTTTTGTAACAAAAAAAAAAAAAAAAAAGAATTGATCCAGAAACCTGTGTATATATTTAATCGACTATTATAAAAAACAATTAAAACAAAAATAATCTAGAACAAAACAAGAGCAAGATTTTGAGACTAGATAAGGAATCAAGACGATATCAAGAGTACACCAAAAGAGACTGACTTGTTTTGTTTAATAGAACAAAGAGTAAGAAAAAAAAAGTTTATAAATACACTAGGAAGATATTAAATAGGAGGAAAAAATATGATTTAAAGGACGATGATGGCTCCAAAAATATTTTTACATTAAAGATCATAAATTCTCCATATCTGTCTTTAAAACTGAATTCTAACCACTGGAGTAGTCAGTTAAACAACTTTGCAGCTGGAGCACTGGCAACAAATATATCAAAACAATTTTAGGAATCATATTGTCTAATGTGTCCAAAGATGTGCATAACAAGCAAAAAATAAAGGTGCAAAAAAGCAAGACTACACAGGACTACTCTAGGCACAGAAACTTTGTTTCTTTGCCAAGCCTTTTGGATGAAGGAATATTGCCCAGGTCAGCAGCTCTAAACAAATGCAGACAGCATAAAAACATCAGTCCTGTCTCCCACTCACCTCCTTTTTAAGGGTCACTAGCTAGGGCTTCTCAGGTTTGAAATCAAACATTCCCTTTCTTACAATGTATCACTGAAACTACAGTGAAAACTATCTTTCTTTTCTTGCAGTTAATGTATTCCTTTTCCCAGATGCTACTGAGTCATATCCCTGTATTTCATAGAACTGGTTTCAGTCTTTCCAATATCCTGAATATAAGATCCTGGAAGCAAACTATCCCAGCATTCCATGGAAACAATGTACAGAAATTTTAAGTTAACTAAAGGGAAAGAGGCCAATGATGTGCATATAAGTATATAAAAGGTACGTAGAATACAGAGGTAGCATTTTGACAAAGCACAATCTACCCTGGTATGAATATTCTAGACATTGGATGTATAGGATGAAATGCAAAATGGATGTCAGTTTTGGGCCACAATCAGAAAAAAAAACAGAAAAGAGAAACTATTCTAAGTATGAAACCTGAAAGGAAAGACATTAGATCAGTTGAGTTGATAAAACCAGAAAAGACAGAAAAATCACAAGAAGTATCTGATGACAGATAAATGTGGTCGCTGAGACAGTACTGTAACAGAGAATCGTTGATGACCAAATAAGCAAAGAGGCAGAAGCTTATTGATTGTAATGAGAAAAATAATGATGGAAGTAATAAACATCAGATTAGAGACAGTTTTAAATTCCCTCAGGACTCTGATGTGCATCTTGTAGAGTCACATGGACTTCTGTATGTTCAGGCTCCTTGGGTGGTCTTGAATAAGGTGAGTCATGCTCATAGCAGGAGATAATAAATCTGCCTTGTTTTTTTCACTGCTGAATGAAGACACTTCCTGACCATGTGTTTGAAGTGGCTGGAAATTTAATATTTGCAATCAGTTTAAGTTTTCAACAAATTATATAATTTTAAAAATGGACAAAAAAATGGTTACCTGTTGCATGATGACACTTAATTGTGGTACTTAGGCAACTATTTGCTACAAAATTTTGAATTTAATCCATCTGTGAATTGCAGCCAAGATGACAAAGCCAAAGCAAGTCTATGGAAGAAAAAAAGATGAGGGTAAATTTTCTGTTAATGAACTTGGGCTATACCAGTAGGAAGGCCTTCTACTGGCCTGTGTGCTGCCCAGCCCCATTCATGACACAGGCATTTGGCCTGATCTTACAGGAGCTTAAAAACTATACTGCTATGTAAAGTCTGATTCCATTTTTATCATAAATTATTTTAATTAAAGTAGGATTTTTTTTTTTATTACTTGTAATGATGAGTTACAATTTTCTACAGCTTTTTGGATTAAATCCAAATAAACTAGAACAAAGCATGATGCAAGCAGAAATAGAATTCATACTTTCAGGGATCACTGTGACTCTCACACAACCACAGATTTTCCCAGTTACAAGGGAGGTTTTATTCAGCTAGATGTTTTGTCATCTCCCCAAGGACTAGCTGTGATTTTTAAAAATGCATCAGATCCTCAGTTAATTTCCTATAAATTGAAATTGACTAAAAGATTCTGGAACAGGAAAGAGTATTTGGGACAGAAATACAGGAAAACAAGTTGCATTTTCAGTTTAAGCATCTAAAAATCTAGGTTTAAGCCCATAAAACATGTGTTACCTCAAGGTGTTATTGTCAGATCTCAATGCATCTCAGTACATCCGTAGCATTACCGCTCTCTTAAAGTAGAACTTCCTTCTTATTGAAAGAGTTGAAGGGGAAGAAGGATATATGATGCTTCCCTTGGGGAGTGAGTAAAAGCAAGTTCTTAATTTATAAAATTCCTCATGGAATTTTTGCACTGAAATATTCTGTGTGGGATTAGAAACACACATGTTAGCATGTGCAAGCAAATGGGAATATGGAAACATATATTCAAATTGTGCTGATGACTGTTAGTATCACATTGGAAATTGCTAGCTGCACAGAAAAAAAAATAGGAATGCACAGAAGAATTGAGCTTTGGAAAGTATCTGCTGTGTTAGACAGTAGTAGGATCAACCTGGAAATAGATCACTTTGAGAAATTAGGTTTAGTTCTGGCATGGACCACAGGCAGTGTTGAGGTGTACATGAACTCCTTAAATGCTATCTCCTACTGCCAGTGCTGGAGGCATAACACTGGGCTAAACAGATCACTAATCTGGCTCAGTAAAATTTATTCTTTTCTTATGACTGCTTAATTTCTCATTACTGACTGCAACATAAAGTTTGGAAAAAGAGATAATGAAATCTGCCAGTAAAACAAAGCTGTCTGCCAATGCAGAGTAAGAACGGACTAACAAACAAGAAAGACCTGGGTGACTTCAAGAATAGAAGTAACAGAAGCATCGTGGAACTGATTAACACAAGAATGAAAACTCATTAATATTTTACTAAGGATTTTTCCTTCATACAATAGCTTGATACAAATATAAGGACTTAAAACAAAGAGGTCATGAAGATGTAGAAGTTAAGATAGCAGAGGCATCTTCAGTGGAAATGGGAATATATTAATGCCATCCTAGATCTACTTATCAGGAATATATTTTGACATTCCAGACATTTATGTTCAAGAAAGATTCACCGAGGTTGCGTCGATTTCAAGGAAGAACTTTCAGAGGAAGAGCACACCGATCTTACGAGAGGAGACCAAGATTGCCTCTAAATGGCAGTTACAGAAGATAAAGTGCTGTGCCTAACCTAGTAAGCTTAGGTACTGTCAACAATCCAAATGCACCAATAAATAGCTTGGTGTGTGCTAAATTACTCTCAAGACTGATACACTCAAGCTAACTAATGAAAAGCTGCTCACATACCTCTCTACTCTTCATCCTGGTCACAACAACAGTTTTAAGAATAACAGATATCAGATTTTGCATAGGGTATCATTATTAGTAGCAATCTAATGCATCATAGTTTGTTAGTAAAAAAAATACAAACACAAATAAAACTGGGGGGAGGGGAGGAGGAATACAAGAAATACAAGGTAAACATCAGGAAGAGTGCTTTCCACTAGGAGCTATTTAACCTGTTATCGCAGAAAACCAAATTTATATTAAGTGGTTATGAATTATATTTAGCCTAGAAATTAGAAAGGTTTCTAATTAAGCAAAGAAATGCTAGAAGAAGCTTTCAATCAGGACTGTGGGTCTGAAACCTAGCTATTTTTAACATAGAGATTGATTAGATTAAGAACAGCATTTAATGCTGAGATTGCTTGCAATGATCATAATCAAGAAAGTTTCATATACCGTTATAACTGAAAACACATGTAGATTGCATTAGTGCGTAGTACTTAATTTGTCTTTCTTTAAAGGAGAAACCATTTTTCTCTGTTTTACCTTAAGGGTGAGATGAACCCAATGCTTCATTGCTAGTCTTTCCCTTTCATGATCTCAAACCAATGAATCCACACCATCAAGATTTTGGGTGCCTGCACACCCAAATCACATGGTAGAAGTGAAACTATTCAACAATTATAACTTTATTTCTCAGATAATTTGAAAGGAATAAAAAATGTGGGTTTGTATTCATTCCCTTCAAGCCTCTGCATAAACATTTTATTTTACAAATATCCTGCTGTTGTAAAGAGCAAGAAACAGATTAATTCTTTCTTATTTACTGCAAATTCTGATATCTCATTAAGATCCCTGTTCAGTATCTCTCCAGATAACATTGTGATCTTATTATATTATAGATATCACTGATCAAGAAACAGAAACCTGTTAAGTCTACCTTAATGTGTAAAAGCACATGAAGAACACAGATGTAGAGAAAATAGACCTTATGTTTAAAGTGTACTTTTCCTCTTATCGATTTATTTATTTACATGACATGTGTTCATGCTTCTGGAGGAAAATTAAAATTCTTGTTACCTACTACAATCAAACTGCAGAGGGAAAGTCTACAATTAAAAAAAAATCACTTTTTTTTGGTAAAGACTCACCATCTGTGATCTAATAGCTCTTTTCTGCTACAGTGTCTAAAAGATGAAGGACTCGAAGCAAGTGGCTGTTGCTCTGAATATTTAAATGCAATATTTGGAGCATATCACAGGGAAGATCTCAATAAAGGTAATAGCCAACCTACTAAAACTAAAATAAATGTCAAAGCGCCATCTTTAAGGTAAAGCAAGTCTATATCTATATGCATGAGTGTAGATGTAACATTTCTTTCTTGCATATGTGTTAGTGACTCAATCACTGCCTAGCAGAATGCCACTGTATCCCCCTTCCCAAAAAAAAAAACCAAAAACCTAACAGAAAAACAACACCAAAGAGCAAACTAAATGAAAAAGGAAATTTGAATGTTTTTCAGGGGAAAGAAATGTAGTGGAGTCAGTGTCTGCTTTTAAACTAATAGAGATACAATGACTATGACCTCTTCCTGAAAGGAAATCAGATTTCATCTGAAAAATCTGCCATCTGTACTATTTCGGATTTTTTTATATGGATCGTCTTTGTGAGATGAAGTCATTTGTATCATAACAGAGGATCATGCTCTCATTTGCAACTAAGCTCTTTTACACTGCTTAAAAAATCTTTCCCAGTCACTTTAAAGTCTTTCTATGTTGACATAGATCTGTAAACAAGTCTAACTGAAACTGGGTGAGTATCAGACTGTTTATACACAGGGAACAGAGCTATATGGAGGAAACACAAACATATGCAGTGAAGGAAAGATAACTAAGGAAGAGTACAAGAGGCAAGCCCAAAGGTGTTAACTCTGTGATGACTGGAGAACTTCAAGATTCTTTGTTGGTTTATTGTATTTTGATGAAAAAAAAGCTCCACACAGAGCTATACTTGTTTGTTCTTCTAGTCTCTGTGGAATGTGAACAAACGTGTATTGCTGGATTTTATAAGCCTTAGAAATAAACTGTAAGAAAAAGTCATTAATTGAGCTAGGAGAGAATAGTAGACTGAGAGTCTGGCCTTTGGGTCTCATTAGTCTCTGCTTCTGTACCAAATACCTAGGGAACAGGAAAAAATATCTCTGGATAACATCTCACAAGCTAATTTGGTCTTTGAGCTGTGCATTTCATCCAGCTGAGTAAATATTATTTGCAGCTAACTGAGTAAGCCCTTATGTTAGCTATAGGGAAATTGTTGATTTTAAGCACTTAAAGTGGAGAAGGTCAATAACAACAGGAAGAATTAATAGGCGTGTGGCTTTTATTAAGTCCCACAAAGTTTAACCTTCTCTCATTTGGCAATAATACTTGGTTTGAAGCTAGAATCTGCAAAAGCAAGGTAATTCTTGCCTTGGGTTGCTGTGACAACCTTAACACAGCTTCTGCGAACAATCTAAAATTGTATATAAGAATACAATACAATTGTAACTCCCATCCCGACTGAAGGGTGCAGAAGAGAAAAGATAGCATTAAACAAGATTTCAGTGGGATTTATTGTCTTTCCTAAAAGAATCTAGAAGATTTTTGAACAACAAAATATAGTATTTAACTTGTTTGGTTTATTGATTTCTTTTCGTATTAAGAGCTCAAGGTCTTCATTATACTGGCAGATTATGTCTACATTAACCACTAGAACATTGAACTGATAAACTCCAGTTTGTCCTGAAGTCTCAGCTAGAAAAAAAACTTGTGTCCATTTTATGTAAAACAAATGTATTTGCTTCCTGAGGAAATCAAAACTTATCAAGGAAGAGAAGTAGAAAAGAGGAAAAAAAACCCAAAACTTGAGTTTAAATTTAACTGAGATATTTGTGTAGATGAAGGAGAGGAGAAATATTCCTGAGGCATCTCTGTTCCACAGTTTAGACCTAGCCAGTGCTGAAAAGTTACCATTCATCTTGTGTCTAACAAAAGCCAGCTAACTGTCAAACAGATTTCTTACCCTTCTTCATAATGATTCATTTTATTTCATATTAATACAAAGAATTTAAAGGCAGGATCATAAAAATACACAAGTCCGGATGTGCTCACATATTGCAGTTGCACAATAGTGGGGGATTTGTGATGTAGTCCCGGGTAAATAAGGTATGCTACAAGGACTACATGAATAAGAAAGATTAGCTTTGTTTATGACACATTGTCACAAATTTAATACAAAAGTGAATAGATAGTACCAGATTTATTTTAAAAGTTTATGGTCTCTAGAAATCTATATGGAATCTCTTCAGTCTCCTAATAGCAATTTCCCATAATAATAGTGACTACAACTTCATAGAAGCACTGTCATGATAATTAGTTCTATTTCAATGAACAGAAATTCTGCTCAGGTTGAAATATGTTTTGAAAAAAAAAAACTCTCTAAAGAAAATACTTGCAATTTCCAATGTTACAGACAGCTGAAGGCAAAATTCTGAAGAGCATCATTACAAGCATTTTTAGAACCAGTTTTGTATTAAATGCATTTCATTAAAAATAAAATGTATTCTTTATAAAAGCTAAATATCAAAGGTCAAAACTTTTGTCAAAAAGGTGAAAAGTCCATTCTGAGAGGATAATTAAAGTTACTCGGTTTCATACAGTCCTGATATGCTCCATCAGACATTAATGATCTCACCAGGGATCACATGTAATTCTCTTTGTCATTTATTTTTAGGAGACTGAGTATTAAATGCTCTTCTATTTCTCCTCTAAGCTTCTGTGCTAACTGAAGATATGTGAGAGAGGAATCAGCAAGGAAGAAGCCGGGAGACAAGCTATGTCTGTTTCTGGCTCATTGCAAGTAAGAGTCCAGAGGCTGTCCATGCTAGAAGCAAAGGAGGTATCCTTCATCTCCTCTTGTGGAAATAATTTTTTAATCTCAATAATTCAAGGATGGTCTCTCAATATTTATGGAGTATTACCTTATAGAAGGTACCCTGTCTTCAAAGAATGGATCCTAAGTTCAGCAAGACATGTAGGCATGCTTGTGGCTTAAAAGCACGGATGAACCACTAATTCAACACTATCAGTCAGTGGCAGCAGCATACAGCAGCTCACATAATATCTGACTGAGGTGAGGCTCTATAACCTCCAGTTTATTAATGTCAAACTGTGACTATGTGCCCTGCTGGCAGCACAAAAACATTAGAAAACAAAAAAAATACTGCAAACTGATAGCTTCAGGGAAGATGCTCTAAGTGCCTTACTTATTCAGACTATATAGTGTCTGTTTAATGTGACATATGTGGTCTTGATTACAAGACAGCAACATACCATTTCCTTAGCAGATCTGTTGTCCAGCACTTACCTTTTTGTTTTCGTTGTTATTAAAAAGGAATTGTTATTGTTATTGTAAAAGGAAGATTTGAGTCTCTGTACTATGCTATCTGAAGCTAAGGGAACAGGCTACAGTTGAAATGTAAAGGACATGCTACTAAGAAGGTGAGTGTGAAGAATAAGTAGTACAGAAAATATTAAGAGTACAGGAAGAAACAAACCACTGTCTTCTTAGCCTCTTTTCAAGAAAAAACAAAAGATGAGACAATATGAAGTCTGCATTCAGAAAACAAAGATTGCTGTTTGGGTTAAATTCATGGGTCTTAGGGTAAAAGGAGCACTGGGGATCTTAGCTAAGCTATTCTGAGTATTAGATCAATGATGATTAGATCAATGGATCAACATAATCATTAAATATAGATGGTAGACACATTCATATGCTGTTCTTCCCAAGTCCCTGTTTATTGTCTTATAACTGCTCCTCACCTTTTTCCTCTCTTTATGGTGTTATAAATTATTTCATATGTGACACAAAAAGTTGACTTTGTCTTTTTGGAGCACTGAGTCCAGGCAGAGCTGTGTAAGCACCAGTAAACACCATTCAAAGACTCGAGGACCTGTTACGCCCTGGATATACAGGAGAGCTGAGGCACGTTGACCTTCCAAGGGGACTGCAAAGTGTCTGAGGCTTTTCTTGGCAGAAAATACTTGCTGGATGATAGAGAAAAATATAACTTTAGGATACATGATTTATTACTCTTTACATCCATTTAACTTTTTCTGTATATTTTTCCTTTATTGACTTCTTAATGCTATACTCTTAATACATTTATTTGTAAAGTCAAACAAGAAAACAGGTAATATGTAAAATAATTCATTTAGTAATAAATTATCGCTGCTATTTTAAGAATTATCAGTACAGAATGGAAAGGCAGTTTCAGAGCAGAAATCCTATAGCCTTATTATGTCACCCATGCAGTCAGCCTCTATAGTTTTATATGAAATGGTGCTTCCTAGTTTCTCTACCATTTTGTTACCAAGACATTTTAATTGTATCTGCTATTTGAAGCATTGGAGTATAATGCTTGAATGACTAGAAGAACAGATCAAAAAATTAAGTCCTCTAAGAGTTTTAAACTGTTATTCTTCAGTCTTTTATCTTTAACAAAAGTAGTATCCATCTAAGTTGTGCACATATATATGGTTTAGATTAATGCATACATTTTCTTCTTTTTTTTTGTTTTATTTGCTGCAAGTACTGCAAAAATTATGAATAATTTTAAGACAAATTGTATTACCCCTGACTTCACTTGGGCCACTGTGGTGCAAACAGGTGCGAGCAGATGACTAGTTAGAAGCTGAGCATGTAATTTAGACAAATGGAAAAATGTTTAGGCCTGATTAAGAAATGTTCAATAAAATGTTAAAACAGAAAATGCTGATGCATTGAAAGGGAAATTTCTTCTTTTAATGCACAAGATTTCTCAATCTGAGGCAAAGGAAGATTTTCATGTGTAAAGAAGAGTATCACTGATTGTTCACTCCTGAACAATCAAGACACTTACCTAGGACATGAGTGACTGATGTTTGCATCTCATTTCTGCCCGATTTAAAATAAGAGGCATTTGTGGGACCAATTCTTTCAGCTGAACTTGCAGGAGATTTCTTATACTCACAAATTTAAAACTGATTCCTGCACATAATCTTTACCCAGAAATGCCACAATGGATGCTGCGCTACATGTGATTAGTCTTGGTTGTGTATATCAGTCTTTTGAGGATAAGGTATTATAAATCAAAATCCATTTATTTAGCCAAGAAAGCAAATGGCACAGTAAGTCATAACTTAATCGTTTGATATGCCTTACCCATGTTATTACTGCAGTAAATCCCATTTTACTTTGGTGGTCTTCTTTCTTCCCTTGCTCAAAGTGTGTTCCAGCATGCTGTAATTTCCTGTGGTTTGCACTTACTCTCTGAGACAAAAGAAACCCACAACTCTGAAGCCTTTTTGATTAGCACAGTTTTTCTCCTTCCTGAGGAACTTTTATGGCATGATGCAGCTCCACATCACATTTTCTTCAGCAATAAAACCTCAACCCTGGCTACACTTGCTCGAATTTGCAAACTTTTTCCTGAACCTACCCTGTTTCTGAGGCCACACCATAAAACCAACTTATGAAACAATTCTCTTAAAACAAATCCTCACCAAAGAAATAATCTCCCACTCTAATACTATGAGGCTATCGTACTCCTCAGACCCCAATGATTTTGTATTTAAATCAAAGAGCTTGGTCATGGGAATGACCTGTGCAGAATCAGATAAAAATCTCATCATTCTACATCAAAGAATATTTTACTGTTTTATATCCACTTAGTGCACTACACATTTTTAAAGTTGTATATGTAGATAGAAAGTGTGGGTTTATATGTATGCATAGGTTTGTACGGCCTTGGACCATGACTGAATCTTGATTATTTTTATTCCTTTTTTTTTTTTTTTTAACAGACAGTCTACATACTCCTGCAGGTGTCAGAGAGAAGTCAAAGCAATCCTGTTACAGAGAAACTAAATACTGCATCACTGCTATCTTTTCTAGTCTATTAAATGGTAATCTTGGTATTACCTGTAACAGTTCCTACTGGTTCTGTGCCGAATTATGGATAAAATTAAAGGATTTTGCTAAGTCACAGTGCCATGTACTTATATTAACTTTTAGATTTTTTCACTATATTGTTTTAGAACTTTTTTAATATGAAGAAATTCAACAGGCATAGGTAAGCTTCACACGAAAGCAACAGTTATGCTTGAGAAATACTTTGTTTCCTTTTTACCTAACATATGATAGCAAGAAATCATGTTACTAATTTTCTAATTTAGTTCATATGTAAAAGAATAATTCAAGTAATTAATTTTGGGCATTCAACTTCATAAAGGTAGATGACCCATGCAAGTTTCAAATTTTAAACCATAACATTATAAATTCAAGCTTTAATGGCTATTATCCTTTCAAATGAGACATAAATATGCTGTATTTAGAGTCAGCATGTAATATTCTCATTGTACTAGTCCACTGTTAATCTTTTCTGAGAGCAACAGCTCTCAGAAAAATAGAATACTTATTAGAGTATGCTGAATAAGATAAATTGTTTGGAGTTGTTTGAACAAAAAACTTATTCTATTCTCTCATTGATTTACAATTAAGTAAGTTACAGAATTTAGTAATATTTAGAGATAAATGCCTTACTTATCACNAGGAAATAAATAAATAAATAAAGTTCCATTGAATACCTTTTTAAATATTGCCCTTTCAGTTTTACATTTATCTCTTATTCATTTTTTTACTGTGAAGAACAGCTTAAATAACCATTTTGCTTTGCTCAATATTAGTAAGACAAGATCAGAAAAGTGAAAAATTTTGAGCACCAAATGTGAAGAAACAATAGAGTCCGTAGAAGTGTAATAATAGAACTAAAGGTCTTGAAAAGTGTTAAAGAATGAGAGAATTTGGCTTATTTGTTACAGCAATAAAAGTCTGACTGGCTTCAAATGTATGATTACTTAAAAAAATACTTAAATCACATAAAAGGTTGTTCCAATGAAGAATAGAGCGATTTGTTCTCCATATTCATCTTGCATATAAGAAGAAGCAATTGTCCAAAATTGTATAACAGCAGCCTCATATTAAACATCAGAGAAAAAGTACAGACAATTGAGAGCTACAGTAGATCAACTAATGTGGTATTGAATTTCCTACAGGTGTCTTCAGGATGTCTAACAAGAATGATGTTGAAGTTATTGAACATGCTGTGAGAAAAGAACTGACAGGTAATACAATATTTCAAGACCTTTCTAAATTTTATTCTTTTAATTGCTTCAGATTATCTACACGGCAAAATCTAGCCAACTTAGATTTATCAGCAGTAGTAAAGACATGGTAATACAGACTTTATCAAAACTTTACTTACCAAAGTTTGTAACTGTACAGCACATGTTGTATGACATATCTAGTCCCTTTTACAGCTGTCGGGACATGTTGCTGTTGCATCTTTTCTTTTTAGTCATGGTTACTGTTTTAAGGTCATGCTGAAGAAATCATCTCTCACAGACAAGAACTCTCACGAGGTCAGTATTTCTGACTCATTCACCTCATTCATCTCCTCACATTTCTTAAAGCAAACAAACCCCAAAACCAACAACAGAATTACATTAAAAAAAAGACAAGAGCTTTGATCCTCAGAATCTCAGCTACACTTGCTTTAATAAACTTCCTCTCTTCTTGCTGTCATTAGGAATAGTCTTTCAGCTCACTCTGTCTTCTTCCATTGCTTCTGAATTCCCCACTTAAGCAAAGGTGATGGCATCCAGCAATTTACTAGATTAAAGGCAGCTTAATATATGGTAGGCACACATTTCATTTTTTTTTTTCAACCTAAATTGGGTTAAAACAACCTCCTGGTAAATGCTCTCATCTTTTCACTCTTTCTATTGAAGATGTGGGGTGATAAAGCAGAGAATACAGGTTTATTGATGTCAGAGGAGAGCTAAATGAGAACTAACTTTTGCTTCCCCTCAGAACAACCAAAATAAAATTTCTCTTCAAGTGCATGAAGTACATTACATACAAGATTAAGTTGAAATTCAAAGTGAAAAATATAATTGCTTTTTTTCCTTCAGATTATCTACTTATTTTTCAGTCAACAAAAGTACAGAAGCAACACCAGAAATCAAAACTAAACTCAACTAAACTTCTCTCAACTGGATGTTCTAAGTATTAAAGTCTCTCCTTTACTCTTTAGGAATCACAAATTGCTTCTCCATAGGAGCACAAATTCAGCATTCAGAGGCCAAAAGGAGGAGTGAACTCAGGTCACACAAGATCAAATATAGTCATGAGGTAGTTTTCCTGTAGGTATAGGCTAAGGCCAGGGGATATTTGCCTTCATTTTCTTGGGTGAGTTGTAACTAGATGTTAGGAAACATAAATGGTAGGAAATATACTATCATCTCCACCATTTCTTAAAACTAAAAACTAAATTAAAACCACTTATTTGATTTCTCAGAAAGACAAAGATCCTAATGAAGGTTTGAATTGGCAGTAGCCTTTGGCCAATCCAGGCATGACAAGATACTAAAAATGTGCTGCTCACCACAGACAGGGAGAATAGATTACTGTACTCCACATGAAAAAAGAGACATTGGCAACATACAAAGGAGTTAAAGCTGCTGTGGAAGCTGCGGTGGTACTGAAGCAAAACTCCTCTTAGCACCAAGACTGCCAGTGCCGGGATAAAAGGAAGAGTCACCTCTACAGATTGTACCACATAGAGTAAATGGGCTGCACCGATCACACAACAGACTAGAATATGAAACCCCAGTTATGCAGGAATCTTGGAAGTGCTCATGGACTGGCCACAAGGCAAAGACTTTGTAATATTGACAGGGGAGGAGATGACAAGTTCTGATTTTGAAGAGACACCACGGTATAATAAACTGCTAGAAAATGAGAAGTTATATGGTCTATTCACTGACAGATCATGTTGCAGTGTGACAAAGTACTGGAGGTTGAAGGTGGTTGTATGGAGTCCTATGCGACACAACACACAGGGGGACACAGCCAGGATGGCTGAGCCAAGCTAGGCAAGGGAATATGCAATGCCATATGATGTCATTCCTAGTATTTGAACTGGGGGAGATGGCCAGGGGGAGAAGGAGGGATCGTGGCTCAGGAACAGGTTAGGCATCAGGTTCCAGATAGTGAGTAACTGCATAATGCATCACTTGTTTCACATATTCTTTTATTAGTGGCATTGTAATTATTATTTTTTCACTCCTTATGAAGAATTAAACTGTCCTTGTCTCAACCCATGAGTTTTTACCTTTTTCTTCCTATTCTCCCCCCTATCCCACCATGGTGGGGAGAAGTAAGCAAGCAGCCACATGGTGCTTAGTTGCTGTATGGGCCTAAACCATGACAACTTCACTGCATTAAAAGAAACTAAATATGATCAAAATATGACTCTTAGCAGTGAAAGACTGTTTCTGAGAATTATTTTGAAAACATTACAAGAAGTAACGTGTTTCTTTTTTTCCTTGAGAAAACCTTGCAGCAATGACAGGAGTTCTCTCGTACAAGATGACAGTAGCTGCCAGGGTTTAAACCACTGCATCACAGATAGATCAACTTTGCACTGAGCAGAACAAGTTGTGACAGAGCTACAATTAGCCAATAGCCTTTTCACACACTGGGCTTGAACCCATGGAGGCAGCAGTAGGAGTTTTCATGGAAATTATCCAGTATAAACACGTCTTTCTGTTGCCATAGTAGATATAGAGCTTCTATCTTCTTAGCTGCAGATGGAATCTGGGAAAACAAATCATGCTTTATTATAATATTTATACCCTAAGGCAAACAAAAAAAATCCTAATGTATTTATACACATATAACTAACCTGGCTTATCACAGAATCATTTAGGTCGGAAAAGACCTGCAAGTTCATAGAGTCCAACCATTATCTTGGATTTTGCAGGGTTTTTTTTCTTTTCCATGTATCAGCTTTGGTTTTTTTCTGCTGATTTTACTGCCTATGACAACAGTTTATTAAATATATGGGAGTAAGTTCTCTTTAATATTAATAGACAGTTTTCATTTTGCAATACACTGATGATTTTTTTCAATTTAGCCAAACAATTTGTGATTTTTAAAAAGATTTTGAAAGTTTGCATCCTATAGAGAAGTTTATTGTTTCTATGGCCATATCTAGTTATTAATACTACGTGATGTAGTAATTTCCTTATAAGGAAGCGGGACGCTCATGCACAATTTTACTGAGGCCTTTGAGATACTATTGCTTCTAAAAGAAATGCTTTAACAGGTCTGGGAGTGTGTCCAGGCTACCAAAGGTTAATGCATGTTCTGAAATCACTAGTTTAGTTGATGGTTTTGCTATGCTCTTACATTTTTCTGTATCTCATCACACATACCTCAGAACTAACCATTGGAAAGAGTCTAACCACAGGAAGTTTACCATCTCTTCTTGACCCTCAATATTTAAGTTTCATGTGGTAATTTTACCAGTAATTCAGATGTGATGACTAGTGTCTCCAAACCATTTATTTAAGTTGTCCTCCCACTCTCACTGCTCCTTGCACTGCCTGTATGATGCAGAAACAAAAGAAGAGCGTATATGAGAGATGATATTTGCAGTATCTTACTGGAACAAAAACATTAGTCATCCCCTCTGGAGAGCCTGAGGACTCAGAGGAAGAAGGCAATAGCTTTCATCTCTCTTCAGGACTCATTTGAAGCCTTACCTATGGCCTGGAAGGGAAATGACATAGGTTTTACAAAGACCACCTCCAATGTATATTAGAGTTGAAACCAACTTTTACTCCTCCCCTGGAGCTTCACTTTTATATAGAATGCAGATCTCTGCCCTATGACAGGATATTTTATAAAGACAAAATTATTATTTATGTCAGCACAAGGTACACAGAACACTTTGTCTCAGGGCTAGATGAAGTGCTGCTCATGGCAACGGAGTTTTTGCGTAGTTACAACCAGCTGAAAAATGTAAAGGCAAAAAATGAACTGCAAACTTCAACCTGACTTCAAATGAAGGGCTATGAAGGGTTGAGCGCCCTTCAGAGACTAAGACCCATCAAGCCTCTGTGTTGTGGCTGAGAAGGATGCAGTCTCTGTGCCACTGGCTTCAGCCTGGGCACCCTGGCTGTGGAATGCAAAGGCACTGGCAACAGCCACTGGCGCTTTCCTCCAGCCCCCTCCACACATCAAATGCTAAACCCAAATTTCTTTTTCTTTTGCAGTCTGTCCCCCTGGACAGAAATTTTGAAGAAGTTCAAACATCTGGTTTGAGCCAAATCTCTTCTCTTCCCTCTGCCTTTGACTACTTTGGCTGCCAAACTGAGACATGCACAAATATTTACTCAGCTTTCCTTTTGCACATTGTCATCCACTACTGTCTAAGCAAGGTTCACACAGCAGTATCCAACACTGTCAGCATCAAGCTTTGTCATTCAGCCACCAAGGTTGAAACACTTTCTGTTTATCTAGATAAGAATGAGTGGTATAGGGATCCTAAAGCAGAAAGCCGAAATTCTTTTCTTAAATTTCTCTCAATGAAGGCACCCTCAAAGGTTTTATAAACAGTCCAGTTTGTACATGAAGTTGAGATATTTGTTTATCCATAAATTTATTATTTATGTCACTGGAAGAAAGCAGGCTGACGTCAGAAGGATGAAGAAAACAATTTTAGTCAAAGTATCTACAGTTTTGCTGCTTGTTTTCTGTCTTTCACTAAGGCTTCAAACAGTTGAGAAGAACTATGTACCTAATGAAGGCCTGACACTTCTAACAAAACCCATGTCAGACTTCTTCAGGACTTCAAAGAGTAGAAGAGAATAATATTGTTCTTTCTGACATTAAAAACCTTGAACTTTGAAAATCTGAAAGGAGAACATTTGACAGTTTTGTGTTTTTTTCAAATATGTTTTCAAAATATGGTATTTGGTCAAGAAGCTCTGCTACAAACTTCCTATTGAGATGAGGCTTTGGAAACTTTTCATCTAAGAAGCTTTTCAACTCATGGAATTTATGTTATGTAACACCTGTATGAATGTCATCCTTTTTGATCCCTCACAGCTTACCTGCTCCACTGGGATGTTTTAATGTACATTTTCCAGCTAATATTAATGAACATAAGTTGACTGGTTTTTGAAAGGGAAGCAAATCTTCATCCAGAGTTTGCCCAAGCAAAACATAAACATTCTCACTCAGCCCCCTCACTGTGTTGGTGATCTCCCTAAGTACATTTCCAAAATAGCAAAACTCAAGATCAAAGCTCAGGTTTTGCAGCATCTGACTCTCAACCCTCTATCCTTGACAGAAGGGTCACAGCCTTCCAGTCCTCTAAAGCTCAAGGCAAGTGAGCGTCTCAGAAGGGATCTACAAACCACTGTGCTGTAGAGGGAGCTAACTACCTAATCGCAGAGATGCCCCTGATAAAGAAGGAATAGGAGAGCTTAAGTATGTCTTTGGGAATTCAGAACCCAAATTCTCTTTTGAAGTTTGGCACTTCCTGATTGTATGTCACAACGCAAATGATATAGCTAGCTGGACTTTCTTAAGCCTTTTTAAAAAATGGCCTAAATTGGAAGCGCAATCTTTTCTGAGAGGCACTATTGTCAGGAAGATGATTTCCCCAAGATGAGATTTGTCCCTTGCATCGTTGTTGGGCTGACCCCTCCAGTGCCTCCACACCATTTTTGTAACGTGCGCAGCAGCAAAAAGGAGGTGGTATTCACCTAGAGTCTGAGGGCCACTAACTTCATTTCATCCCTGGGGAAGATGCAAGCCTGCTTCTGCAGGAGGATTCCTGATAGTACAGGTTATTTTAGGACTAGAAAACATGCACTTTCCACTCTATGTTTAGAGGTTTTTTCCTTCTCTGGATTATTTTAGACATCCCTTCCACTATTAAAAGCTTCCAATGACTGCTTTTGCATTTTGTGTAGAGCTTGATCCACCAGAAAATCCTGAGAAAGTTTTAAGTTACCAGCAGAGGGAGGGGGGAAAAAAAACCAGAATGACAATTTCTGTCTAAATTCCAATCAAAATTGCTCAAAAGATGGAAAACAACTATCTCAGTATTGATTGATTGTAGCATTGTTAAGCATGCACTGAAGAAAGGTCTGGGGAACAGCAGTGTTCAGAAGTTAAGCAACCGCATAGAGCAAATACCTCTTGCATTACATGTCACAGATGGAGATCTGAAAGGCATCAACTAAGCCACCTTTTCCAGACCATGTCTATGTCCTGTTATTCTTTATTGCAGTGTACTCTTCCAAATGATAACTTATTCTTCCTGTGACCTCTATTTCCTTCCTTGAATTTGGGATTTGCATGCAATTCAGAAATGGGACAAGAGAGGCTGTGATCTTCCATTAGTTCTGCTTAGTGGTGCTCACAACGTGTTGTGGTAGACAGTACACACTCTCCCATTCCTAAGCATAGGTACCTCTTGCTCTGTCTACAGGCAGTTTAATTTTTCAAATCTATTACACTTATTATGCTTCAGAAACATTCTTGATACTGAAAAATATTAAATCATGCGGAGGAATAAGAGTGTTTTCTCATAGAGTGCCAAGAATGACAAAGTTACAGAGAGAATATTTTCAACATATAAGGGTATGTTTTAGACATCCTTTCATAGTTGTGAGCATTATCGTAAGCAGCTGAAAGAGTTGCTTAGATGTCTGTGCTTCTGTCTGAGCTTTTAATAACAGCATCGTTAAGAAGAGATTTCTCAATCTTTGACTTCTGGGTTCATCATTTAGAACGGAAGATAAGAGAAGTCCTTGTGAATCACTGAGTGCAATACCCTTTAACAGTGTCAATACATATTCCCAATCTCAACAGTCTAATGAGCCTGTAATATTTTTATTTCACTAATAAGTTAGTAATTAAGATTCCGAGTGACTTCTCTTATTGACCCTCAGCTGTATAAAGTCATCATATCATTCACATGTCTATTCCCCCAAGAGGTTTATGAAGCAAATTTCGAATTGCTTAAAGGGCCACTCATAACATATATGGTGTAATTGTAAAGAGGAAATACTGACATTTGATTAATCAAGCTTCTTATGTCTTCCCCATGTAATTTACAGGAGACAAGTATGAGGTTTTTTTTCTGGTTAACAGCCTTTCTAACAATAAATGCTCTGTTGTTTGGGGTACTAAACAGATGGAAGTGAGTTCACGACAGGGTAATTACAATCATAGCAAATTTGAGAAGAAAATTGGACATTTAGACTGCATCTAACTAACTTTCTCAGATTTTAGTTCTCTCATAATCAAGTAGGGATAAGAAAATGCAATGGTATTTCCTATGAAATATAAAAAAAAAAACATATAAATTACTTGAATTGGCAAAATAACTGTAAGGACCACAGTAGGGAAATTATTCTTAACAAGGTAATGTAATGTTAAATAATATATAGTATTTATAACCACTGTGCTCAATTAGGTCTTATGTCCGTGTTTGAGAGCATTTTTTCATTCATTTGTTCAATGATGACTCAGTCTGAGCAAGAACCTCATTATCTCGAGCATGATGTCAACAGGAGAGTAGGGTTGGATGCAATTATACTGAAGAAATAGGTACATGGTCTGTTCAAACTAGAAAAAGACATCCTACTTACCTCAAGCCACTGAATCTGCTGTGCTTTCTCTTAAAATGGAACAGAAACTGGAGAGTTACCACCACTTCCTTATTGGCAGAAAAATCCATTCTGAAAAATCTCAATCTGACAACTAGCAAATGCTAAACTGGATTATATGATCAAAAAAATGTCCACTGGCAATGGACAGTTGCTTATCATAAACTGTTTGTCTAGAGTTTGTAGTACTTCTGAGGATGATTCAACAACTATTAGTTTCTGCAGTTTCTCTATGACATGTGGAAATATACGGTGTGGGTTGCATTCTCCCTGGGACATTTTGACTTATATACTGAAGTTGCGTTGCTACAGCTACAAGTATTTACATTTCCAGTGGTTAGGAAACAAAAATAAGTTTAAAGAAGCAATCATTTATTTTACATTACTGGCAAACCACACAAGGATAATAAATAACTGTTACCAACAATTAAATTGAGTGTGCTTTGTAAATGAAAACATTACAAAGAAATTAGAAGAATAGAATATCTTGAAAAAACAGGAAGGGAAGGTATACAGAGAAATCAAAATAAAAGTTTTGCCATTAAAATGAGCTTTCACAGAATCACAGAATCATAGAATTACAGAATCACAGAATCACAGAATCACAGAATCACAGAATGGTAGGGGTTAGAAGGAATCTGTAGAGATCATCTAATCCAAATCCCTTGCTAAAGCAGGTCCAACTAGATCACATCACACAGGAAAGGTGAGTTTGGAAAACCTCCAGAGAAGGAGACTCCACACCCTCCCTGGGCAGCCTGTGCCAGGACTCCCTCACTCTCACAGTAAAATAGTTTTATGTGTTTAAATTGAACTTTTCATGTTCCAGCTTCTTTCCATTATCCCTTGTCTTGTCACTACATACACTAGAAAAAAGTGGTGCCCTAATCTCCTGCAATCCACTATTTAGATATTTGTAAATATTAATGAGATCCCACCACAGTCTCCTCTTCTCTAAACAGCCCCAGTTCCTGCAGCCTTTCCTCATAAGGAAGATGCTCCAGTCCCCTGATCATCTTGATGGCCCTGTGCTGGACTCTCTCTAGAAGTTCTGTGTCCCTCGAGCTGAGAAACCCAGAACTGAACACAGTACTCCAGATGAGGCCTCACCAGGGCAGAGTAGAAGGGGAAGAGAATCTCCCTCAATCTGCTGGACACACTCTTCTTCATGCATCCCAGGATGCCATTGGCCTTCTTGGCCACAAGCGCACAGTGCTGGCCCATGGTTAGTTTATCATCAATCAGGACTCCCAGGGCTCTGTCTTCATAGCTGCTCTCCAGCAGGTCAGTCCCCAGCCTGTACTGGTGCACGGGGTTGTTCCTCACCAGGTGGAGGACTCTGCTCTTTTCCTTGTTGAAGCTCATGAGATGAATCAGCCAGTCGACCCAGTTTGGTGTCATCAGCAAACTTGCTGAGGGTACACTCTATCTCCTCATCCAGGTCATTGATGAAGATATTGAACAAGACTGGCCCCAGAACTGATCCCTGAAGAACTCCACTGGCCACAGGCCTTCAACTTGATTCTGTGCCATTGATCACCACCCTCTGTGCTCTGTCATTCAGCCAGCTCTCGGTCCACCTCACTGTGCACTCATTCAAGCCACACTGCTTGAGCTTTCCGATGAGGATGTTATGGGAGACAGTGCCAAAAGCCTTGCTGAAGTCAAGGTAGGTGACATCCACTGCTCCTCTCTCATCTAGCCAGCCAGTTATGCACTCATAGAATGCTATCAGGTCAACATGCAAACAGGATTTCCCCTGGGTGAAGCCATGTTGACTCCCCTGGTAACCATCTTTTCCTTCATATGTTTAGTGACAACATTCAGAATTAGTTGTTCCATCACCTTTCTGGAGATAGAGGTGAGGCTGACCGGCCTATAGTTTCCTGAGTTCTCCTTCTTGCCCTTTTTGAAGACCGGAGTGACACTGGCCTTTCTGCAGTCCTCAGACTCTTTGTTCATCCATGGAGGCCTCCTGCCTCCTTTTCCTGCTTTTCTATTTGTGAGGACACACCAATTGGTATTTGTTGTGCATAAATAGTCCACACGATTGTGATCAAATAATATAGTCTGGTCAAAATAGCCCTGAATTAAAGACCTCTTGGGATTTTCTTCAGGACACTAGAAGCAATACATAAACATATTAATTTTTTACATCTGTGTGGTTTTCTGCGACTTGAGATTTACCCATGTATTCTCCTTATTTGGAATCATATGAGAAAAAAATGAGTAGATAACCTTCCTCAGCCCTGCACTGGAGCAAGTGACATGACCCAGATGAAATACTACTACCACATAAGTAAGCAAAAAGAGCTTCCTCTCTCTCTCTCTTCCTTCCTTCCTTCCTTCCTTCCTCTCACCATTTGAAAATAGACAAGGCAAATTTAAAACCTCATATTGAGATTTAGCCCAGCCAGTTGCCAATATGGTACCTGACACATGACCACTGTGCAGGAAATAATAAGCCTCAGACCCTTCAGTAGCACCAGAAATAGCCTTGGAAATGTCCAGCCTAATCAGTGTGTTAGTACTCCCTCAGCTACCATCATATCCCACCTTAGATCTGACCACTCACCTTCACTGCTGGAGCCTGTCTGACGGAGACGAGACCCAGATGCAGTAAAAGAGGCAGGAGAGGAAAGGCTGGAGAAGAGGCTCAAAAGGTCAGAATACCCTTGGAAGAGAAGGAATTTAGCATAAAAAGGGTTCTACTGCTGTTGGATAGCCCACTCCAGCATGAGCCAAACAGGGACTCAGCAGCAATAGAAACTGGAAGCCCAGGACTCCTGCATAGAGGATGCCACAGGACAGAGCCATAGAGCATGGAAGCTAGGCCCTGATGGGAAGGTGACCTCTGGGAAGAAAGGGAGGCTGAAGTAAGAGATTCAACTCTCCTCAGAGCTTTCCAAGTAGAATCACAATTCGAGGCCAATTCTAGCAAGGGAAAATCCTCTGATGGCATGGGATTTTTAAAGTGAAGATTTTTCTCTTGTTCTGCTGAAGTTACTACTTGTAACAAACAAGTAGGAAGCATAGAAGGAGGAGGAGTATCATTACAGAGAAATGCACAGTGCTGACAGTGGGATGCTTTTGCACAGAGCCCCAATAGCTATTAAATATTTCCAGTAAATTTCCTCTTTAAATGATTACTCATTTTCTGAGAGATTCAGCTCTGAATAGAGATATTTGAAGACAGATAAAAAATAAAAAATTAATATGGCAAAAAGCACAAGTCCTTAAAAAGTTAGGCAAGACACAAACCCTTTATTATTTTGTTCATTTTTGTACATTGTTTCTTTAATTGACAAGACAACATTCAAAAGATTTTACAGAACATAGTAGGGAAAAAAAAATCCATGGATGTGGCAATGGAATATAGTGATAAATACATAATTTTACGTAATATAAATATTTAATTGTTGGTAGCCTCCTGAGGTTTATACATACGAACTCAATGTTTATCCACAACTCATCACAACTGAGATTTACATGGCCAAAGTTGTTTTTTTGTAGTCAGAATTTCCTTATTGACCCAATAGCAGAAGTGTTTTGACTTCGATGAAGACACTGTTAAGACATGGTCATTGCTGGCTTTGGAATACCATTTGCTATGTAAGGATACGACAACTGGCACTACACACAGGTTTGTCTTGGGAGTCAGAAACTTTGCTGGTTAGTATAAAAACACTTTCTTACAGTTTCTTACATGAAGAATTTCCTTCATTAATGACAGGTGCACCTTTTTTCTCGCCTCATCTTTCATTTCAGTCTGTTTGGTAGGCTGCTATAAAGCCATAGCCAGCAGGCAACAAACCTTATATCTGAAAGCTGTTAATGCCAGACTGGCAGAGATTTCTCCCAGAACACCAAGGACCATCAAGCTATACCAATCCTACCCTGCTCACTTTCTAGCCATTATTATTAGTTTAGTTTCTACTCAAGAATCACTCCACAGATAATGAAGTAATTAGAATATCAAGCACATATTGTTGTTTTATATGTAAGTCTGCCTTAAGTTTTAGAATGGCAGAAAGACTGATGAAAGAAGACATGAGCCACCAGCTTCATGCCAAAGCAACCAAGTGCTTCTATGTAAAGAGCAGGGCTACAGCTCTGTCTCTGCTGACAGCACACGTCATTGCGGAAGGGAAATGCCTCATAGGAAGATATAAAGCACCAAAGGGCTTCAGACAGGATTAACAGATGCTAAGACCCAACCAAATCATTCTGATAAGGTAGCTTGACCTCTGGAACTACAGGCCATATAATGAAAAGAAATGCTTGGAATTGAGATAAGCCAGAGTTTTAAACATCTGCCCTCCACAGAGGTATTTTTGTACAGATGCCATACTTCAACATTGTCTGTACCAGGGGAGCAACTGGGGGGAATAGACCATTAATTCCTCCTTATCTAGTTTTAAGATCTTCAAAAAGCCTAAGAAATGTTGGTACTTAGATATTTTTTAATGTGAAAGAGGGAAGTAGGCTTTAGGCTCTTTAAAACTGTTCCCTGAGAAAAGGAAAGGATGTTGAAATTTATCTGGATTTTTGTAGGTTGTTTTTTTTTACCTGAAGAAAAATCTTGAGTATTGATTTAATATTCAAGTCAAGATACATTTTAAACTAACTTCATTTTAAAAATACACAATTAAATTGAAAGCTTGAATATTAAAGACCTCATGAATCTGTTTAATATCTCTTGACTTTCAATCATAGTTATGACTATTTTCCTTAGAGAAGCGTATTATCTATTCTATTATCCTTTTTCTATTGCTGCCTTGTAACAGCTGAACGGTTAGGGGGAATGAGGTGAGACTTCATGCAAAACTGAATATTATAGAATGGAAAAGTCACTAAAATCACAAGCCTTGATGGTATTCTCTGTAATCTTTATGATTAAAAAAAAAAACCCCTCAATATTAATGGCAAGTTGGAACAGAATGTGTTTTATCTACTGCTCCAAATAGAGCAGAGAACTGATTGACCAGTTTATATGTACCTCTTCATGAAAAGTTGGGTTTATTTGGTTCTTTGCTGCCTTCTGGGTTCATGAGCTTTTTTGTTTACAGACTGGTACACATCAAAAGATCACACAACCCCCAGTGCCAGGCTTTTCATTCACAAATTTTGCACTCTAACGCTGATGAAACCCAACTGTTTACTTCAGAAAATATGGTGACATGAAAGTCTGAGGTAGATCTGTATCTGCAATACATGAGACCTTTCCAGAGATGAAAAAATACAGAAAAAAATGTAAAAGTTTCTCTACAGGTGCTCATGATGGTTGTATGTTTCAATAGACCAGTCTGAGTGAGAGGTTAAGAAGTTCCTTGTCTGCAAGGATAATTTGAAATTACTGAAGGCCTTTGCTTCTGTCAGTTCTTGTTTTGTCTTCACTGAGTGTTGGTTTGGATTCTGCCATAAATGAGGTGAAAATTGCTCATGGAGCAGCAAAACTTGGAGCTGTGAAGCTCTGGTAAAAAGAACGGGGAATTCAACAGGGAAGGCTCAGGAAAGACTGGAAGGACTTTGGCAAAGATAAAACTGAAGATCGAGGATAGGACATGGAGTAAATGGAAGGACCTTGGGCACGTGGTTGAGGACAGGTATGTCTAGGCTGGGGAAGACTAAAGAGACTGAGCAGCAAGGGTAGAGGGACATGTATGTCTGCTCTCCCTTTGTCCCCTTGCAATGAGGACTCATGTTTGGAGCGATGTGGCATGCTTAAGACTTCAGCCATGTTCCCTCTGCTTGCCTGCTTAACTTGAGGCCAGAACAATGGCAACTGTGAGCAGTGGATATGTTTGTTGTATTAATTTAGCAAGCTGAACACAGAAGACAGCCTGGGAAGAGATGCTGCCTCCAGAAAGGGAAGCTTTAATGACAGCTGTTTGTGGAAACACCAAGTAGCTTTCCTCAGAGCCTTGTGCTGGATGAGAGCTGCAATTTATCCTTCTCTTCCCAGCACGAGTGCATCTAGCCTATAAAATACAGACTTTCTCTTTTTTTTTTTTAAATTTTATTTGTTTGTATTTAATTAAACTTACTGGTACCTAAGAGAATAGTTAAAAAAAAAAAAAAAAAAAAAAACAAACAACAAATATTGCAATCCATATGACTATAAAAAAATAAGCTCAGATAACTTGAAGCAAATCTTTATATGCAAACACATAAATCTAGACCAGAAAGGCAGACAAAGAGCTTTCATTTAAATTTTCAGTGTCAAAGCCTGTATCTAGACAACCTCTGTCATTACAGGAATAAATTCAGATCACCAAAGAAAGAAACTCACAAATATTTTCTAGATAGAAAATATATGTTAACATACATAAAATATATATAGATATGTGAAATATATGTTCTGGTATGATATTTCTTTCTGAAACAAGTTTACAAACTGTCTTGTCAACTCTAAAATGGATATAAATTAGTCAAATGTGAATTACCACCCTTGAACATGAACTAGCTTGAACATGACTCAGTCCTCTACAGATCTTAGCTATCCTGATCTTTGGAGACATTTGAATAAGGATGCCTTTTTTATTATTATTACTACTAATAGTAGGCATGAACAGTGGCTCCTCAACTCATTAAGTGTGAAACCAGGTTTAGTAGTCTGAAACTATCTTTCCTACTTGGAAAGGAGAACCAACGATATCCATCTCCTATGGCTAAAGCAAGTTCCTCACAGAGGGATGCACCCCTAGCAATTCAAGCACTGTCATCACTGGTCCTCCATTAAGTCTGCTGTACTCCTGCAAAGGCTTTGAGATCTTGGCTGAAATCGTTCCCTATCCTGCCAGTTCTTTCTCAACAATTGCTCTACTGCCTTTTTCCCTTTTAGCCTTTGTGATTGTTATTTTCTGCTTCTCCTCCAACAGTTATCTGCATAAAAAACACCCCAAACTTACTTCTTCTAAAAAAAAATCTCCATTTGTAACTTGGATACAGTATGGACTATATATAATATAATATAATATATATATATATATATATATATAAAATTAATTAAGCACTAAGAAATAGCAAAAAATAGCAGTAAAAGAATTTCATTATAATACTAATATATATGGCACCTACCCACAGAATGAGCCATTTATAGCATCAGTGAGTAACAAATGGACTGTATAATGAAATAATAATCTCATTAAAAATTGTCAAGATGAAAAAAAGATCAAGATTTCCAAATTGCAGACTTGTTTTGTTGAGGAAAGTCACTGATTGCTCATTGTGCAAGAGCTAAAGGTTTCTGAATTGGACAGCCAAGAGAAGTTGTCATCTCTTGTGACGGCTCAGGAGTCAGGCAGTGAGAGCTGAGCTGGGGAACAAAAAGCCATATACTAAAACAATACCTAACAGAATCACAGAATCTCAAGGATTGGAAGGGACCTCAAATCTCCCTGCCAGAGCAGGACCACCTAGAATAAGTCACATAGAAATTCATCCAAGTGGATTTTGAATGTCTCCAGATAAGGAGACTCTACAACCCATTCCAGTGCTCTGCCACCTCCCCATGAAGAAAGTCTTCCTTGTGTTTCTTTGGAACCTCTTGTGTTCCAGCTTGTACCCATTGCCCCTTGTCCTATCATTGGACATCACTGAAAAGGGCTTGACTCCATCCTCCTGACACCTGCCCTTTATGTATTTGTAAACATCAATGAGATCGCCCCTCAGTCTCCTCTTCTCCAAGCTGAAGAGCCCCAGCTTCCTCAGCCCCTCATCAAAAGGGAGATTCTCCACTCCATCATCTTTGTGGCCCTGCACTGAACTCTCTTCAGCAGCATCCTGTCTTTCTTGAACTGAAGGGCCAAGAACTGGACACAATATTCCAGATGTGGTCTCAAAAAGGCAGAACCTCTCTTGACCTACTGCCCACAGCCCTTCTCATACACCCCAGGATGCTATTGGCCTTTTTGGCCACGCTGGCTCGTGGTCATCCTGCTGTCCACCAAGGCCCCCAGGACCCTTTCCCCTATACTATTCCCTAAGAGTCCATTCCCTAGCCTGTACTAGAATATGAGGTTATTCTTTCCAAGATGTAAGACTCTACACTTACCCTTGTTGAATTTCATCAGATTTCTCCCTGCCCAACTCTCCAGACTGTCCAGGTCTTGCTGGATGGCAGTACAATCTTCTGATGTGTCAGTCACTCCCCCCAGTTTAGCATCATCAGCAAACTTGCTGACAGTGCCCTCTGTTCCCTCATCAAGGTCATTAATGAATACATTGAAGAGTACTGGTCCCAGCACTGACCCCTGAGGGACTCCACTAGATACAGGCCTCCAACTAGACCCTGCCCCACTGATCACAGCTCTCTGACTTCATTCCTTCAACCAATTCACAACTCACCTCACTACCTGATCATCCAGACCACACTGTCTCAGTTTTGCTTGTGAGAACGCTGTGGAAGACAGCATCAAATGCTTTACTGAAATCCAGATAAACCACATCCACTGCACTATCACCATCTATCCACCTGGTTACATCTTCATAAAAGGCTATTAGGTGAGTCAAACATGATTTCCCTCTGGTAAAACCATGTTGACTGCTCCTAATTACCCTCTTGTCCTTTAAATGTCTGGAGGCAGCAGCTAGGATAAGTTGTTCCATCACCTTTCCAGGGATGGAGGTGAGACTGACCGATCTATGATTACCTAGGTCCTCCTTCCCCACTTTTTGAAGACTGGAGTGACATTTGCTTTCCTGCAGTGCTTAGGCACCTCTCCTGTTCTCCACGACTTACTGAAGATAGTGGTGAGAGTGGTCTAGCAAAAACAACAAAACTATTTGCATTTGAGTACTACCTAGAATTTTTAGACCCATTGAGAAGGTACTCTAATAAAACTCTTCATGAGAGTCCACTCAAAGCATGTGCAAATGTGTCTTTGTCAAACCAGATAGGATTCTCCTCACCTAAATATCTACAAGTTCCTTGTGACCATTTTTCTGTGTTGAAGGGGCTTCCTTTGTGTCTGAGGCACAGCTTGATGATGTTAATTCCTATCCAAAAATGTCTCAGAAGGAGATTCTTTTTTTATATTTATACAGACTGAAACAAGATAATTGTCATTAAAATGGATATATTTAGGCAAGATTGGAAACAAGTGAAAACTCAGTTAGATAACTAGATTTTAAAAAAACCTTCACAATAAGAGTACTAAACACATTGAAACAGGTGCCTGGATACATTGTGCAACCTCCAGCCTTGGGGATATTCAGAAATAATTGAACAAAGCCCTGAACAGCTTAATGTAGCCTTTGAGTTTGCATTGTTTTGAGCAGAGCAGTTCCAGATTCCTTCCAGGCTACATTATTCTGCAGAACAGTTATGTTCTTCCCTACACACATCAAACTCTGAGAGCTCAAAGATGTCTGGGCATGGAAGGAGAGATAACAAGTTTCAGCTTCTCTTTCCGCCACACAGAGTTTTTCAGCTGTAAATTTAAACTGTATTATATCTGTATTTGAATCACTATAAGGCAATGATACTGAATATTTTCAGCTAAAGATAGCAACATCATTATCTAAAAAAATAGCAATTCGGTATACAATTCAGGAGGGGTTTTGGCAAGTGAAAATATAATAGAGGAATGTTTACTGTGCCAAACAGCTGTAGCATTCAGAAACTAATGAAAAATGATACATTTATGAATGCATTAAGTTTTTAAAAATTATTTTAAAATATATTTACTTTCTCAATTTGACCAAAAAAAATAGAAATAAGAAATCAATGGATACATTTCTGAGTTTTTTTGAACCATATATGATACTTAGAAATTCTTCCTGGACACTGAAGTAAAACTGACAGTCCTGTAATTTTCCAGATCATCCTTCCAACCCTTCTTACATATGGGTGTTATGTTGGCTGACTTGCAATCAGATGGGACCTCCCCAGTCAGCCAGGGCTACTGATAAATGATGAACAGTGGTCTGGTGAACACCCTTGCCAGTGCCCTCAGCACTCTAGGTTGTACTCCATCTGGCCCCATAGATTTGTGTGCATTAATGTGGAGCAGCAGGTCACTGACCATCTCCTGAATTGTAGGGGGGACATTTTGCTCCTCATCCTTGTCTCTTTGCTTGGGGTCTGACTTTCTCCAATGGAAATGCTCCTGTTACTAAAGACTGAGGCAAAGAAGGCATTAAGCACCCCAGCCTTATCCTCATCTTTTATTATCAAATTTTCTTCTGGATCTCATAGGGGATGGAGGCTCTCCCTGGTCTTTCTTTTATTGTTAATGTATTTATACAAACTTTTTGTATTACTCTTTACCTCCAAAGCCAGTTTGACTTGTAGCTGGGCTTTTGATCTTCTAATTATCTCCCTACATAACCTAACAACGTTCTTGTACTCATTGTGAGAGGTCTACTCCTTTTTCCAGAAGCCATAAAATCACTTCTTTTCCCTGATTTTAATCCAAATGTACCTATTTAGCTAGGCTAGTTTTCTTTGCCTTTGGCTCGTCTTACAGCATGTGGGAATGGCTTGTTCCTAGGCCTTTAAGATTTCCTTCTTAAAAAAGTGTCCAGCCTTCCTGAACTTCTATTCCCTTCAAAACTGACTCCAAAGGGATTCTATCAAGTAACCTAAACAAGTCAAAGTCTGCCCTTTGAAAGTTCAAAGAGTTTTTCTATCCTGCTTCCTAATATCTCAATGAATAGAGAACTTAATAATTTCATGGCTGCTTCTCTCTATATAGGCAGTCCTACTTCATTTCTACAAGCAAATAAATACAACAAAGAAAGAATGAGGCATTGCTTGGAGAATACATCCTTTGTATTCCCAATCTTTCATGTTAGTCACTCTTAATTTGCCCATTAAGTTTCTATTATGCAAAGTTTCGATACATTTATTAAAGGATCCTGTGTTTAAAGTACCAATAAATGTTGCTCAGCAAAGACCATATTAAGAAAACCAGAGTTCCAGAGTCAAGCTAATTTGAAACTGCTGTAAATTGTATGAAAGCAGACAGTGAATTCACTTAATAGGCAGTAACTTCAAAAAGGTTCTGTACTAGGGAGGATTTTTGCCTGTGGAAGTACTGAAAAGGTTTGTATTAGTGTTATTCCAAGCTGATTCAGTAGAGGCTTTTATTAAAAGCAGTGTTAAATCCCTAAATTGCTAAATACTATTGCATCAAGCTCAGCTCTTGCATTCTCTCCCTAGAGGCATGCCCTAAGCTTTACTCAGGAGCAGCCTCTTTGTTTTGTCCCCATGACCTCATAACCAGGCCACTATGGCCTTGCTTCATGCCTCAGCAGCAGTCATTTGCATCCTTTATAGTAACAGAGTGGATGAGTCCTCAAGGCAGAAATACTGTTAAACTTTACAATTGTTAAAAGAGTATTATGGCAACTTCTCCAGATCAGTTAGTATGTGCTAGTGACACCTTTATACACCATTTCCAAGCACAGCATCTAAAATTCAAAGTAACTTTAAATTAGTTGACGGATCTTAAATTAAAAAGTTATTAAACAGATTGTTACAGTTCAGACACAGGAGCAGAGAAATGTTTCACTATGCTTAAAGGTAACCAAAAAAATTCTAACTGATACTGAGCTTGCAAGATTTTATTATGTTTTCAATCTTAGTAAAATTAAACTCCATTTGACATATAAAATAGTCTAGGTAGAATTTCTGTAAGCATAAAAATTAATGTTGTGAATATACTTGGATTTGATCAGTTGAGATTCAATATTGTCTCAAATATAATCTGTGTTTACTAGGCAGTACAGTTATGATACTAAGCTATGGAATCTAGCATAGCAGTTCTAATCAAATCTAGTGCCAATAATATAATAGATAAGAAGTAGCCCGATGAATTGGAATGACTTCACATCACAAGCATCCAAATTATTTCTAGCAGAACATTCTGAGATTAGATGTACAGTACTCTCCCTACTATCCTTTTTTTCTTGCATTCCTCTTCCTGTCATATAGAGAGAAGAGTACCCATCAAATAACAATAACACAAGCATCTCTCTCTTACGTGATGGGGCTGCAGTACATGTTTGGGCTTTCTGTGTATTCTAACACAAAGTTGGATAAACGTTCATCAGCTGAAGTGAAACATTTTTGCTCCTGAAAGCCATGGCTAATGTATATCTGAAATTGCAAAGAAGCCTAGACTGCCTTTGAGTTTCACTGTAAATATCCCTGTGGTGACACTTAAAAAAATTTTTGAGGAATGCCAGTCATTACATTATGGTACATTACATTACAGTACTGGAATAACAATTTATTAAATAGACACTATTCTTGATAGATAATATCTGAAGATAATATAGTTCAACCTAGTTATGGGGCACTTCAACTCTAGACACAGATTGTGATACACAAGGAATTGATTTAGACCTGTCTTGTACAAAGTCCCAGGGCACAGCTGTACTATCAGCTGCTTAAAGAACAGTGCCGTCCCAAAATTCACGTGTAGCTGTGACTTGTCAGAAAATGCACAGAAACATTAGCAAATCAGTCAGAATTTTGTTTGTTGGGGTTTTTTGTTTGGGTTTTTTTCCGAAGATATATCTACCCAACATTCTAAGAAATTGTGTATATCCAGAAAATCTACAGAATATCAACCATGTAGGGAAAAGGAAAAAAAAAACAAAAAAACCCACAAAGAAATTAGGAGCAGCATCTAAAATTTTAAACGTCCTACAGCAAAAGATTTTTTTGTTAGACAACTCCTGCTGAGAAAATCAGGGAAGAACAGGACTGTGTTCTGCAGATGGCACCTGGTCACACCAGAAAGTCTGACATGTAAAGTAACTCTAGGTCCTAAATTCCACTTTGGAAACACATGACATTTCAATTCAAGTCAAACAGAGTTTGACTTAGTTAAAGTGATCAGATACCATGGCAATCAAAATGAACAACATCAGACTCGGTAACAACAAATCTTCATACAGAAAGATGTCAAATTCTTCAAACAGATAATTCATCCATCAAAAATGAAGACTTCAGTCAGTTAAAGTATGTGCAAGTTCATGTTGAATGTACTGAATTGCTTTGATTTTTAAACATTAAAAAATACATTGTGTTTAAAAAAAATCACTCTCACTTTTTTAAACTTTCAAAATTTCCTTTCCAGGTATAGTTTTAATAAAAGACTACACTTAAAAAAATGTCTTTCCAAAGTAACTAAACCAGTCTATTTTGAGTCAAGCACAAGCAAAACAAACAAACAAAAAATGCTATTGTTCCAGCAAAACTTAAAATACTTTAGCTATTCAGTTTAAACTGTAGACTAGCATTTTGAAGCAGAAACAACTTGGAAAGCACTGAAATGAAGGTAAACAGATGATCTCTGCAAGAAGAAAATTAGCCCGAGGCAAATCAGCAAGGGGATTGTGACCACAATGAGAAGGAAATGCATGGCATCAAAATTTCTTCCAGACAGCCCCTGCCTGTGAGGTTCCAGCAGAGGCCAGGATGTCATTGAAAACTGTTTTTCTTGGCAAAACCATAAAACAGCACTTGCCGTGTCCAAAGATGTAGTCAACTGCAGCTGGATTGCAAACTGACAATTGCAGAGTGCCCTGTATCAGCAGCAGCAAACCAGACACCATTTTTTTTTGGTTCTTCCTTTAAACAAACCAAATTTGTTGGTTTTTTGAGATTTTTTTTTTGTAAAAAGTAATCTCTTCACAGATTTAGGTTTTGTTTTTAATTCCCCCTACCTCACCAGTTTAGCATTTACTTGCCTTATTTATGTTCAAAAAAAAGTTTAATTCTATAATCATATTTTATTCTCTACTTTCTCATAAATGGTAGTGGTTTTATGCCCTGTATTTCACACACAGTATTTTACCATATAGCAAAAATCAATGCACAGTTTTTGAGGACTGCTATGCCTTGAAGTCAGGCTTATAATGAGTTTTACTGGTCAGCATTCACCTTGTCCTGTTATAAAGTTTTTTGGTAGTAAGTATAAGCAAACCACTTTTTTCTGTTGTAGATAGCAACAGGACAAGGGGTAATGGGAAGCAGCTGGAACACAAAAAGTTCCACTTAAATATAAGAAAACCTATTTTACTGTGAGAGTAGCAGAGCCCTGGCACAAGCTGCCCAGAGGGGTTGTGGAGTCTCCTTCCTTGGAGGTCTTCAAGACCCTCCTGGACATGTTCCTATGCCATCTGATCTAGGTGAACCTGCTTCTGCAGGGGAGTTGGACTAGATGATCTCTAAAGGTCCTTTCCAACCCTACCATTCTATGATTCTGTGATTATATATTGATTTACAGGATGTACTGTTTCCCATTGCTACCATTCAGCAGTGGGTCTTTGAGCTTTGGGCTTTGTCTACTGACATTGACATCACTTTGCTCAGGAGCAAAGGGGTTAAACTGAAAGGCTCTATGGTCATTGAAAAGAAATTGCTTTCCTGAGCTGGGCTATGGGCTAAAAAAACAAGCACTGCTGGCAACTCCAGGCAGAGCAATCTCTTCTTCCTGACTCTGCAGAGAAGACTTGAGACAAGACTGAGACCACCAACATCAGCACTGCACCAGGTAAAGGACAGGGATGCACTGTGCCCCTTTCTCTGCATAGGTCCTGCCCAGCAAAATCCCATTATATACAGATGGAAGTTGAAGAGCGGTGCATGTAACTGCACCATTAAATATCATATTATAATGTATACAAAACAGGCTTGAAGATGCTAGGTTAAAACATAATAATAATCTGAACCTGAGGCAAGCACCTGTGTAGGAAAGTTCAGTCTATGCAATGAAAGTTTGGAAAGCATCACCAGATAGAGGTGTCTTCACAGTGAACAGCTGATAGCTATGGTTTCCAAAGCCAGTCCCAGCACATGCATAACATTATTTCCTTCTGCCTTCTTAATTGTAAGAACCAAAAGCCCTCTGGTTCTTGTATTATTGAAAAGTAGAATTATGCATAGCTGAAGGTAGCCTGTACATTTTGCCATTCAGTAAACATTTTCATCACAACTAAAGGCCTAAGATTGAAGTAGCTAGGCCAGCTCCCATATTCCACATACGTTTTTGAAACTGTTATCCCTGGTCAAGCCTCTACACTGCACTCAAATAGGCAGAGAGGGAGACATTAGCATTATGATTAGCACTTTAATTATCCTGCTATTATGTAGGCTTCCACTGACTTGCAGTAGCTTCAGTAATGGAAGAATCCTGGAAATATCTGACAGTTCTCTTACATAAGTGTGTGTTATATTTTATTAATGTATATAAAATTTTTATATAGATAGTCTATAGATAGAGTACAAGTATACATTAAAAATATTCTATGTGCATACACACATTATTCTCCACATAATTATGTCTTTATAGATTAGTATCCCGTTCAGGACCTCACTCTATATAAGAATTCAGAGAGATGAGTTGTAGAAAAGCTGAGCACAAAGATCCCCATCTTCCCTGCTGAAGGTATCAGAAGAATTTTTCTATGTCATTCTTCCCTCCTACATATTTCCTTCCCCACCAATTAAAACAAACAAACAAACCAACCAACCAAAACTACACACAAACAGAAAAAGATAAAAAAAAAAATATCGGATTGTTTTCCAATTCAATCAAGTGGACTGTGGGTCTAATAAAACATGCACTGAAACAATCAACCTTCCACTGCTTTAGGAGAGAAATCTGCAGAATCTGGCCCTACTAACCTGTATGGGGCTGTATGATGGGCTTGGGTCCTTTAGTACTCCTCAATGCATGCAAAGGCAACCACAAAACCAGTGCAAGACTCAAAACCAGGTGTCCATCACAGAATCATTCACAAGACTCGGTCTCAGCCTTGTCTAATTTTATACCAGTGAAACTGCGTCACAGTGCTCCAGAGAGGACAACGTGTTCCTTGTATTTTGCTAGAATAGGGCTGATCATAAATTATTTTGGGGCACATTTTCCCTTGGGTAAATGCACTCTCCAGTAATGTGCAATATACTTAAGAATATTCTTCTACATCTTGGCAAAATGAGCAAGAACACCAACTCACTCACCTATTATTGTATGTAAAACAGCTTTTTATTTATAATTACCAGGAGAAGTGACAGGACAATACCCTACTGGGAAAAGTGAAAGCTGCTGAGATAATCAAGTGTTCCTATGGCAAGACCTATTCCGGAGTACATGCCAGGTTTGAAAATGAAAATCTTTTGTGTTCCAGTTGTTTGTTTGTTACCATACAATATGTGGTTTCCCTTCCCTCTCCTTTCTGATTTTGACAAGAGGACACTTTGAAGAATGAAAGCTTAAAAGGTCTACTTCCTCTCACACAAGTACATTTAGTGTTTACAATGTCAGGTTTAATTTTATAGTGAACACTAGCAATACTTATATAAAAGACTTTTGATTTGTGGCTGAATAAAGCAAAAAGATCAGCATAATAATTTTTAAACTGCACTTTAGAAAAAGAAAAATAAAAAATCTTTTAGGTACTGATAGCTTAAGAAAAAAAGTTTATGAAGCTTCCAAAAGAGAGTGACAGTCAAATGATTACTGCCATGATAAGACAGATATGAAATATTTTAGACCAATGTTCCTGTAAAATTATACATAATAATAACATAAGAGTTGAAAATGTTGCATTGTTCACGATCATGATTCAAAAGATGCTTTTCCAGTGTTAATACAGGCAAAAGAAACTTACTTCAAATCCACAAATTCACTTGTAAATAGCTGTAAAAATAGAGTATTTAACCTCCATCCAGCTAAATAGTTGAAACTACGCCAAAAGTTGACTTTGCTCACAAATTGTTTTGATTGAAATAGAGCCTACTGGTTGAGACAGACCCAAGATCCAAACATAGCGGATACTATGCACAAACTTTTAAATTCCTAATATTTAAAATAATTGCTAGATTTTTTTCCTTTAAATATCAAACAACACAAAGAGAAAATAAGTAGCTAAAATGCTGTGTTGCCCAGAGAATCCGCCTGATTTTTTACAACCATATACAAAAGTTCTGGGCTGAGAAGATTAGCATCAATACAGCTTTAGCATCAGACACTTCTTGCCCTCTGTATAGTCCTGCGGCCCCAAACTGAGTAGGAACATTATTTTAAATGAGAATAAGGGAAGAGGAAGGGTGGGCCATGGTGCAGGAGATACCCATGGCATGTCCCAACAGCAATGTCAGTATGACCTGAAGTGTCATACCAAAGCTCTTCAAAACTGGATCAATTCATTCAGGCACCACAAGAACAAAATCACTGAGACTGTGCCACCCCAATCCATATAGTCCTAATGTATTATAATCCTTTTAGCCACTTCATTCCATGTCATAGCCCAGGGCATCATAAAAAACCTCTTTGGTGTCCTGAGGCCTCACATTTCCCCTAGCTCATGAAAAAAGCTCTCTATTTTTCCATCTTGAAAACATACATCTGATTCATTTTGAGCATTGAATGATCTGTAGTCTTTCAAGGAAGCATAGAAGGAGCAATAAAGCCTTTGGCAAAGGATATTATCACACACCTGTTCCAGACATTTGAAGCTGGAGTAATCAACCGTATTTTATTCCTAAAGCATCATATGCAATTTATTTTCCTTAGTTGTATTTTTTTCCTGCAGTTTACCAAAGAATGAAGCACATTAAAACTCTGATTAAAGCCTTTATTAAATGACCATTTCATTATACTTATTAGAGATTTGGGTTCAAAAGTTCATACAGCTAAAGATTTGCTGTATATTTTCCTGCAAGTTGTAGATTGTGTTAATTTAAAGAGTAATTAGCAGAATACTTGAAGATCAGCATGTGTACAAAAGGTGACTGGAGTTTATTTGCCATAATCTTTAGAGATGACTTACTCATTCTCAACTCAAACCCTAACAGATTCTGTAAGAAGAATTTTATTATAGATGTTCAAAATGTGCAGTGTGGCAGTGCCTAGAAATTTCAGTCAAGGATCAAGTTTTGTGTATAAGTCACTCAAGACAGCCCCTACCCTAAGACTCTAAACATTTCATTTAAAAAGCAGAGTAATAAAATTATTCCCATGCACTTTCTAACAATTTTAAGACATAAATCAATTATTTAAGCAGTGAAAGATTAGCTACACCTCTTATTATTGAGCACATCTTCTGAATGTCAGAAATCATTCATGGCATTTTATGACATAAATAATGTCTTATCTTTTTCTCATTAAATTTATGGCAGTTTTTTGAGACAACAGCAAAAGCAGGAGTTTTGTGAATTTTAATTAGCTTAAATTGTCCAACTGCCACCTAAAACAGACACTAAACCATCTAGATACCTACAGTGTCGTTTAATAACATTTGTGTTTAACAGACCATTAAAAGGCCAGACATTTTCTACAGCTGGTCAAATTTCTTGTAATTGTACTTTTAGTAAAATATTAGACTGTACTTTGTGAAGTGTTGTTTCTTGCTGATGACTGACAGTTGTTTTCCACTTGTCTACAGAATGATTTGGAGGATGCATTTGCAAGCTTACGTGACATATTTGTGGGGGGGTAGTGGCCATGTCCACTTACATCTATTTCTCACCATACATAAATATGGAGAAATTCTACACAACATCTATTTAGAGCCTGTACAAGTAGAAATGGATTTATTTAAGTGCATGCCTACTCAGATACCATAAGATATATAGAAAATAATAGAATGGCTTGAATTATCAATTATCAAAAAGCTCTTTCAAAGTGTGACCCTTGGGATCAGCTTAGTCATGTACCATAGTATAAATGAAGTTTCTCATTCTACTTTCTCTAAGTTCAGGTACATAATAAGCTAGCAATAAAAAATTTTTACAACTAGAAGTTTCTAAATATTCTTCCTTATCAGCCATTGCAAAAAGGAAGGACTAGTTGAACATAGGATTTTTTTCTGTTTAAAATCTTCTTTCTATTTCCAGATTTAGTACAAAGAAATAGCCTACACAATAGAGAACATATATTGCAAAACAGCTTGTACAAATATGAAAAGTAAGGAAACAAATCTAGGATAGCAAGTCACTCACAGTCTAGTCTGAAAAAAAACATAAATAATCTGATGTAGGGTGCTTTTGAATGCACAGAAAAGATTCCAGTTTAAAAATGGGAAAAAACTCTATGTTGAGAGAGGTAAGATGGAGATGACAATTGCAATAAAACAGAAAAAGAAGACTGTGCATCTTTTATAGGCAACAGCAGAAAAATGTTAAAGAGGAGAGAAGGAAATGAGTGTCATGTTGCCTTGAAGACAGTATTTCAAATCAGTATGAAAGAAGACTCCTTCTAGCAAAACACTTTACCACATGCCTGGCTTCATGAACACAGAGTGTCACCCAAAGCAATGAACTAACATCTCCAGCAGGCAATTTTCCAGGATTCACAGCCACCACTGTAGCAGCAGCAGCAGCACAGATCCGTGTGTGGACAAACAGTTGTATTTATATTTCTGTTTTACCTTGGTGCCATTTACCTCAGTTAAAAGCATAAAGAGGGAATTCATTCGCTGTCTGTAGTAGCTAGGTTCAGTAGAAGTCCTGCACACTGCACTGGCCATAGAGCTCAGGGGTTTTGCATGAGACAGGTTGCTCTCAACATGCAGGAAAGGCAAAGCAAAGGAAAACTCACCATAAAGCCATGAGTCACACCATGCTACTTGTCTGCATGGCCAGACATCATGCCTTGTCCTCTCTTATTTACTAATCTAAATGTGACCATAGCAATACAGCACAGAGATAGCCAAATTAACTCTAATTTGCCATCTTGGTTATGGGCTTGCTTCTGCACTACCTTAGTAGCTTAGTGAGGGGGAAAATTCTGTCATGACAATAAAAATGATGTGGATACAAATTATTCACTGAGATTATACTATGAGCTTTCAACCTTTTGAGAAAGCAATTCTTATTTTCCTATATAAAGTATAATGCCAGGGTACTTGAACTTCTTTGGCCTTCAGGAGGCCAACATCAAGAGGCCTACGATTCTGCAACTTTATGTTTTTGTTTGCTTTTTCTTTCCTTCTAATCAAGTATTTATAGAGCCTCTTACATTTCTTCCACTCAGAAACTAGCTGCAGCAATTCTGGAATAGAAAGCTCAATGGCAGCATAGCAATGCTCTCTCTCTTACAAGGTTTATAAATCCTGTTTCACTATTTCATCCTCTTCTCCAGATATGCTGAAACAATGACTGCAATCCAAATGCAAGCACAGCTCTAACAGTTTCTTTGATGTTTCAATCCAGTTCTTGCACACAGAGAGCTCAAACTGAGCTCTTACAGTGATAGCAACAGCTATGCAGAAGAACAGCTATGCAGAAGAAAGGCTATTATGCCTTTAACTTAAGAGTCTTGTATGATATACCATAGTTTGTTTGCAGGGAACTTTGCCAAGTTTCTAATATGACGGAGAACTAAATTCAACTTTGTTGTCAAATGGAAAAACCTTAATGGATTCTAGACCTACTCAAGGACTGTTTGGCCTATCTTACCCTGAAGTTATTATATATACATTTTGCAAAAGCTGTCTTTCATGATAGGTTCACTCATGTAGCACAAAGCAAGCAGCTATGACCATCTTCCAATCAGACTAAAAGGCATGTAGTCTTATCTATAGGGTGACAAGTCCAAACCAGTACTACCAGATTTGGTAGTACTTCAGCATAATCACGGGGCTTTTTGGTATGAACCGGCTCACAGGAAATGCTCATCATGCATGTGGGCATATCTTGTATCAATGGTGAGTTACATTGCTCTTCATAAGAATTGCATGGTTGGCTCTGTTGGTTTTGTGGACTGATATTTCTTGGGAAGCTCTGTTAGTATGTGACCAGTAAGAATTCCTTTCTGAGGCTGATGAGGTTTTAACTGTCTTATTCTTCTTAGACTCTCTTTTGCCACAGTACATGATTGTTCTCTTACCACACTCAATTAAAAAGAAAATAATTTTTGTGTAACACTGATATGTTTTGAAAAAATGCATTTCTGCCTAGTGAGTGCATTATTTTATTTAGAAGCAAGAGATTTACTTGTACTGGCAGAAAGGAATAAAAACTATAATTAGATACAGGCCTTTTAGACAATACCAACAAAAAATCCTACAGAGCACTTCTGTTAAATGCATTTTTACAGACTAACAAGTACAAAAGCAAAAACAAAACCAGTAAAAAAAAAAAAACACACAAAAAACAACAAAATAATTAAAACCTTCCCCTAAATTCTTTTTCCTCTAAAATCTTAAAAGGTGCTGACTTACATAAGTTCTTTTAAAAATCAAAATACATTGTCTTATTTTGTTATTTTTACAAAATACTAGTTTAAATAGACTAAAGATGTTTTGAGAGGAAGAATAAACCCATTTCAGATTTCACAAAATTATGATGTTTTTCATTACTTCTCTTTTTTATCTCATTTTCCCAAATATAAAAAAGATTTTTCAGACATGTTCTTGTTCCTTGCAGACCAATAGCATGGCACTGAGCTTCCCCTTCCAGTGCTCTGACCATATCTGTGTGTCAGTAAGTCCAGGGTGCTATATCCAAACTCTTAGCAAATTTTATGTCATCCTGAGCTCAGCGTTACTCTTACCAAGTTAGAGAGATTTTCACTCAAAAAGGCCAGAAACCTCCTGATGAGCACAAAAGTGTTAGACTGTAAGTATCAAGGGCAACAGTTATTCTCATCACATGTGACCTTGGTGATTGTAATGTTTGGGATAACTAACAAGAGTGATACCTTTCTGATCTTTTCTTATAGAGGTCTTGTTCTATAGATCTTTCTCCTTGTGAAAAATCTTCTAATGCAGGCCCTGGTGTCTCCATATAACCTCTGGTCTGCATGATTTCCAAATCAGCCTCCTTTCTTCTGACACATGACTCTTATAAGAAATTGCCTGAGGAAAAGAGACAGCAAAATGATGATTAAAGAGTTAAGTCACAATATCAGGTACTATATTTTTTTCCATTCCTGTTGTTGTTCATGACAAGTTAGCTGTCCTCTTTAGCTGTGAGTTATTGAGATCGAATTGTGCCAGTTTAGAGAGCCTAAGCTAAAGAGTACATTATCATAGAAAAACATTGACATTCATTTCTGTCTTTTATGTTGTTCAGGTTGCATAATAGTACACTTCTGCTCAGTGTCTCTGCTACTTACAGCTCATGGCTTTGTCCTGCTGCTGCCAAACAAGTCCTTTCGTATGCAAGTGTCATTGTGTTTACACAATAGCAAGACAGCTTTCAAAATTACATCATTTTTGTGATTTTATAATGTAAAGCTTTCCGTTTAGATTTTAATTCTTCATTTCTGGTGAACCCTGAACTCTTGCAAAGGCCTGAAAAGCATTTAAGTCCTTAGTTGTTTTCTTTCTCTGGCATCTTTTCACTTCACTGCCACTGGGCACCAGATCGGTTGAGACAACTTTGATGTTGTATTTCCAGTTATTCCTACTCAACATAGTCTTCCTTCTCATGATTATTTTTCAAAGAAGAAAGGAGTCATCTGGGAGATGACGGGAGACCGTTTTTTAGGCTATTAGACGATTAACTGACTTTAAAAAGTCAGAGGGCCACAGCTGTCTCTCATGTTTTAGGCTAAATTTCCAGGTAGCCCCAAGAAACTAGCAGCTGAGCAACCTGTCTCCCTGATTTTTTCACTTTGCTCTAGCATGCTTTTCTCAGAAATTAAAACACTAATTGAAACCACCTCCAATATGGTTAATGCAGATTGACAGTGTTCTTGGAATGCATGCAGTCAGTGACCTGAACATAGCTGATGAACAGCTTCACTCTCAGACAAGGTGACACAGATGCCTGTGACTGTGTTGATGTTGATAAGAAATTCTTCTTGAAGTTCCCATAAATCTGTAACCTTCTCAGAAACATCTAGTGGAAGCTACCACACAGTAAGAGTTGGTGCACTCAGCCTAATCACTTCAGAATAGGTTTTCAACTTAGAAGAAATATTCCATAGTTATAGTGAAAAACCTTTTTACAGTGTATAACCCCCTTAACAAATAACAAAAAGAAAGACTTTAACATGGCTGGATTGAGACAATGCTACTTTCTTTCTAGATATCACTTTAAAAGGCTTTGCTCTCTCAGCAGATGAAGCAGCCACGAAAGTCCTTACTGAAAATTTTACTTGTAAGAGAAGAAGATTCATGAGAAAAGATCATTAATAACCATTGGGCTTTCTTTCTGGCTGTCATAGTTCCTGTGCATGACTAGAGACTAACCAGCTGACAACATAGTTCTGACTCTACAGAGACATTAGTTATTTCTTCCTTCCAAGATTATTGTATGTCTAAGTCATTTTGAGAATTAATGTCCTGTTTAAATATCACATAAATATTTTCTTTTAACATCTTCAAAGTGTCTCCTTACAATCAGAAACAGCCCCTTCCCAGGCAAATACAACTGGATGTTTTGAAATCCATCACATTCAACTAAAATACAAACCCAAAGTTGTTCAGTGCACATTCTTACAAAGCTGCATTTTTGAGGCAGTATTTCTCTCCTCTGAAATATGAGCTGTTTATACTGAAGCAGCTGTGGTGAGATGTGCAGTCCTTGGTGGATGGCTGAATGCTGACCATTGATGAATTGATACAAGAAGAGATTTTAATTTTCAGCCTGCTAAAACAGAAGAAGGGAGAGGGGTGAAGGATGAAAAGTAAGTCTTATTTTAGCTGCCTAAAATTGATGTCTTCATCAGAGCTAGTTCTTATCTGTTATGTTCACAGAGAGTCCAGTGAAGCCTGAGAAATGAGTCATCCTGTCCATATGCAGGTGTCTACATTTGATGAGATGGATTTATTACAGAATACTGGTTGACTAAAGGTGATCAATGGTATGTAAACCCACAACATGGATTTCCTCTTAAAATTATTGGCATTTTAAAAATTGATTTTAGGAGAAGCAGGATCAATGATTTCCAAGACATAGAAAAAGTAATTGCTGCTATGAATACTTACGTAATCGCTTCTTAGAATGCATCATGTTTAAAGGGACATTAAATACCTAAAATCTAAGTGGTATTATTATCTCAGTAGGTTTATATTAGAGTCACTGCATCCATAGTAAAAACCATTACTTTTAAGCTTTAGGTGGGGTACACCAAATGTGAACATTTTTTTTCCAAGTTAAAAGCTGCCAGAAATTATCATTTCTCATTCTTTGACTTTTTTTCAAGTTCACAGAAGAAATTACAGGGAAATAATAGTTGGATATAAGTTTTTACCTTATCAAAGTTTATAGAATTTCTCTGACAACTGTAGAGTCTATGGATGTATTAGAAAAGTCATCATTAAGCAGACTGTCTTAGGACAAGTTACATAACAGATATTTGAGCTAGAATAGCATATGTATTATACATCTAACAAGCTTCTGTCTCTACAAATCAGTATGTGTTTTTAAAGCCACGGAGAAATTATGTCTCAGTATGCAAACTGATGTACAAGGAAAACAAAAAAACTTCAGAAAAAAAATGTTTGCTACATAATTTCAGCTGTTAGAGAGCAACTAAGATCTAAAAATATAACAGATTGAAAGTATTTTTACTCTTTGGATGCTCTTGGCATTATCAGGACCAAGTAACAGAAGCACATTTCAAGTCATTGCATTGTAATTTGTATTTGCATACAAGGAGGCATTGTCCTGCCACCATTACAGAGCATTCATCCTCAGCAGGATGCTGGGGTACACACCTGACCTCTTGCCAGGCAACAGCTAAGGTAATACTGGAACAGTTTCTGTCAGTCCCCAATCAATTTTAGAAAGTTAAATACTTATACTCACAGCAAGAACTGTAGTCAGTGGACGTGATGCTCAAATTGCGTGCACATTGGTTATTTGACACACCATGATAGGTTACATAGGTTTTTTCTCTGATGCAGTTCCTTTTGCCTCCTTTCAAAACAAGATGTATAGGTATTTGGATGGAGCTCATCACTGATAATGGTTTTGCTACAAGTACCTGGCAAATATGTTCTGTACTGTATGCACAGATAAGTTGCTCATCAGCTGATTTCTACATTAGCAAAATGCTCCAAATCAAAAGGACATGTTCCTGTGTGACTTGATCTAGGTGAACCTGTTTCTGCAGAGGAGTTGGACTAGATAATCTCTAGAGGTCCCTTCCAATGCCTAACATTCTATGATTCTATGATTCTATGACAGCAGTTGCAGAATCAAGCAGGGCTAAGGAGTAGTTAGGGTAAGAAAATAAATCATAGACTTTTTCAGACAGACCTTAGTAACAAGAAGTGTTAGTTCTTCTTGCTCTTTGTAAAGCCAGGGCAGAAAAATTTTTACTAATATTCTTCTATGTGATAATATTCACTAGAAGAGGCATCATAGAGCTAAAGTTTAAGCTTTAAACAATGGCAAGAGAGAGCAAGTTACAGTTGGAGCAAAGGTTTATCACTTCACTTCAGTACTCAATGAGAACTGATCCAGAATGGACTCTACCTATGCCATTTCTATTCAAATCCCTTTTATTTAACTAGGACTTTCTGAGCAAACACTATATTGGCTCTAGCACAAGTTACAGCCACCATCTGCTTTGACTTGTGTCTGTGTTGCTTTGACCCCAGGAAGCTGTTCACACGATGCTCTCTCACCTTGTTTCCCCCAGGAATGTCTCCCATACTGGATAGCAGGAGGAGGAGAACTACATAGTGTGCTTTCCAGAAATATCATTTCCAAATATAGGAGCCATAAATATATTCAAAGTATATCTCAGTGTTCAGCCAATTCTGTTTGCGCACAGAGAAAGAGGAATGACCAGTGACACCAAGGCAATAGCAAAAGTTGAAGTAGAACACTGACTTTAGTTTCTGCGTCTATCAAGCTGCTACTAAGCTCTCTCCCAAAGAATTTGGTGTATCATGGTTGGAGTGCTGAATAAACCATAAAATCTGAACCTAGCAAACAGTTATTGGAAACATTTACAGTTATTGTACTATGAAGGAGCAAAAGTCACTCTGCTCTACAAGAATATGCCAGATAACAGAATCATGGCACATCTACTTCAGTAACAGTTATTTTGATAATAAATGTTGATATTAAAAAGATATCCAAAATAATGAATTTATATAAAATTGCTAATGCCTACTATTAGATTCTGTTAAAGTGACTGGAGCAAATGGGAGCAGATGCCTGTCTGCATATGTCCAATTCTAATAAACAGGATTTAATACCTGCATCTAGTTTATTAAAAAATATATCTTTGTTTCAAATAATTGCAAGCTCTTTTATTGTCTGGTTTTAGCTTTCTTCAATTGCAATCAGAACAAGATCTGAGTGTATATCTGTTTTTTTTTCCGTTTTGTTTTGCTTTTAATGTTATTATTTAGTAATTCAGCTGAGATGACTTGAAATTAAATTTAAATAAAATTACATTACAGTGAAGCAACAATCACTAGACAATATTTAAAAAAAAAACAAAAAGAGTTATGCTTGTTGGTTTTGTCTGAATAAATCAATTAGAGAAGCCTATTGAGATTAAGAGCAACTAAACAGATCTCTGGCATAAATATCTCTGCTGACTTTTTAAATGGAGGCCATGAATTTACCATTTGCATTTACAATAGGATAGTGCAATGGGGAGTAAGCAGGGAATCATAAGCTTTGTAACATAGGTGACATTGTCTTTGGTCCTCTTCTCTACAGATCACGGCAACCAGTCATTTTCTTAACAGAAAATTAATTCCACCCCATTCACAGTTACATTATGTGTTTATAAGGAAAGCAAACATTGACAAACTTCATTTAAAGCAAGTCACACTCTCCTCCTATTTTTAAAAATTTCAACAGCAAAAAGACTTACTCTCCCCAGTCACAGCCATATTGGAGCACATACTTGCAGAAGGCTGATATGGATACAAGCCGTTTTCCATGTCTTCATCACAGCATGACAGATTTAGCCTCTAAATGCACTTTCAAAAAAAAAAAATCCTTATTGTTTTCTTTTTAAAGCATCTTCTAAATACCGAGCAGTGTGAGGTAATTGCCGTAAAAGCACAACTTATTACTGAATAGTTGAAATCAGATGTTTCTTCACAACTTCAGTGCAGCAAATTGCCAAACCAGCCCTGTTAGGATGAACAATTTTCCATGACTCCCTGGGGTTTGTTACAGTGGAGCTAGACTGAATTGGGAAAGTACTGACAGATTTTTAACTTCTTTTTGTGCAATTAAAAGAACAGAAACAAAGTGAATGAACACCACATGATTTCCTCTGCTCTCTAGAGAGCATCCCACAGAACGTTTTGCAGATGACTGGTGGTCCATAGAGCACAACTGAGGTGCTGGAAGAGAGGTGGTTTTGTAATGAGCCTGCTTTTTTTTTTAAGTTAAATGTGCATTTCAAAGCACATTTTCTACCACATATTTTACATTCTGTACAAAACTCACATAGACTTTTCTTTAATTAAGCTTTCAGCATTTAAGAATACTTGTAAAATCATGATAACACCTGTGTTTTTCACACACTACCAACCCACAGAATCAGTTCACAGCATCTTAGAGTAGTTCAGGCCATCTAAAGAGGAAACATATTTCTCAAATCAGGACAATAAACTGAAAAGGTTCAATAGGCCTTTTTAGCATTAATATTTTTCTAATTGTGGTAAGACATAATGGTATTCAAATTCATTTTAATTCATTTTTTTCAGAATTTTTCCTTCTAATTTACAAACTATTTTTTAGACTACACAATTTCATAGCCTGATTTCCTTGTTTAAAAAAAAAATAGAAAATAAAACTGGTTACATTGCTGTTTAATAACAAATTGAAGCATTTTTCCATACATAAACAATTAAGGGAAGACTATGTTATGAACATTCTGATTATAGTTGTAAACAGGCTGGACACATGATATGCAGAACAGAAAAAAGGAGTAGTCAGACAGAAAGTATAAGCATGAACTTTCAGTGTCCTGGATATAGAGACACCCACTCCAAACACTACTTTTTCAAGAACATACTGTTTTGGTTTAAAAATATACACTGTAAATTCAAAATCATGTTGGATTATTTTTCTACTTCCCTCTTCCTTTCATTTTTGGTGTTTAAAAAAAGGGAAATCTGTTTGCCTCAGAGATATTTTGACCTCTACAATGATCCATAATCAAACAATCAAGCTTCTAAAGCTCTAAAGGGGAACTGACTACAGGAACAGTGAGAAAAGTGATGCTTTATGAGAGTTATTTTATATTTTCAAGTGTACAACATGCACAATAGATACTCATGTTCCCTTCACTATACCACTCCTCGAATATGCCTTTATCTGTGCTCTCAGATAACACCCAGAAGTAACAGTCAGAATTGCTGCTGGGAGGATGAGGCTCTACATTAAGATGTTTTGTAACTCACATATGTAAAGATCACAGGATGATTTTTAAAAGGCAAAAACACAACCCAAAAAATATGCATAAGAAAATGTATTGGCTGTCAGATTCAGGTGAAAATACTTTCTCTGTTTTTTATACCAGAAAAGAAAGTATACAGTTGCTTTTATTCTTACTTGAGATCAATATAAGTAGTATGTGTATTTTTATGTTATTTTATTGCTTGAACTATCAGACATTATTCAATATTTATCATCACAGGCATTTATATCCATATAAATAAAGGCCTAATGCAGAATGAAGTTGTGCAAGTTAAATGGATTTCACGTAAGTGCCCAATCCAAATCTCCCTAAAGGAAATACACAGATCACAGTGCACATCAAATCAGATTCAAGATGAAATGACCTGATGCACACTACGGACACTGAGCTTCATTTAGGATTTTAAAATGTTATGCAGAGCACTGTGTGTATAACTATGTATATATACATATATATATATATATATATGACTTTAAGACTGACAAAATATAGCTAAATAGTTATAGCCTTATCAAGAATATTTTTGTCAACATATGTTGCTAAATACAGCATGAAATAAAATTAGTCTGGCTATTCAATAAAATGTAATGAAACTTTCTACTTTCTACAGGAAGAACTGCATACTAATTATTAAAAAAAAATTAAAACAGACCATTGAAATCAACAACACTGAAATATTTGCTTTTAACCACAGAAAAATTAGAATTATTTACTTTCTTTCATTCAAAGTTGTTTTCCTAGTTGTGTACTTAACTGTGATGCCCCAACATAAAAATTGTAATTTAAAAATTGAACAAACTTATAAAACATTAGATGCATATATGTGTGCAGAAATTTTCAGTTGAATTGTAGGGCTCTCTAACAGATGAGATCTAATCAGATCTAAAACCTATTGTAAGCCACATTCAATTTTAAAATTAAAAATTGTGAGATTAATATTAATGAAACAAACTAGCTTTTGGAATCATAATACCTGAAAGTTTTGCATTATTTTATTTCAGGTTGATAAGATTAAATAGCATACCATTTTAAAAGTAAAACACGAGGATCATGACTTATTTTTCACTTTTCTTTTTTTACTTTTTTTTTTTAGGATGACTCAAAAAAAAGATCATCTCCTGTAATTTCAGCTGCCTACAATCTAGAATCCTAGTCTAGTGTTATTTCTTAGACTCTTTTTATAGTTAGTATCTCTTTCAGAAGGGAATTCGTCTTCCCTCTTCTGAAGAAATCAGTGTTACTTTTAAACAAAATCACTGATCATTTGGGCCACAACATCAATAGCTGAGGTTCTGCAATCTGCGCTCTCTTGCATAAGAAGTCAAGTAGTTTACATCTTTTAAAGACAAATTACCATTTTCCTAGATGTTTGGCCATTTTCTTATTTATCCGCTTAGGCTGTTTTTCCCTTTCATATCTTAAGCACCAGCTCCTTCCAGAAGTTCCATAACATGCAAGCGACTGTAAGGAGGAGTGGCAGCATGAGGACATTGGCCATTGTGTAGGCGCAGTTACATCAGTCGACTTCATACTGTGAATAGTGTTTTGCAGATGTCCATCATACAGTGTAAAATACTTCATGTCCTTATAACATAGACTTCCCGATGTTGTTCCTTCTGTTCAGAACAATTGAAGAAGGTAGCAAGAATTGCCACAGTATTATAAACTGTAGCACACATTTAATAACACCTTAATTGTCTTTTTTGCTTTTAATTTACTTCTTTGATGTTAGATACAGTTGTTACATCTTGAGTACAAATAAAGGTGCCAGGAATCTTCATATAACCCAGTCAAAGACAACTAATGATGTCCTCAGGAAAAATAACCTATGATAAAATGCCAAAGTAAATAAAATGTCTGGCACTTTCCAACATTTAGTTTTCAAAGATAACTTTATTTGAACAATTCAGCTTTTTATCCCTGAAGTTTTTAGAAACAAATATTGCTCCAGGAAGGCCCCGGACTAGTAGAGAGACTGAAATTTGAAGACATTCATAGTATCACAGACAATGGACTCAGTAATCAGCATGAGCAAGAATATACATAAAAGAGCTGCAGATATTTATAAATGAGACGTAGAACACAACAAATATGAGGCAACATGTAAAATACTTTCATGATCTCTAAAGGGAGAGTTAAGCATGGCAGATATTTGCCGAATGACAGAGATATAATACCTTCAAAGTAATAAGACATAAAATTTATTTCTTTGTTGTCATTTAAAACAGAAAAATGAATGGATAAAATTGTTTAGATAACTGCATCAAAATAATTCAATCAGTAAGATTTTCCTCAGGGATGCAGAAGATATGAAATAATTGTCATTTGATCTATGTTAAAAGTGTGTAGCGCTATACAGAAGTGGGAGAAAAGATGACACTTCCAGTTAGTTTTCTAATTGACAGTTAGCAGAGCTTAGGATATACCATGATGTAACATATACTAAACATCTTCTATGGACTGTTTTATTCTTTTTGAAATTCTTGATTCTAAACGAGAATGACTTGGAGTTCTTCCGCTACGATAAGTCAAGGCAGAATATAGTTGGGTATAAATCCACTGACCTCCTTAGCCAAGTATGCTCAAAAATGCTGAAAATCTCTAGAAATACCCAATTCCATTCTATTTCCAGCCTAAAGACAATGTAAGTTTGCTTTCTTCAAGTATCAGTAGTCAAACTTTTAGGTGCAATAACTACCTTTTATAAAAACACATTTACACAAGGAGCTGATATGAAGTCATTCTTAACACTGTCATTTATACCCTGAGCTCATGGTCATATGCCATTTTCCCTAAGCTGACAAACTCTTACTATAAATACTGTCTTCCTCAATGGGAACTGGACAGTAAAATCATACGAAGGTACTGTGTTCTAATATAAAACCCCAAGGATTATGTATAAATTCAGTAAAGATTGATAGGTTCTTGTTACTTTATGGGAAAGATTATTTATTTATAAAAAGATTTCTTAAGAATATTATTCAAGTTAGTTTGTTTATTTGTTTATTTTTTCAACTCTAGTGCAGACCATAAGTATTTATAGACAGAGGCACTGAAAACAACCAGCTTCTGGCAGACAAGATGTAACTGAACATACTGCATGAAAAGTGTAATATTAATCTTCACTGTTTAATACAGCAACCCAAAGAGGCCATCTGCCTGTCACTTGCAAGTGTTTCATAAAACCTACTGAAGCATAGATGTGGATGGCTTGTTGGAACTGTGATAAAAGCCAGGGAAAAAAATCATGTGCATTAATTATACTCATTCCTAATTGCCCTTCCTTTAGGAAATAAACAATACCATTCTACTGAACATGAAATAAAAATGTTTAAAAATGCAGATGAGTGTGTGGGCACAATCAGCCACTTACAGAATGCTTGAAGAAATCCAAGCCTGAAATGTGAATCCCTTATCCAATTACTTGTTCTTACTGCTCTTGTCTTATGGTAATTAAAAAAAAAACAACAAAAAACCCAACCAGCACAAAACAACAAAACATCACAAAAGAAAACACAACACAAAAAACCCACATAAAAACCTCCAGAAAAACTTGTTACTACATATTAATACTTCCTATTGATAAAAGATAAAATAGGCAGAAAGAAAACAAATCCAATATATTTTGTTAAGAGAGGCCATTCTGATTCTTACAGCCTGACTCATCATTTGGGCATGATGACGAGCAGCAGAGCTAAGCACACAATACTGGTTCATTGGGATCACTGCAGGAAAAGGAAGTACTCAGAGAGAAAAACAAAATCAAGCCAACAAGAGAGCCAGTGTTCATGAGTCACATTAGCTCTTTGCTCCCCTCAGTTGTCTGCTGAACAAATTTCAAGTCTGCATAAATATAAGGAGAAACTATATAAAGACACTCAGGCTCCTGATCCCAAACGTATTCTTTTTCTCTTGATCTCTGAGTCTTTGTCATTTCTATTATATTACACTTATTCTGCTTTACAAGCAACTAGCTCCCTTTCAGTGAACAAGGTTTGGTAATTAGCAGTACTGTCAAATTTATGTCTACCAGGGGCTTTAATTACCATAGAGGAGGCCTAGTTTCTTTATCAGGCAGCCAGGTCTGAGACACACTGTTGTGATCCAAGTCTTCTAGTACTTCATTGTCAGCTTCATATTATAGAAAGCAAAAAGCTCCTAAACTTGATAACTCAACTGATTTCTGTAGCATTGACTTCTGTTTATTTTTTACCATATCATAGTCTCTCTTAAGCTGAATAAATTTGGTCAAAATCCTATATAACCTGCCATTTTTCTTTTTTTCTGAAAGGATGTGTCTATGTTAGGTAGCCAGGGCCAGACAGATCCTTAGCCAACTAGCTCTGATCAGACCACTGGAAGACAAACAGAGATTAGGATGATTATAGCTTCCCTTTTCTCTCATACTAGCATTACTCAGTACCATTTTTACTTGACAACCCCATTCATAGCAGGTCTGGCTCAATCCCCAAATCAGACGTGTTTTCTTAGTTAATTGTTCACTGTTTACAATATGTTTTCTACTATTCTGGTCTCGTCTCTCATTAGCAGAAGAGGTTTTGATTGGCTTTTGATCCAGAGAAGCATACTTTACTTTAGTCTCTTCATTTGCAAATAAGACCCATTATCGAAACTAGTTGGGCAGAATATTATCTGTGCTAAAAATTGTATTTCACAGCAACGACCAGAGGCTCAGACAGTGCTCTGCAATTACAATTCCGCAGCCCACTTAAATGGAGGTAAACCATTTCAGTTTAAGATTATGTATAAATTATTGCACTAAGGCATTTATCTTGTTCCCGCTGATCAGCTTGTCACTGATCCATAAATGCATATGTGGATGTAAATAGCAAGGAAAAGCACATTATCAGATACTAATTCTACTATGTCAGATACTTTAAAAATGTATGAAGTACCTGAAACTACATCCTGTCTGTCCCAAATACAAATATCTCAAAACAAAACAATAACCCACTTCTTCTAAGTTGCTGCGCACAACATTTTAGCTGGTTCCTTTCCAGTTTAATTTAAAGGTTTCCAACATCTAAGTTCATCACAGACAGTAAATACTATAAGTCTTCTTAACAATTCCAAGAAACAGAGTAAAAGACATGGCCTAATTTAGGATTGAACCACACCATTGAAGTACAACTTACAGTGGTTTTCAGACTGCAAGCCTTCAGGACTGAACTGCATCATTGTCACAATGTTGGAGAGAAAGAATGCAAAAGCTCCTATAACCATGGAGAATGAGATGGCTGTTATTCTCCTGTTAATGGTCTCGCTCTCTGACAACTTTAAAGCTTTCTAATGAGATGAATGTGTCTGGAAAATCTGTGATTCACAGCACCTTTATTAGAAACTGAGACACTGTGAATACAATGCAGGTAGTCTAAAGAATTGCAAGATGAACAGTGTTGAGAAACATGCTATTTTTACTTTCAGCTCATTGAAGTCTTCCACTGCTGTTAATAGAATTGAGAAAAATATTCCTAATTTATTGCCATCACTAGTAGACAATGCAGACTAAATATTTATTACGTACATAGCAATGTATGTAATACCTGACAGACATTTCCTAACAACTTTCCAAATTCTAAAACAAATAAATGAGACTCTACAATAACATGTATTCAGAGTCTACATTGATGCAGATGGTGCATTACTGTACAATGAAGACAAGATCTTGATTATAAAGATTAAAATTCATCATTCCTGCTCCTAACTGTGCCTGTGTTAGGCAGTAAAAATAGAAAGATATCAAGTGACAAACTTTGACTAATTTTCCCAGGAAAGATCTAAGAAAGCTGATTTTCTTATGGGAGATTTGTGTTTTAGCTAAGTATCTCATTCAACGTGAAGAGCTCTTCTGAAACTTCTATTTTACCTGTCTTTCCACTTTTAATAGCATTACCTATTGCAAATGTTATTGAATTCTGCCAGTATCCTTCTCCTGTTTTCGTAAAGCTTAGAGCACCGAATTCTTTTGAGAGGCCCGTTGTCTTTCTTGTCTCCTAAAAATGAAAAAAATTTCCTTCTCATACAAAGACACTCTCAACACAAGGGCTACTTTACCTATGTTCAGAAATATGTTATAATATTTTGCTGACAAGATATTTAACAGGTTTTCCCACCTCATTTGTGTATGCAAGCTTTCAACTTGCAGATGGATAAGAGCTCAGTACTTACCTCCTACTTTTGCCTAGTAGGAGTTGGAATGGCTTTCATTTTCTGCTCAGTTCTCTATTTTCCTTTGCAACCCTACCTTTAATAGCAATAGAGCAATAGTTACTGATTTTCTCATAAAGTGTTTCACTTCCCATGCCTTCTCATCTTCCTCATTCCCTCTCTCATTCCTTGCCATATGGCACATACATACAGGAAAGTCTAGCTGGCGAAGGGGCTACTTTCAGCTTCTGGTTGAAGGAACCCATGTAGATAGCTCTGCAGAAGCTTCTTTCTCTGCATCTCCACACCTCTGCCACACTCAGAGTGTTTCCAAGAGGGAAAAAACAGAAGTTTTGAGAAACTCAGAGGAAAAAAAAAACATAAGCATTTAAAAACCCTGAATACTACAGAGTTCAGTTCATCAGTAGATTAATTTTCTGTTGTCACAAACATCACAGATATTCAAGGATTTTGGTTTTGGTTCAATGGGCAATCTGAAATACTTTTTCATACAAAAACTCAAATGTTTACTGTTGTAAACAAATGTAGAGGTTTATTCAAAGAGAGGTAACAGAATCTTTTGAATACTTTCATTCTTCTCATATAGAGCTCCTGCAATTCATGTTGCAGTCAGCTTGTGCGTAAACTGAGATCTGCTTGCTGTTTTGGTATATAATCTATCTTTGCCCAGTTGTGAACTGCACTTCAATCACAAGTTCAGTGGAATTGTGAATGTAGTGCTGATATTTATCCATGCTAAACATGTTGAATCATATTTCTTCCTACTTTATGCTCAGTCAAGTCCGTCTGATGCAGCAACAAACTCATTCTCCCTGGTGGTTCATGAACTGCATACTGAATAATAAATAACACAAAAGAATGCCAAGGTCTTTACTCAGGAATTTATTTACAAAGATGCTGCAGGTGCAGGGGTGGCAAGGAGTCAAGCTGTGTATATACACAGTCAAATTTTCTTGTACTGCCTTTGAAGTACCCCTTTGTGTAATCTCACTTTCAAGTTTCCATACAATTATATCCTTGCCTTGTCTGTTTTTCTCCATCCAGCTAAACATGTGCTCACTCAAAAAGAAGGCTGCCATGAAAGGTTTCTCCTGATTCAGACAAGTCCAGCCTTAGTAAAGACAGTCTGTCTGTGTCTGAGCTTTAGAACAGTAGATGTTTTGATCTGAAGTTGTTTTCCCAAATACCCCCATGTCCAAAGAGACACCTGATCACAACACCTTGAAGACTGGTTCCTGACTTCTAACATCTTAGCTTTACTAATTCCAATTTACCACTATCCTACTCAGGGGTTATGGTTGGCTGCATAAGCTAAAAGGGAAAGGACTAAGGACAAGTAATACATACTCTCTGTCATCCAAGCACAGATTTCCCTCTGTAACTGACGTCTTTCCCTGCCAATAAGTGCTGAGGAGGCACTTGTCCACACCCTAGAGTACACATCTCTTGCTGCAGGTTTCACTTCAGGGCTCGGAGAATGAAGTTTTGTGGTATTTTGCGATATATCTGTCCATCTAATTTTTATTGTCTGACTCCCTAGTAATTCAGTCCAGCTCACTGAAACAGCAGCCTTTGGAAGCAGCAGACTTTTTTCCCCTGGGTTAGTTTGATTATGGCTTGGGAGGCTAAATCAGCTTTCAATGGGCTGGACAAGAAACAGACCCACCTAGAGGGAAGCAGCAGGAATGTACTGCCACATGGGTGAGGAAGGAGAGACACAACTGTCTCTGTAAAAAGATGTCATACCTTAAGAGGCTTCTCATTCTCTTCTTGCAATTTTCACCTGTTTTGAAAGTTAAGGGAGAGGTTATAATAAGGGCTGCTTCCTAGGATTATTTTATCTCATATAAGAGCAACATAGGAGGAACTTTTTTTTTCCCCAGAAGATACTGTTCACCTCACTATCTGCATATATTACAATATTTTTTGCATATCTAAGATGTAAATGATCCTCCACTGGCCTTTTGGGGAAAAAAAAAACATTTTTATGTGTCTTCTGTGTGCTGGAGTTTAAGCAGGAGTGAGCATTTCTAGTCAAATGAATATATGTAGCTTTTTATCAGTAACTTCAATTCATAATTCAGTTTTCAAAATGCATACCCCATTTTTAGATTAATATTGGAAATTAGCAATTGCCCCTTACAGAGCACATGCCAACAGATGAACATTCCAAAATCCTGATGCATCTTGCAGAATACATCAGTCTCGCATTACTTAAAAAAGTATGCTGCCTGGCCCAAGTTGCTTGACCATTATTTTGTTAGACTCCTAACAAAATAACTCCTAACAAATATAAACTGTCAGGTTACTAATAAACTGTAATCACAAAATCACAGAATAGTAGGGGTTGGAAGAGACCTTTAGAGATCAGAGTCCAACACCCCTGCTGAATCAGGTCCAATGTTCCTCTACTTTCTCTGTAATATTTTTAGCTTTATTTTCTATTTCATAAATATATTTAAAATTTATTTGAAATTATGAAGAGATTTATTAAGATGTAATAAAAACTAGAATTCATTAATTAATGAACAGTTATGCTTGTAGCATCAAAGAGACTTTCCCTTTTTCCTGGATGGAGGGTGAATTTTGAACTTGGTGCAGAATCAGTGGCAAGATACTTTTAATCTTTTATGTCAACTCCAGCTTCATAAAAATTATACAGTTCCATGTAACTGATTAAGAAGTTGAATCACAGTAATGGACAAAACATTAATATTTCTCATTTTTCCAATCAACATCAATTTCCTTTTCTCTGCATAACATATTCACATTTGATTTCCAGTTTTTGTTTTACAGTCTTCTGTTGTTCTTCAGAAGAGATTTCTATAGCACAGACTAATGACCAAAAAGATCCTTTATGTAGAATTCTGAAGTAGTTCCAGTGAAAATATGTTTTAAAAAGTGAAATATTCATTTCACTCCATGGCCAATGGCAATGTTAAAAAAATATGCAAGGAAGATGCAATTACATTAAGAAATATTATTCTTTTGAACGTGATGGTTAGGAAACAATGTTGTTATAGGTCAAAGAATTGAATCATCTGCTTATTATTCTTTGTTTGGAAGCACAGTCCTACTTTTACTCTCAGCTTTTACCATAAAACACAGTACTAATTGAAACAATAATTATCATGAATCTATCATAGTGTTGTTAATACGTATAATGGAAAGATTATTAATTGCATTACTTGGAAGATCTTTTCTAGCTATTCTTTATCAATCGTCTCATGTTGTATTTACTATCAAACAAATTTTAGGTGATGACTGGATTCATCCTACTGAGAAAGCTGCTGAAATGTAACAGACCTCAAGAAAAATTTCACAGAAGGAACTGCCAAAGTTTGAAGTTATATGGACATAGATCAAGAAAGTGCTTGCCACTACTGCAAACATAAAGCACTCTGACAACTTTAAAGCTTTCTAATAAGACAAATGCTTCTGAAAAATCTTTTGTGATTAAATTAAAATCTATTGTTCTAAATATAAAGCACTAAATAAAGGCCTAAGAGCAGAAGAGGAAACACTGCTATGCCTCTAGTTATTACTCATCAGTCATGTCATCTATAACATAGTTTTAGTCACTGAAGCGGTACAAGTTTGCAGGAATTATAAAGAAAGATGGAATATATTGGTTAATTTTCTAGAATAAAAAGTGACTAAAATGTTAAATCTTTTTTTTTTTAAGGACATTGGTTTTTTGACTATGGATCAGATTATTTTGTTGAAAAATGAAAAGTCAAGACAGTGATAAATCTTGTATTCCTCTTCCAGTTCAGAAATAAAACTGAGATGGAGAGGATCTATTAATTTGAAATCTTTGAAAGGCTTGGTCATCTCAATTCACTTAAACCATTAAGTATAGTCAATATTTCTTCTGTATGACAGGGCAATAGAAGCACCTGGTATTTTTATTGCTTTTATTAAAGAAGTGAAGAAGGGTTTCTAATTCAATAGAGAGGAAATCTGGTTTGCATGTAAGTGGATTCTAATTTCCAATCAAATGCAGCTTGCCACAACTTCCAAGATGTATATTCATTGCTAATTAATGAAGAAATATATTGTTTACTTTTCTTTGTGTTGAAAATACTTTAAAAGCATTTATAAATACATGTAATACTGTAAAAGTTGTGTCAATGAAAGAGATTTTATCTTTTCTATGTCAAGGTGAATCTTCAAGTGTAAAGGTTAAATTTAACTGAAAGTCAGGATTTGAATGAGTTACATTGCCATTATACAGAACCTTAATTTAAATATAAAAATGCAAAAAAGATTAAAAATTAATACATAA